>OZ010608.1:4527950-4705450 GCA_963932145.1 Acanthosepion lycidas | reverse complement strand
TAAATTAAAAGCATTAGTTCAGTTTCATCTTCAAGCGAATTTTGAAAAATAACTTATTTTGAAGTTTACTGATCTTTAAAAGCACATACATTCATAATTTTTCTTTCCAAGGATACAGAGAAGTCCAATCATTTAGACATGGGCGGTAGCTTGTTCTTTTTAGTAACTATTATTGTATCAGTTATGAGTTACATTCGAAAAGATGTTAAGTCTAGGTAGGGTAGTGGTGCCTTATTTTTACTATTTTTTACCATAATCTATCTATCTATCTATCTATCTATCTATATATATATATATATATATATATATATATATATATATATACTAATTCAATGTTTTCAGAATTACCATCATCGTCTCAGAAAGTTCATGGCTTCATATTGAAGCTTGTAGAAACCGAATAGACAGGTTTCACCATACCATTCCGAAAATTAAGTTGTCAGTCTTTTTGCAGCTAACATATTGGTAGGTAATTCTTGGATTGATTTAGTCAATTTTGCTAGTATTTAAATATTTATTTACTTAGTCTTCAGATATTTTAAAAAAATATCTGAAATACATCTTTAATTTCAACTGAATTTCTTGACGTTTCTTCAGAATTCCTTGTATTTTTACCGTTTAGAAATTTTCTAATAGACAATGTTTCCTTTAACCTCGCCTTTTTAATTGAACATTTTTGCAAAATGTTAAGACTTTCAAATTAATGCTAAAAGCTATTCAAAATATTTTCATCCATTTAAGCATCGAGACTTTGCTTTTGATACAATTGCCTTAAGATAAATATTTCACATTATCTGTCTGTTTTCTCTGCTTCATTCCCAGTCGTGTATTTTTGTCTGTTCGCTGTCCTGTGTAATTTACATGTCTATCCATCCATACATAGCGCCATCTCTCACATTCCTTGACTTAGAATTATGTTTAAAAAGCTAGTCTCCCAGATAAATTTGTAAAAATACAATCAAAATTTAAAAAAAATAATAAATAAATAAAGATTTTATTTCGTTTTTCGTTCAGTTCGTTTCTTCATTTTCACTTTTCATAAAATCTCATAACAATAAACAAGCAAATGTGTCTCCAGCCCAGGGTTCGCTCATTCGACCTACGTTGTTCTTAGTTTTCATCAATGACCTTTCCTAATGTCTTCAATTCTCAGGGTGGTATCTATACTGATGACTCAACTATTTACTTCAGTCTTCATAGTAAGTGTGATCGGTTGGATAAGGTCAAATTTGGCAGCAGATCCAAAAAGATGACCTACAATCTGTTGTTAAATGGTGCAAGGAATGGATTGCTAATTTTAACGCCTCCAGAACAAAACTGCTCTCTTTTAATCATCTAAGAGGACACATTTTACTTTCCATCTTCATGGCTGATGCTAACCTCCAGGAGAGTGACTTATTGCGTTTTCTCTGACTAACGTTTTACGCTGAGTGAAGTGAAAAGACTATATTGAATCAATTGCTAAGTCTGTAGCTACGAATTCTGCTTCACTTTGTCAAACGAGAAAATCTTTCTCACAAGAATCAATCTTACGTATCTGTAAGTCTAGTCTTCGTTCGTCCTTGCTTTGAATATTGCTGCCTCATCTGTCCCAGTGCTACTGCTGAAAATTGAAAGTTTTTTTTAATAAAATCCAAAGACTAATAACTATTTCCATTTGGTACTAATGACTAGACCATTTCCGTTTTGTATTGATCACTAAACAATTTCAATTATGTATTAATGACTAAACCATTTCTGTTTGTTATTGTTTACTAAACCATCTTCGTTTGGTATTGATAATTAAATCATTTCCGTTTGGCATTGCTGACTAAATCATTTCCATAATATTTAATTTCCAAAACTATTAACTTGTTCTGCCGATCTCCGATATTAATATCAAATCCTTTTTGATTTTGGTTTCTTGGAGAAAACATTTTTTATCATTTCACCACAAGAAAGGCAATAAAGCTACTAAGATGTTACTGAACGTGAATAAATATGAGAAAAATAGAAATATTATTAAGGAGTGAGAAAAATAAAAGAACATGTATTAAGAAAACAGAAAATAACGATTGACATTCCATTTATATTTTTGAAGACTGTGAAGCTATTTTGGTATCTAGTTTGGAAATGATAGCAGGAACCATGACAGAGTTCATATGCTTAAAATACGATGTTAGGTTGGGATAAGGCGAAGAAACTCCTGAAGAATCGAGAGTTATGTTGGAAGAGAATTTCCGAGCAAAGAATTATATTTTATCAGCGGCAATTAACAATACTTCAAAGTGATTAAAGAGTGGCGATTGAGGATTTTCACTTGTTCTACCCACTGTTACACAGCCGCCAGTAATCTCTAGAACCAAACTTGCGGATGATTATACGGTGTCTCATTCTATCAGCGTATAACGACTTTGCCATCGTTGAGGACAGGCTTCCACTCATTACGAGCGGAGACAAAATGGCTTCTGTAAGCATCCGAACTATCGCGTTTGTATAGCCGGGAAATTGTTTTTTCCACTTTTTCATAGATTTCCACCTTTCTTGATATATAAAACTTGATATATTGTTTCCTTATTTATATATATATATATATATATATATATATATATATATATATATATATATGCAAGTATCGTTATCTATGACAATCTGCTTTTCTTTTGTTTTCACTAGATAAATATTATATAAACTGTCTAAATGCTGTCTTTTTCCGAGCGCGATCGGCTATACATTTCGCCAAATGACATTAGGAAGTATTAAGTATAGTAACTGCACTGCTCTCTCTATTTTTTTTTTTTTTTACTGAAAATTTAAAACAGAAACCCAGATACCACCTTAGAGTACGCAACGAATGTTAAAACCTTTAACGAGAAAGGCAATAAATGTAGCTTATGCCTTTCTGAAAAGTTAAGGATCCTAAAATATATGAGCAAATCCAATACGTTAAATAAAAGAAGCGAGTTATGAGCAAATATTTACACAGAAATAAAGCACGTTAACCGAGATTAATATAGTTTTTCCAGTCTCGGACGTCACGGATACTGGTTTTGATGTTGTTATTATTATTTTTATTATGATCTATTTTTACTATATGACTGTTATTAAATTTGTTTTTATTTTTATTCTTATCTTCTTTTTGGTCTTACTATTACCAATATTATCTTTATTATTATTATTTTCATTTTAATACTCTTTTTAATTTTACTTCTATTATTATTTTATCACTACGAATATTTTATGTTTATTATTTATTATTAATTTATCACTAAAGCCAAATAAGGGTTAGCATTCCTTGATCCTTAAACTTATTTTGATAACAGCATCCGTTTTTAACGAAAATTGAAAATCAAAATTAAAAATAATTCATCCAAACAACATCTCGCGAGAGCTAGAAATATTATCCAAACGGTGTTAAGAAAACAGTGTAAATTCAAATAAGTACGTGATGATTGCATAGAATATGGAACTCCGGGTTGTACTGTCGACGTGGGGTTTTATATATATATATATATATATATATATATATATATATATATATATATATATATATATATTGGACACCAATATGTATGCCCCTGAAAAAATTTGTTTCGTTTAAGCTCTCCGGGGAAGAAGTGTGGGTTTGTAAACAGTGATTATTCCGGCTAATAATGCAAGACTCTTCGGTAAATCGAATCGAGTTCTCTTAGTCACTGTGTGTTTATCTAAAAAGAAATACGCTTAAATTCACGGCTGAGTGGTAGAAGTCCCGACTGACACCAATTCAGTCGGATTTCGATCCTAGGTAGAAGCAACTGGACGTCTAGTCAGACTGATGAGCTATAATACAGCGAAACAGTCTGTCTGTGGGTGACAATATATATATATATATAATTATATAATTATTTATTTAAAAAAAATTATAACATAAATATTTTATAAAATCACTACAAAAATAGCAATTTTGTTTCAACACCCTCGGTGTCTTATCAAGTGATGATGTTATTGAGCATTCTTTTAAGAATAGTAATTGTTGGTCATTGGAATTCATTCCATATACACCAATCATATACTTGGGTATATATATATATAAATATATATATATATATATATATATATATATATATATATTTCTCGGACATTGAGGCCGGTAAATATTTAATATTTAATACTGTTTATTATAAACAGAGCATTTACTTAAATACTTGTATCTATAAAAAGAACGTTAAATATATATATATATATATATATATATATATATATATATATATATATATATATATATATGTACTAATCAGTTGGTATAATCCAAGCGAGTACTATTAACACTATATAGAATTTGACACTAAATGTTAAAACTGACTTACAAAGAGAGCTCAATATTTATTTTCATTAAATAAAACAAAATTTATCTTACAAATGGAATCATGATACCATTAATTAATGATCCTTCTGCAAAGTGATACTATCAACAGGTTGAAAAATCTTCTGAATTTTAAATTAAAATTCGTAGGTGAAATGATCATTAACTAATGGAGAAAAATACTCCTCGTGTTCATATCTATCTATAAGATAGATAGATAGATATGAAAAGGACTGAGATAGATAGATAGATAGATAGATAGATAGATAGAAACAGACTGAAATATAGATAGATAGATAGATAGATAGATAGAAACAGACTGAAATAGATAGATAGATAGATAGATAGATAGATACTGATCAGACTGAGATAGATAGATAGATAGAAACAGACTGAAATAGATAGATAGATAGATAGATAGAAACAGACTGAAATAGATAGATAGATAGATAGATATGAAAAGGACTGAGATAGATAGATAGATAGATAGATAGATAGATAGAAAGAAACAGACTGAGATAGATAGATAGATAGATAGATAGATAGATAGAACAGACTGAAATAGATAGATAGATAGATAGATAGATAGATAGATAGATATGAAAAGGACTGAGATAGATAGATAGATAGATAGATAGATAGATAGATAGATAGATAGATAGATAGATATGAAAAGGACTGAGATAGATAGATAGAAAGAAACAGACTGAGATAGATAGATAGATAGATAGATAGATAGAAACAGACTGAAATAGATAGATAGATAGATAGATAGATAGATAGATAGATAGTTAGATATGAAAAGGACTGAGATAGATAGATAGAAACAGACTGAAATAGATAGATAGATAGATAGATAGATAGATAGATAGATAGATAGATAGATAGATAGATATGTATAATCCACATTAAATAACTGATGCTGCAGCTGAGTGTCAAATAAAAATCCTTTATCACTTTTTGAATAAACTTACTTGCCTTTATGGACTTGATCTTCGACACTTTATTGGACGGGAACGCTGATAAAATAAAATCGTTAGACGGTCGGGCCTTAAGGGACAAATAAACGAACAATTTCTCTTCTAAATCGAAGCGATTTCTCAACCTGCTGCTGCAGAATCTAATTATCTTTATTTCTTTCATTCTTTTTTTAAAGATATTCTCCCGAGTCTGTGTGAAGGTAATGAGTTTCAATTTTAGTAGAATAAAATTTCTTATGTTTTAAGTTTAAAATTTTTCTCAATATAAGATATCCCAGAATGCACTTCTTTTCAACAGACACACGATATTTCGATCCTAATTGACTCTATCCACACACCTATCCTCCTCCTCAGTATCACTCCCATAACAACATATGGTCGTAAATTAGCTACGTAATTAGACACCTGATCTGCTACCTCCACATGTCTCGGTAGGTAATCATTCGGGATTAGCGTGTCTGGTACAAAGTAGTGCCCGCCGAACCCATTCTTCTTCAGATCAGACAACAGCCACTGTCCTTCTTCTTGAAGGCTCGCCTTGTTCATTGACACATAGTCGTTAATTTAATCAGACTACCTACAACCCCCGGCCATTGACTTCAGTCAAAAAAGAACAAGCCTCGCTCAACGATACCGTGTCATCGCCACCCTGTCAGTAGTTCAGTCGCAGTAACAGTTTTAGCCTGCCACTAGTTCGAAACACACTGAAGTTACTGTCTCAGGGCTGAACTCTTCACAGGTGAGAACATCGCAAGCCCTACACAAACGAAATGGAGGAAACAGACGGGAGTTTAAAAGATAAAAAACAAAAGCACCTGCAGCATACAGAAAAAGAAATAATCCAAAGTTTTAATTAGAAAAATGTTTAACAGGCATATTCTACACACGTAGAATTACCGTCTGTCAATATAAGCCAAATTCATGTTCCCCTCCTTTTTTTGTCGACGACTAGAGTCTTGGCATTAACTGCTAAAAGGTGGATGTATTCCACTCATCAACTAAACGCCATGAAAAAGAATACACCCTTGTGCAAAATAATTGAACCAACTTCTTTAGTTTCTTTCTTTCTTTCAACATTCGGTCACTTTTAGACCTACTGGAGTGACAAGGTGTAATCGAGTTCTATTTTTTCCTCAGATTAAGTCATTTGCAGTGGCGTGAACTTATATGAATCTATTTTCGGTGTGTATGATGAAATTTGTTTGGCCTTGAAAAATATTGCATCATCCTTGATTGCATCAGATTTTTATCACACCTAGACACTATTGTCTCGTCTGTCGATTAGTTGTCCTACGACCATTGTCTGCGATGGACGTTACTCCAAGGACGGATACGAAAATTGTAACGGTGCACGAATACACAGCCAAGCCTTACCAGTGAGCAAATGAAAGTACTATTGCCTGGCCCGGAAACTCTCCTGGCTTAAATCCCCTCGAGAATCTGTGGTCAATCTGCAAGGAACGACTTCGCGGAATGAACATGCTAAGTACTAACGTGTGCACTGGGTCATGTTTCATTGGAAACATATGAAAAAAGTAAATAATAACGGAATTATTCGTTTTGTTTCAATTAATTTGCACAAGGGTGTACAAGAAATAGATACTTAGTTTTGGGTATGACGATAAATTACACCCGGCAGTAAGATCTCTGATTGGGCGATTAGAGGTTTTGAGAAGAGTTAAACCACATGTTAATTATTGTGTTCACAGGTCCACTCAGATTTGATAATTTGCACAAGGGTATAATGTAGTATGTTCAGACGATAGAGCAGTGGTTAATTTTTTAATAGATATCCTCTGCTGTGTTTTTACTTCAACTTACTTCTGCTATAATAAAATAATAAAACCCAGAAGATTAATAATTATAATACAAAAAACTTTTACCACATAACATAAAGAACTATTCTGAAACTATATGTCCAGTGAGGGCTATTATCCCCTATTCTTCATGTGTTGGGGTCACTTTACCAGCATGATATAAAGCACCGAAACAACGTGTAAAAAGAATAATTTCGTATTTTGAAACGAGAGAGCAACGGTTGATTTTTAATGGACGTCCTCTGATGTTTTTTTTTTACTTCCACTCACGACTGATATGTCAAATATTAAAGATCATAGCATCTTAATTATAATACAAATAACTTTTTTACACAAAACATAAAGAACCTTTCTGAAGTTGATACCGAAATTTATCGCCACCCCTATTTTCATCTTGTCGTCAGGTGTAGGGTCGCTGTACCCTCAGGATGATATAAACAGTCAGATAAAAAAAACTACTAATACGTTTGACCAAAATGATCCCTGAAATTAAAAAAAAATATATCTTGTCCTTTTCACATTCGAAACTAAACGTCTCAGACGTGATTTAATACCCTTAAGTAAGGCATGAATCCACCTATTCCCCCGAGCTATGGTTAATTAGTAAGTCTTGAAAAACTAAACTATAACTATCTTCAGCCTGTAAACATTCTTATAATCTAAAAATATTTACTGACTTTAAATAACACGCAAAGGGGCGATAAGCCGTAAAAAAACGAATTAATCGATTAATGTAATACTGATTAGCTACACAGGCATGACTTAGATTTATTTATATTCTCTGGAATATAAATATGTAGAAACGAACATGGCCACAAAGTGAGAGATCAGTTTATATATTTATTGTAATGTAGAATTGATCCCCCACTTTATGTCCACATTATACTTTCTTGTTTCTTCATAAGCCGTAGAAAACGAATCACTTAATCAATGAAATACTGATTAGCTACACAGGCATGACTTTTAGATTTATTTACATTGTCTGGAATATAAATATATAGAAAGTGGCCACAAAGTGAGAAATCAGTTTATATATTTATTGTAATGTAGAATTGATCACCCATTTTATATCCACATAGAGTTTCTTTTTTTTTATCAACTTCTTATTAGGTACGAAGTCATATCTTCTCCCCCAGCTGTGGCTTAATTAGTAAAAGTCTATTACTAAACCATCATTATCTTCGCTAACCCCCCCACGAAATTATTACAATCTAAAATTATTTTCTAGTTTTAAGTAACCTTTTCGAGTCATGATCGCCCAAGCGTGTTGCATTGGCCTTTACCGACAGGCATTGGGCCAGCGCGGTAGGGGAATTGTTCTTTGATCCTTATGAAATAAGGAAGTCCTACACTCAGTAAAGGACATTCACAGGTGGGGAAGAAATTCCGCTTTATATTATCACCCTATATAAATTGTATTTTAACATATTTCCTAAAGGTATGAAGCCATCAAATCTCTCTCGGCTATCGGTTAAACACAAGGACAAACTGGATCCTTCTATAGCCATGTTTGTCAACCAGTCTATGACAGAAAGTAACGGCATCCTACTGTGGGAATTCTTCTAATAATTCTCTCATGAATCTAAAAGAGATATGAGCACCCAAGATGGCCACATCCACTCCTACCAACTAGCGTGATAAAGTTATTGCCTATTCCTGCCAATAAACAGCAAAGATAAATAACTCAGAGGAAGCCCAACATCCGACAATGGATCTTCACATCGAGACATGTCTCATGAAGCATATTTTACATGTATATAATGCTCTGCCTTTTTTGCATAGAAGACTTTCTTCTTGTGTTGTCATTATAACGAACTCTGTAATAAATTATATACAGATAAGGAAGCTTTCTTTAGAAAACAAAGAAAAGAGTCCTGAACTGCTATATATTGTCGATGTTTCTCTATGGCAGTGAATGCTGGATAAATTCCGCACATATGAAGAGTGACTTGCAGCAACAGAGACTGTTCTATCGACGAATGCCAACAGTACCATAGTTAACAAGCGAGCAATGAGAAAGAACGAGGAAAAATATAAACAACCGGGAAAGGTATACTTACAATCTGAACGAGATGGGCTATGGTGTGGAAGCATCTGAATCGAAAAAGGGAAAATCGAATAAACTGAGGAGGAAGTGTTTTAACTAACGACATGAAATATGGCACCGATAACTGAAACACTATTGGAATGACAAAAGATGCCTTCGAAAAGACAAGCAAAGTATTAAGAGATATGAAGATATCGTTAGAAACAAAGAAAAACGGGGGGAAAGACTGTGTATTCATCATCATCATTATCCTTCCATCTCTCTCTGGTTGGTCGGAACTCCATTGGTAACCCCTTTGCACACTGTTTCGCCATGCATTGCTGTCCTCAGATCCCCAACGTCCGACTCTGAGTCCCGAGCTATGGTATCTGGGAAAGTCAATTTTTGTGAGAAAACACTTTCAGAAGGATGCCATGTGAATAAGAATGAGACGATTTCCCTGTCTGCTCGGTGGATAGATAGATAGTTAGATAGATAGATAGATAGATAGATAGATAGATAGATAAATAGATAGATAGATAGATCATCATCATCATCATCATCATTATCCTTCGATCTCCCTCTGGTTGGTCAGACAATCACTTTCCACACTGTTCGGCTCTGTATTGCTGTCCCTAGATCCCCAGTTTCCCGAGCTATGGTATCTGGGAAAGTCTATTTTCGTGTGAAGACTCTTCCAGAGGGATGCCATAGGAGTAAGGATGAGACGATTTACCTCTCCAATTTTTAGAAGAACTACCTTAGAGTGTGCCCTATCTAAGAGAAGGAAAACTCTGATTTTAAACTTTCACTACCTTCCGGTCATACCCAATCATGGAAAAGGCTTCGAGTGTAAACTATGAGGATAAATCTGAAGCTGGATTCTCTAAGACAGTTCGCGGAAATTCAAATTCCACTTTACTGTCTGGCGTGAGATAATTCACTTCATGGCTTGAAAGAAGTCCGTAGCAGTCTTTCTAGAGATGGTGTCTCGAAAAAAAAAAACACCCGATGTATGGGTAGGGTCCCACATTTAGCATCAACTCGAAAAAAAACTGTCATTCTATGTTAGAGCAATCCTCCTATATGACAGTGAAGTCTGGACAACAGATGGACAGATGGAGAAAATTCTTGAGACAACTTGAGACGAGGTTCTACAGAGGGGACATATAAGCAACTGGGTAGTTCTTAGGAAAATTGGATTAAATTATCTGAGCACCATGATGAGGAGAGATGGTTTGAAAGATTTGATACCCAGAGGACATATGAAGGCAGAGAAAAAGAGCTAATAACCTACCTAAAGAATTTGTATAAACAGATCGCAAAACAAATACTAGGGGTGATAGTGAGAGGACAGATACTGATTACTACAATTCCCCATGTATAATACGCATTAAAAATATATATATATATATAATAAGCAAAATCAAAGGTGCGTATTATGCAAAGTTACAAAAAATCTTTAAAAAATTGCCGTTTCATAGGTCGATTTCAGTTGCGAAATCAGTACTCACTACAAACATACGACAATTTGACATTAACATTCGGCGATAGAGACCCCATAAGAATATCAAATACAATCATATGTACCTAACAATATTACAAATATAAAATTAAATAACAATTATCATAAAACTAAATAAGAATAATATTATTCTATGTTTAAAACATTTTTAAAATAAGAGTAGGAAAATGGCCGTTATGAAATTGGATAGCTAATAATTTATAGGGTTTGTTTACCAAACAAGAAATACGTATTATGCGTGTGTAGAAGCATTTCCCTACACTTTTAGCGCAATTTTAGGGGTGCGTATTATGGATGAAGGCGCATTATATATGGGAAATTAAGGTATCACTATAACGGATAGGAATTATGAGACCCTTGTTCACCACGCACTGAAGGATCGCATTAAAACTTATATGTGAATTGATTATATTGAATCAATTGATTGTTCTACTGCAGGAAGTGTTGTTTCACTGCATCGTGTCATGAAATTTTCCTCGTCAGAATCCATCTTGCCCATTTATAAATCTTTATTTCGTTCAGGCATTGAATACTGCTACCATATCTTGTCTGTTACCCCAACTACATATCTTGAGATTCTTGGCAAAATTCAAAAAGAGTCTGTAATGTAGTCGATCATAGCCAGTCATCTAAACTTCATTCGAATTCTCAGCGATGTAACGTGACTTCCGGGTATCTTTGTATTGAAAATATTTTCATGGAAGTTGTTCTGATAATATTTCTTTTTGGGCCCCAACTTGCTGGATGTAAACGTGATATTAGAGGGGCAACTAGGTCTCACAGATTCACTGTTGAAATATCAAGATGAAACCGTATGTTCAGTTCAGATGTTTGCTTCCCTGTCAGGTACAATCTTCAAACATTTAAATGTAAAACAATATATATATATATATATATATATATATATATATATATATATATATATATATATATATATATATATATATATGTGTGTGTGTATGTGTGTGTGTGTGTGTGTATATATATATATATATATATATATATGCATGCATGTTATTTGCTTTTATTATATTGTCTTTTTTATACATTTTGTCATTTCTACACATCACCTGAGGATTATATATATATATATATATATATATATATATATATTCACCAGCTGTAAGAGAAAAATTGTCCAATTGATAGATTAAGCTTTGTATCTTAGAATGATTAAAGATCTCTGGAATTATCAAGGTTTTTATAAAACTACTGGACTCTACTTTGAGCCATGAGAATATATAATTACTCACCAAGCTTAACAAAAGAATCGATATGAATCGATATGAAATCTATCATAAACGAAAATGATATTTTCATCATTAATTACTCATAGCTAAGGATCGGAAGCACATGAAGGATTGAAATTAAGTTCATATATATATATATATATATATATATATATATATGTTATTCCAGGATAATTTTTAAACTTTTTCAAGATGATCTTCGCCCACTCTAATCTTCTAACTTTATGTCCTGGAGTAACAAGATGACATACAGGTTTCGCGTATGATTTCATTTTCAAGCCTTTTTTAGAATCTTAAAAGACATAGCTGAAATCCCTCTCTTGAGTGCCAAACGTCTTATGGATTGAGTTGGATCTTTTCTAATTGATCTCTTTAGCTCTAAGTTGAAATGATGATCCTTTTTGCCGTCGTGAATGATCCAGCTTTCCTCTCTAGTGTCCCCTCTTTTTAAAAGTTAATTACCATTCTCTCGATGGTTCTTGAATGGACTTTGAAGATGAAAGCAAGAGTATGAATGTTGCTACCATTACGTAAAGCCTGAATGACTTTTTTTCCTGTCAGCATTGCTCACTTGAGAAGACGGTAGCGTTGAAGCAAAACAATTTGAAACTATTTTCTTTCTAGCTGAATAACTGAAAGGGCTTTTCAGTGATTCGTACGACAAATGGTTTCAAGATGGTTTAACCTCTTATCTGTCAATTAGTTTAGTGATTTTTTTTAGGTATTAAGAATTTTGCGGTATGGACATTTATGCTCTTGCAACTCGATTTGTACAATTTTGCTGTTAAACCCGGTATATATATATATATATATATATATATATATATATATATATATATATATATATGTATATATATATATAACTATGAACCCGAAGTGTTCAATACACTAAGTAAAGCAAATCTATGAACCTAAAGAGCCAGGTGAACCTACCTAGGTTTCACCTACGCCAGTGCACCATGACGATCCGTGTAAGTGAAACCTAGGTAGGTTTACCTGGCTCTTTAGGTTCATAGATTTGCTCAAATTAATATATTGAGTACTTTACTTAGTTACTTTTGCTTTACTCATTTTGGAGGCTTTTTTTGGTGGAGACTCTGAGCTTGGATTCTGGACGATTGTTTTCCCCTCAATTTCATGTTTTTGGTTCTTTCTTTTTTATCCTTTATTTTTCTTTGGGCGTTGGCTTGTTAAATTACGAGCCAAAACACCTAAGGTTTTTCCAGACGAGTATAATTATTATTATTATTATTTTCTTTGAATTCTGGCGTTTACACATTTCTTTCCGGGTTGCGTCCATGGACCTAAGGTTAGAAGTGGCATCATGACACTTTCCACTGAAAAACAATTACATAGATAAAGCCCTTCGTAAAGACTGGGCTTTACTTGTCAGAACAATTTCTTGTATCTTTTTGAGACATGGACTTCCAGGAATCCCTTCAATTAGTCTACTGCAATCTTTTCCAACCAATTCTAGGGCTTGAACTACAATAGGGATTGTTGATGTTCCCATGTGCCACATTTTTGAGATTTCTATTTCAAGGTCCTTGTATTTTGACTGCTTTATGAATATCTTAAAAAAAAATTGCAGTCTGCAGGGACTGCCATATCAATAAGGAGGCAATTGTTTGTTTGTGGTCTTTAATAACAATGTCTGGGCGTTTGGCTTTGATTGTTCTGTCAGTGTGTATTGTGTAGTCCCATAGAATTGTAACAGGCCCTTTCTCCGTAACCGGATCTGGGTGGTGTTCATACCAGTTTCTTTCAGTTCCCTTCCCGTGCAGATATTAGCCCACTCTGTCATGCCGGTGGGTGCTAATATCGTGCAACCTGATACAAGATGATCAGTCGTTTCTGGATATTTATCACAGAATCTGGATTTTGGTCTAACACAATATTTTAGTATATATGCTTGATAATTCCTAGTTAGCAAGCATTGGTCCTTTGCAGCAAGGATAAAACCTTCAGTTTCAGCTTTCAACCCTGCACTGCGTAGCCACTGATGGGTACGGGTTTTGTCTACGTCAGCTTGTTTGGTAAGGGCAGAGTATTGGCCATGAAGCGATTTATCTTGCCATCGCTTCTGTATCTGGTCGGTTGCATTTGTCTTTGCTTTCTTTTTTAAGTATTTTACAGTTTCAGTCGGTGTATTGTGCTGTAGTTGCATCTCTACGCCCATTTGAAACTCCATTTTGAATTTGTTGGCTTCATTTATGACGGAGTAAAGACCCTTACTACTTTCATGTTCCTTGACGCATACCATCGTCCAGTCTTCTGTAGTTTCCATGTAACTTTAGATGACAATTGTTGTAGTTTTGTAGGACCATTCTAGCTGAACTAATCCTCTGCCTCCTTCGGATCTGGGCACATACAGACGATCAACATCAGCTTTGGGATGATGCATGCGATAGCATGTGAGAAGCTTTCTTGTTTTGGCGTCCATTCGCTTAATTTTAGCTATAGTCCAGTTAAGGACATTAAAGCTGTATTGCACAACAGGGACAGCCAATGTGTTTATAGCTGATATTCTGTTTTTTGAGTTTAGCTCGGTATTTAGTACCAGACGTACACGCCTGTATTACTCCTTTCTTATTTTTTCATTCATTTTGGGGTGTTGTATGCCATATTATTACACACATATATATATATATATATATATATATATATATATATATATATATATATATATATATATATATATATATATACACCAAAGGTAATTTCAGAAAGCGTTACTATAATCATTTAAGTAGATATAAGCATGAAAATTACAAACACAGAACTAGCCTGTCTACATACATATGGAATATTAAACAGGAAGATGGTATTGACCCCCATCTTAAAATTTGAAATAATAAAAAAAATTGCCATAAGGACAAATATTGCTTATTATGTTTGGAAGAAAAAATTACAATAGCCACCTTTAATGAACCTAATAATTTATTAAATCAAAGATCTGAGATCTTCATTAGGCATAGGAAATCCTGGTTATTGATATAGAGACTCTGTTTTTTGTGTTTTTTTTTTGTCTGTGTTCTTTCTCTTGTTTCCTCTTTGTCTTCTTCTGTCACCTGGTTTTATGACAATTTGTTTTTAATGGTTTTATTAATAAATACTGTTTCATGTCATTTCCTCTTTAGCCAGCTTACCCTGAAGATTCTTTTAGGTGAAACTTTGGTAGGTTGTGCCTGTCTCTTTAGGATTATTCCATTTATATTAGGTTGGTGCAAAAATAATGACGTAACAATGTCGTTTTCTGACTTTAAAAAATACGTCAAAAAACGACATCATTACGTCATTATTTTTGCACCAACCTTATATATATATATATATATATATATATATATATATATATATGTATGTATATGTGTGTGTATGTGTGTGTGTGACATGGGGATGGATCGGCCACACACTCCGCTTCTAGTGTCACCAGGCAGACCCTTTAGTGAAATACACAAGGGAAGCGAAAAGTGGGTCGACTCAAACAGACTTGTGGCAGAAGTGTTGTCTCAGGGTTGAAGACATGGCAAGACATGGGCCGAGCTCAAGGTGTTGTTGCGACGCTATGTTCCTCAAGGAATCAAGAGGCTTAAAACGAAGAAAAAGAAGGTTTTCTCGTTTTCATTCACTCCTGTGTCCCCCATTGCGTCTTAGTGGCATTACTCTCTTGCTTGGGGTGAAACGATTAAAAAATACTTTGGCGTCTTTTGTGACATCAACGAACATTCGTTGCCATTTTTGTAATGCCAACGAATACTTGTCACTTTCGTAATGTTCATTGTAGTAGAGACTATTTAATCGCAGTTACAACTATAGTAAGCCGTTGAACAATACTTGTATCAGACACCTTGGAATAACACTCGCACTAATAGTACTTTCTCGGTAATACGCGCTCGAATAGTAATACGTATCGTGATCAGTATAGAGAAATAGTATAGTGAAAAGAGTAGAGAATAGCTGACCGTCTAGTAATAGAGGATAGAGTAGATATAGCGATCAGTTGGACGTCACGCCACTTCCTATATATGCATTTCCTCTATGATCACGTGGTCTACTTAATTCAATAATGGGATCGGCTGTATTTGTTGACTGGCGATCTATGTTCAAATTTAGGTCTCGACAGTTACAATTTATTCCTATATAACTGCGTTAAAATTGATTTATCAGGTACATTCTCCGATTTTCTTCCTGTTAAGCGGTAGCAAGAAGAAGAACGGTTTAAAACTATGGAATTTAAACGAGACAAAAACTTACCGAAGTGAACTGTCCCCAGTATTACTCGGCTCATCTCGAGTTCAAGTCAGTAATGGAAGGTGGATATATTTGCTTTGAATCTAATATGGCGCCTCACCAAGCAATTTCATTTGAAAGAAAATCAAATTGTCTTACCTAACTATTTTTTTTTTCGTCCGCGCTTTTGCTTCCTCCTTGGGAACATTCCCTTTCCGCTCGCCTCGGCGCTTTAAATGTTTTTGACATTTTGCACCACTTGCGACTTCAATCGCAACAAAAGTTTCGACTAAGTACATCGACTGAGGCATGCATTTGTCGAAGCAACCAAGCAGATATATTTGGAAAGTTGGTTTCGCGTTCAAGGGGAAAAAGTGTGGGGAATTGTAGGAGTCAGTGCGTGTGCACTTAGAGAGATGTTAAAGAGACCTCATATATACATACATACATATAGAAGTTAGAGAAACTTATTTCTCGCAAAAAAGCGACCACACATGAAGAACCAGGCACAGAGACAAACAAGTAAACAGTTTCTATTAAGCAAAGAGAAACTAATAATGAAAACTAGTAATCGCATGTCTAGCCACACTGATCAGCTGTGATACAGCGAAACAGTCTGCCTGTGGATGACTATATATATATATATATATATATATATATATATATCATAAAGAAGTAATTTATACAAAGAATTAATTAGCAATGTTAATGAGATTAATGGCGAAATCACTTCGCTGACAAGACTTACTGAGATATTAACGTACTATCAATTCCTTGAATAATTAGATTCTTATATTTGAGTTGTGTATATTTGAATTGTTGTCAGATTGAATTGACGAACCTAGTACATTCGACAATTTCACATTGTCGTCTTCGGGGCACAATTTTTCCATTTACAGCCAAAACACTAAGACGAAATATATGTAGTGTCAACCGATAGTTTTTTTGTTTTTTAAAAAAAAAAAAAATACGCTATTTATTGACAGCTATATTATTTAGTAGCGTGAGAATTCTTGTTCAAATCAATCAAGTGAGAATTTTGTTTGGATTTTGTAATGTGATAAACACACGAATGTTGTTATATGTGTTTTTCAGTCAAAGTGACATGGACGTGAGTATAATCCGACTAGTAAAGTAAAATGTCTTAGTAGTTTTCCACAGAATTTAAGATTATGATTATTACGTACTGCGGATATGATTTTCGTAAATCTTTCTAACGTCGCGGTATCGGACGCTCCAAAACATATATTTAACTGTCAACCTGTTTATATATATATATATATATATATATATATATATATATATATATATATATATATATATATATATATATATATGGTAGTGGACTCCCCAATCGTGAACGATAAATGAGGGTCAGTATTGGATGGTTCCTTTCGTTTTACACTTATGCATGGTAGCAGGGGCTGTTGTGAAAAAGATCAGGTAAGGGAAAGGGATATTTCATTTGTGCTTTCTTATGTGTGATACAAGCCCAGCCTTGCTACGGGCGACAAAGCCACACTGACAGATGAAATTTGTCAAAGCAGGAAAAAAAAAATATATATATATATATTTTTTTTTTTTCCTGCGTGTGTGTGTGCGTGTGTGTGTGGTATAAGGTTGACAATAGGAAATAGGTTTTCCGACTTTCTCAAGGTAAAACTGAAACGAAATGTTTTTGTTTTCATAGTTACATTAAATCTAAAAGTTAAATTTAAATTTTTGATTTTAAAAGTTAAACATATCTTTTGGAACGTGCGATGTCGTGACGCTAGAGTTCGTTCAAATCAAATAAATGATAAACCCACGAATTGTGTTGTTATGTGTTTTTTTCAGTTAAAGAGGCATGGACTTAAGTATAATCAAGTTAGTAGAGTAAATGTCTTAGTAGTTTTCCATAGAATTTAAGATTCTGATTATTACCTACTGCAGATCTTATTTTCGTAAATTTCTTAGAATTGGCAGCTTTTATATTATATCATAAATAAGTAATTTATTTAAATAGGCTATTCCTTATATGAGGTGATTTTGTATATTACTGTTTATTAATATATATGTATATATATATATATATATATATATATATATATATATATATATATATATGTCTGTGTGTGTGTGTATATATATATATATATGTGTGTGTGTGTGTGTATATATATATATATATATATATATATATATATATGGAGTTTGTCTGACGATCGCTAAAGCGTGAAACCTAGGGTCACAAGCTCACAACGACGGACGACCAATTATGTATATGTGTCTGCATACATCGATGTTTGCGTTAGTACGATGAAAAAACGACGAAGTTTCCCCCACCACTTCCACAATAACACCAATACACGCAATCTACATAAAACCAAAATTTTTAGAAATTAATCAGTTTGTCTGACGATCGCTAAAGCGTAAAACCCAGGGTCACAAGCTCACATCTATCCAACCATATATATATATATATATATATATATATATATATATATATATATATATATATATATATATATATATATATATATATACCCTATGGGATAGTAACTTACTACCAATTCCTTGAATAATAAGATCCTTATATTTGAAACATTATATATTTGAATTGTTGTCAGATGAATTTGATGAGCTAAGTACATTCGACAATTTAAAATTTTCATCTTCGGGGTCCAATTTTTCCATATGCTGGCAAAACACTAAGACGAAATATGTGTAGTTTTTTGAAATATGTTATTTATTGACAGTTATATTATTTGGTAGCATGTGACGCTAGATTTCTTGTTCAAATCGATCCACTTGGATGGTATACCAACGGATGTGTTACCTTTACTATATATATATATATATATATATATATATATATATATATATATATATATATATATATATATATATGTACTCGCGTATCATGCCACATTTGAGAACCTAAATTTAAAGCTAATTTGCTTACAGTAAATGGATATATAGTTTTGGTTTATAGTGTATCCTGGGCCAGCAGAACATATGCTAATTTTATATTTCATACATTATGAAATGGACAAAGTCCAACAATTATTTAAAGACATTTTTATGTTTATCTATAAAAAGAATGTTAAACTTAAAAATGTCTTTAAATTTATATTTCATGTATAATGTGACTTCGCTTAAAACTAGCTTCAATATTTGGTCTTCCACATTACTGGATATAAGAATCAAACGAAGGTTGGTAATGAACGATAATATTTAGGAAAAGAACAACACATATAAGATTTGCCAGCGGCGCGTAGATGTAGTAGTCAACTGCTAGACGTGAGTCACGTGAATTCCACAATGAATCTCCAATTGCATAATATCTACCAACCGCCGTACACGGTCAGATGTGGCACAAGTCCAAATTTAATGTGGTGTATCCAAGCCCGTAGACTCGGCCAAAAATTGCCCGTAGGCCGCGTATAAAACGAGGTCGGGTAGCTGTTTCGACAGAGAGTTTAACCAGCACAGCTTCAACTGCAGACCAACATACAGTATTTACTACTGTATTTATGTGAATGGGGACATAACCATCATCGTCCGTAGGTATGCTACAAAAACAACAAATGCTCAAATTTTAAGCAAAAATTACTCACTAATATAACAATTTTGTTGCTATGATTATTATTATTATTATTATTTAATATATGACAAAAGGCCTCAGGAAGAGAAAATCCCTGTAGCAACGAGGTGAGTAAGTAAATTAATTTTGCTTGCAATCATCAACTTTTTTCTTATTCATCGACGTCCACATGGTAGCTCTAAACTCTTAGCCTGCAGTGAATATAAGGGAGGCATTCTGTGTTATAACATAGCTGGTGAGTGGATGTAGCTGCTGCAGTGCCATCCAGTCATTTACCATGGTAAGGTGGCTAGAGCAGTAGATAATTCGGAAATTCTCCATTTGTCCTCACAGCCAATGTCCTGCAAAGGTCATTAGGGCGGATACAGTGTCATAACATAGCTGGTCAATGTGGGTGATTGCTGGGCAACTAAAAGCCATCGCCTTTTGCAAGATTAGCTAGCTGTCAAGAACAGTAGATCTCTCGTAAGTTCTCTTTTGTTACTCACCGCCAATGTCCTGCAAAAATCATTAGGGTGGTATTTTGTGTTATAACATACCTGGCCAATGTGGGTGATTGTTGGGCAACTATCCCGTCATGCAACATGGCTAGGTGTACAGATCACTCACAATTTCTGTTTTTTTCTCTCACCAGCAAAGAGCATTCTACATTCAAATAAAATTGTAGAAACATCAATTATGTTTCCATTCAGCTGTTTATTTAGTTGGAAGTTTTCTCGGACAGATGTTAGCTGTCTGCATCTGATTTTAAGTTTCATCAAACTTAGACTCAAGGATTTTTAGTTAATGTCGAAACACTAACATCATACACTAATACCGTCTTGGGCATCTCGAGTTAGTGTAATGATTAGCAAGCTTGTCTCGCTAGAACAATTACGGCTGAGTAGTGTTATGAGACCTTACCCATAATAAGATAATGCACTATTCCATACGTAATAAATACTGCGCCTCAAGAGGAAGCAGAGAGTTCCGTCTGAAGTCGGGAGTTCCGTCTGAAGTCTGGAGTTCAGTCTGAAGTCTGGAGTGAAGTTCGTCAGGAGTAAGTCAGTCGAGTCAGAGGCAGTCCGAAACAGAGTCGTGTTCAGACAATTACTACTAAACCTGATTGTTCGTACTAACACTTTCTACTTCTCTGTATATATTCCTATTTGTAATATATCTGTGTTATTCCATATCTTCCTTCGAGTTCTTCTTTATTGGTTCTACCTTGGACTATCACCGTGGTACAAGGAACAGGGCCATAACAAGTAGTCGATTCTCACTGGGTGGCCCCTAATTTCGGCCTTGTGCCACATCTAAGCTATGCTTGGAAAATCACTACACTAATACCGTCTTTACAGTGGCGTGAAAAATGCTCCGATTGAGGTTGTCTGGTAGATCAGATTACATCCATTTTATTCACGGAGGTCTAGGTTTGAGCTATGCGAATCTTCATATAATTTTCAGTTGATTTTATTCCGCTTAAACTATACATCATACTAATGTTGTCTAATTAAGTGACAAAATAAAAACAACTGTGTGATGCGTTTCGACTTTTCAAAAGACTTCTTCCGACTAAGTAATCATTTTGGTGATGGAATCATAAGCACTAGGGATCGAAATGTGACAAACGTTGGTTAAGGTTATAGAAGGAGAAAATACTTATCATGCCGGCATTATTAACTTTAATTTTAAATTCCTGGAAAAGATACACAATCTAACCGATTTCATTCCGATTTCTACCAGTTTAGATTTTTGGTCTCCTTGTTAATTTAAAATACTTCACATTGTAATAGCAGTAGATTTATGACAAAGGTGATATGCTGCATTACCCTGAACCTAAATTTATCGTGACGGATTCAGAAATTAGTGAACTTTCTGTATATGTTCTCGTTAATAAATTATTTTCTCTTTTAATTTAAAGCGCATTCTTCAAGTAGAAATTACGGCTAGGCTTATTGTGATAAGCATCTGATTCATTGTACGTGTACTTTTATAAAATATCCGTTTTGTCTTCATATATAATTGTACTTAACTTCATAGACGTTTTATCTATGTACTTCTTAAGGCATTTTTGCAGTTCTCTCCTGTATACGGCTGCTTCAAGTTTTAAGTTGTTTTTATTTTGTTTTGCATCACTTAAATCTCTTAGTGTCATTGAAGCAGACGACATTTTATATTAAGTTTACGGGAATTCTTTTTAGTCGTAGCCATTATAAGAGTTAGTAGGTCGTGTCTAGTTTTATCAAGACTATATTATTTATTTGTTTTAATTCTATGAAACCTATGGAGGAATTAAACATTATTTTAAAATTTTAATGCATTTCTCTTCATCACGCAAACATTGACGGCTACAAATTCTAAGTTCATAAATACACTGTCTATCTATTTATCTATCTATCTGTGTGTGTGTGTGTGTGTGTAAGCATTCTGAAAGCAAAGGAAATATTTGTCGCAGATTATTTCCACAACGCAGAGAATAAATCACTGTAAGTTCAGACTCGAATATCGGGGGCAGAAAGAAATACCGAAAACTCGATTCGCAGGTACTATCTCACAAATCCCAATACACGTAACCAGTCAGAAAAATAACTCACTCTCCAACAAACGCGGTAGCCAAAATACCGGAATTTCTTCTTCCCTCGATTCGAGAACACCAACTGCTTTTATTCGCCGAGCATTTTTCTCTATTCGTCGAAAACTGGGAGAGGACGCCAAGTATTTTTCATAACAAAATACTTTTATAGAGACTCCTGAAACGGACTTGTTTTTAATCAAAATATTCCGTCTTCAGTATGTCATACAGAATGCGTGCCCCCCCCTTTTTTTTTTGGTAAGTAATTTTCTTTTCCGTCGTAGGATACACGGGACGCACTGTCGCTTGGTTTGACGAAGTAAGTCGCCGTTTTCTTTGCTATACTGTGTGTGTGTGTGTGTGTATTTGTGTATAGCATGTAAAATAGATATGTTGGTTAATAAAACAAAGGCGATAGAAAGGGTACCAATATAAACAATAAATTTCCAAAATTTCTCTCCAAAAATTTTATTCTTCTATTTCCTCCTTCCACTTTATTTGCTTTTTTATTTTTATTATTTTTCCCGTATTCCTACATACTTTTTGGCTCATCTCTCAGCCGGTGTTTCTGAAAGTGACAAGTTATCCTAACTAGGGCTCGCCGTTCTGAAATCGATAAGTTGAACGAACTATTTACAGCTACACTGACCACACACGACACGTGTCCCTCACCCCGCAACCTCGTCTACTTTACAATCTGACAGCCTACTCTCCCCACTGATACGCTTTTACACCGATACAAAGTTTAAATTTGAGTTCATTTTCATAAGGAGTTTCGCACAGCGAGGATTCAGACAGCGATCCGGTTTTTGCTTATAATATGATCCCCCACGAGAAAATACACCGTCCCGAAAAAAAAAAACAAAAAAAAACAAAAAACAAAAAAAAAAAAACAATTGTCGGTGGGTAATCCACATTTCTTTGTTTTTTCTCGAGCCGGTGATGAAGGACACAGGCGTGCCCGAAAATTGCGGATTGAAAACCTATCTTTCCGTGCTTCATTTCGGTCATATCGTTAATAATTTATACTTAATAAAAGTTTTTTCGTGGTGCTTATATTGTACACTTTCGTTTGCTCTTGTTTTATTAACCAACCTAAGTATATTATACACACACACGCGCACGCGCATATATATATATATATATATATATATATATACTCTATTTAGATCATTCGGACTATTGTCCTCATCTTTGTCGCCATATTTATTACAACGTTATATATATATATATATATATATATATATATATATATATATATATATTACAAGAGAATAGAATCCAAGTAGAATTCAATGTCCAGGACAGACTAGGAATATAATATAAAAGGGTCAAACACTAATATTCCATAATCACGATCCAATTAATCAGAATTACAAATTAGATCGTAATTACGATTCCAATATAATACATTTTAACCATAGAATATTATTGTTTGACACTTTTATATGATATATATATATATATATATATGTGTGTGTGTGTGTGTGTGTGTGTGTGTGTGTGTGCGTCTGTTTCATTAAAGACGAACACGACTACAATGTGCTAACCGTGTTCGGGAAATAAAACATTCCTATACCCCTAAAAACATACACACAACCCATAAACCTAATTATAAACAAAAACAAAATAATCCTTGATAAGGCTAAAAGTATAGCGCCCGGAATTATAGAACATTTGGACAGTTTCTACACACTCCAAAGAAGAAAACAATTACTCATTTGTATTATATATATATTTATATATATTTATATATATATATATATATCAACATGTGGCTAGACGTCCGGTTGACTCTAGCTAGGATGGAAACCCGGCTGAATTGGCGTTTTTTGGGATTCTACGACTAAGCCATTGGCGCACACAGTGATGAAGGTAAATTTAAGTGTATTTATTTTTAGATAAACACACAGTGACTGAGAGAACTCGATTTGATTTACCGAAGAGTCCTGCATTATTAGCCGTAATAGTCACTGTTTACAAACACACACTTCCCAAAGGGTTCAACTGAAATTATTTTTTCAGGCGTATATATATATATATATATATATATATATATACACACGAGGTCAGATCACAAAAATCAGAACTGGTGCTATAAAATAAACTAAAACACAATTTAATCTCCTCCGAAATAGTCTCCTTTTGAATCCACACACTTTATCCAGTGTTGTTTCCATTGATGTAAGCATTCTTGGAATACCTTTTTTAGGAAAGCTAGTAGCTGCTTCGTCGCTACTTTTTTTCTCTTTTATTGCCAATGACGTCTTGAAACGTTATTCCTTTCAAGTGGGATAACATTTTTGAAGAGGAAAACACTGCAAGGGACGCATATAGTGGTTGTCGGGCATGGGGAACGTCGGGCTTGGGCAAAAACTACTGAAAAAGCCATAGTCACTGTGGTGTCGTGAGACGACCACACTCTATACACTTTCCTTCCAAGCATCTCTGTAAACACAACAGAAATGAACGACAACGTCATATTTTACTGTGTGCGAGAGAAAGAGTTCAAAGTCAATCTGTGACAAGTGACTTTACTCTGCGTACTTTAACTCTGTTACCATACCAACATTCTCTATAGCCATTAATCAGATCTTATATATATATATATATATATATATATATATATATATATATATATATATATATATATGAGTACTTTTGGCTTTGTATATATGCAATTAGGTGTAATTCGATACAGCCGATTAAATATTCACTAGTAAATAGTTGCAAACGCGCTTGGAAACACATACGATGGAAGAAGTAAAACTGTATACAGACGTCAATGTTCTACCCCGTAGGGAAATACTTAAAGATACAAAGATCCATTTTAATGCAGGCGTATAAATATGGATGCACAAAGATTTAGCAGCGAATAAACGGACACACATATAGTTAGACAGTACCAGTTATTTAAGTGCACATACAACGACACATTCTTCAATACTTCTGTTGATATGGTCTTTACATATACACGTAGACAAGCACTTAAACATAGGTGTATGCAGACGCCAGATTCATCTTAACAATAAGTTAGTTCCCGCCAGAAGAAGCAGCCATATTTAACCACCGACGAAAGTAATGGCGTCTTTCTATATTTGTCCAACTACCGGATTTGCAGTCGTAGTAATCGAAGTAAAAAAATATTTCAAATGTAAAGCTTTTATTTTTGTTTTCGGCCTTTTTTATTTATTTATTTATTTATCTATTTATTTTATTCTATTTTTTTTCTTTTGTAACTAAAAATCTATAAAATTCTTTAACGCGACGTTTGGCTGAATTCTACAGAATTGCCAATAAAACAATCATCAACAAAATAGTTTTTCTTTTTTTCTCCCCCCCCCACCGGCGCCGACGAATCAAAATTCCAAGTACAAATTTTTATATCTTCAAACAATTTTCTGTAGTTAATAGAACACCGCAGTGTCTGAAAAGTAATATCATATTTGCAACTCTTTAATTAATCTTTTCTATTCCACATCGAAAGTAAATTATGCCTATTTTAAATATCTGCAATTTATATCCGATTTTCGATATCTGCAAAATATCCACACTAAACAGTTGGAAATAAAAATTAGGAATATAAGATATATAGGTTATACATAGGGTTATATAAGATGTATATGAAAGTTATATAAAATGTATATAAGATTATATAAGATGTATATAAGGTTATATAAGAATATAAATTATATAGAAATATATTAAAATATACTAAAAAAAAAATAGTTTCAGAAGAGTTCCCAAAAAGCAAACATACATTTACACACCCATGCCCTTGATGTCCACTCAAGTACATGTAAACAAATGCCTTTTTAAGCTGTCGGGTTAACACATCGTAATTTTCGAAACCACTACTAGGGGACGTTCTCCGGACTATAAATACTCGGCAATATTTTTTCTCTTTCACTTTTTAACATCTCGTAAAGAAGCGCTTCCCTTTGGGAGAAGTATGAAGAATACACACACACGCCCGCGCGCGCGCCCGCGCATGTATATACACACATTTATTCACTACACATACTTTGGACAAAAAAGGCTTTACACACATTATTGTCTTTTATCGTTCGTATAATTAATTAGAACAGACTTTGGCGAAGCAGGTTTTCAGTGACTGCTGGGGGAGATTTTGCTGTTTTAACTGACACCGGTTATCATTCAGTCAGATTAGGATGAAATTTTCTTCGGTGTTTTTTCATGGGGACTTCTCTCATAGGACACCACTTATATAGGCGTGACGCTTTAACCCCTCCTACTTTCATAAACCGTCCCTAGAAGATCCTCTCCGGGTTATAAATACTCTGAGATATATTTTCTCACTCTTTTCTCAGCTTATCTGCTTATTCATCAACATGTAAATCTTTCACGGAGAATCGCATGAACAATACACATACACATACATTTATTCACTACACATACTTCGGAGAAAAAAGGTTTTCTGATTCTTTTGTTACATACATTATCTTTGTCGTTCGTATACCTTTCTTATTAATGCATTATCATTTGTTTATACATATATATCGGCCCTTGTTTTTTCTTATTATTTCTTTACGGCGACTCACATACCAAGTCCACCATTTTTGTTGTGGGTATTTCAGAAGACAGCGTGTTATTCCTAATTTCAAACACCGACTTTACTAACGCCCGAAATAAATTGGCAAGCACTTACAACCGCCCTCAACAAGTTGGGGAACTTGTTTCATAGGACACCTCTTACGTAGGCTTATCGCTTTAAACCCTCCTAGTTTCATAAACCGTCCCTAGGGTATTGTCTCCGGGCTATAAATACTCGGAGATATATTTTCTCACCCTCTTCCTAGCTTATCCGCTTATTCGTCAACATGTAAATCTTTCGCGTAGAACGCGTTTAGTTTGGAAAACGCATGAACAACACACACACACACACACGCACAGACACACACATAGACATTTACCAAAAAGGTTTCCAATTCTTTTGTAACACACATTATTGTCTTTATCGCCCCTATACCTTTTTGTTAATACATTATCACTTCAGTATCTGTCTATCTGACATTAGGTTTATAATACCCAGAAATTCGTACACAGGTGTCCTCAAGGACACATAGCACAGTGGATAAAGGTGTTGGTTAGATCTAGTTACAAAGACCCAAAGAGTGTGAGTTCAATACCCGGTTAAGGCAGTGGAGAACTTTCAGGAGATAACATCCATTAGAACTAGTGAATGAAATAATAGTTTTAGTTCGACGTTCCAATCATCTAAAAAGCGTACAACGTCCGAATATGGCGACACTGAGAATAATGTAAATAATGTACATTATCACTTGTTTGTACATATATATTGGTTCCTGGGGTTTCTTTTCATTTCTTTACGTGGACTCACATCTTGAGTCCGGCATGTTTGTTGTGGGTATTTCAGGAGACAGCATGTTATTCCCAGTATCAAAAACCGACTTTAATAACGCCCAAAACAAGTTGGGAAAACGCATTAACCGGCGCGCAATAATAAAATTTTTTTAATTAATCAAGGCGGTTACAACATGGTTGATGGTTTGGTTTGGTGTGCTTAACGAGATATCGACTCCTGATGAATCGTTTAATTCCGAAATTTAATTTCTGCGGAGATTATAGCCATGAGGGAAACAGGAAAAGTGCAGGGAGTTCCACACGCGAGAGGTGCGAGACATGAAGCTTTTTGAGTAGAAGAGACGGCTACATTTAACAGTTTCGATAGTGAAATGGTGAGAGCGAGATGCCAGCCTAGTTGAACGCTTTAATTCATGAAGTCTGAGAACCAGCTAAAGCAGCTCATCGGAGGAGTTACCGCGGAAGTATTAGGTTGGTGCAAAAATAATGTCGTTTTCTCACATAGTAACATATGTGAGAAAACGACATTATTTTTTGCACCAACCTAATATTTGTAAAAAAAAAAGACAGAGGGAGGCGACAGCACATCTGTGAGAGAGCGACTGCAGACGAGATGCCAGACCAGGGCCAATTATTTTGCATATCCGTCTCTGGATCTCATCAAGAAGCTTGAGACAAACAGAAGGGACACCGGACCATATATGACAGCAATACTCCATGCAAGGGCGAATGGTTAATTTGTAGATTTGAAGGATCGACTCCGGCAAGAAAAATTACCTGATGCGGCCCAGGGAGCCAACTTTCCTTGCGGTGGATTTTAAAAAATAACTCTACCGACCCGCTGGATTTCATTTCATGGAATATCAGGTTAAATAATATGAAATGGTTAGAAATTGAAAAAATCCATAGCAGACTTGCGAAATAAAAACTATCTAATAACAAGCAGTGATAACTATTTACATTATTCGGACTATTGTTCTCATCTTTGTCGTCAAATTTATTACAACGTTTCGGTCGTTGTACGCTTCGGCCTTCTTCAGGTGGTTGGAATGTCGAGCTGAACCCTTTATTTTGCTCACTGGGGTAGATGGTTCTAGTTCCATGTGTCATGTTTTTAATGGGTGTCAGTTATCAGTTATCTCCTGTTAATTCTGCTCTCCAAAAATTGCAATATGAGCTGGTAAAAAAATATGTAAACAGTGTACATAATATCACATCTCAGAAATATAGGTAGATACTGAACGGCAGAGATGTTGTAATAAATATGGCGACAAAGATGTGGACAATAGTCCGAATAATGTAAATAGTGTACATAATACCCCATCTGAGAAATATAAACAGATACTGAACGGCCGAAACTTTGTAATAAATATGGCAACAAAGATGAGGACAATAGTTCGAACAATGTAAATAGTGTACATAACACCTCATCTAAGAAATATAGACAGATACTGAACGGCCGAAACGTTGTGATAAATATGGCGACAAAGATGAGAACAATAGTCTGAATAATGTAAATAGTGTACATAATACCTCATCTAAGAAATATATACAGATACTGAACGGCCGAAACGTTGTGATAAATATGGCGACAAAGATGTGGACAATAGTCCGAATAATGTAAATAGTGTACATAATACCTCATCTCAGAAATATAGACAGATACTGAAAGGCCGAAACGTTGTAATAAATATGGCGAGAAAGATGAGGACAATAGTCCGAATAATGTAAATAATGTACATAATACCTCATCTCAGAAATGTAGATGGATATTGTATTGGAAAGGATAAGAGAGAGAATATGATGATATAGTTAAACACTGTAAAAAGAACAAAGCAATGATAAAATGGGTGATTTTCATTGTATTGGAAAGGATAAGGGAGAGAATGAGAAGATACAGTTAAAGAGTGAAAAAAGAAGAAAGCAATTTTAAAATGGGTTATTTTCATTGTATTAAAAAGGATAAGGGAGAGAATGTGATGACAAAATAGCAGAGCAATGAGGAAATTTGGAATTTTCACTGTATTTGAAGGGATAAGGGAGAGAAGCGAAGACTCATGCCAATAGAATGGGAACATAATCAGATAATGGATAATCTTAATTTCAACATCCTTATAACTGCTTACATTATTTATATTATTCACAACGTTTCGGCTATTGGACGCTCCGGCTTTCTTCGGGTGATTGGAATCTAGAATCAAACCAGAGTAAATTGTTCTAGTTCCACGTATCATGCCTCTTCCAGATTTCTCAGTTATTACCCTTTAACTCAACTCTCCAAGTTGTTTCATGGGTATTGAACTCACAGCACTTTGCGTCTAGTCTAGTCATTTTATCTAACCAACGCTTTTATCCAAGGGCTGTGTTTCATTGAGGACATCTGTGTATGAATTTTTGTGACTTATAAACTTAATGTCTCAGCAATTTTATTTTTTTCAGTGCTCATTTTTGCAATTTTTGTTATTATTATTGCATTTTTTACGACAGCTTATATTGCAATCTTTTTTTTAATTTCTTTTCTCTATCTAGCACTCCTCATTACTGGTTCCCATATTGTATTCATTTCTATGCTTGGTCGGCTCAGTATAATTTTTACGGTTCTTTTCAATTAATATAATAAGTGAAAGTTATTTTTACTTCCGAAAGCCTTTGGTAAAAAAAATGAAATAACGTAAAGTATAAATCGCATTAGTGATTTAAAATTAATCTTTAAGTGACCGAAGAGATTAATGAAGCAATCAAGAGAATCTTACGAATTATTGATTCTTATGGAATCTTTCCATTCCAAACAACACATCCCCATTGACCGCCTCATTAACGATGAGAATATATTATCTACAGCATCTTCCGACTACGCCATTTTTTACGTCATTTGAACACGGTTTAAGATGTTATCGATTTGTATGGTAAAGAGACGACCAGAACTGATCACCTCACAGACTTTTCCTGAACGTCGTATCAATGAACAAAGTAATTGGCCCTTTTACGTAGATGGAACGCTTCGTGAGCAGCTGATGCATAATAAGCAGTGTAATTGAATATGTTGGCATCCTTATTCATAAAAGCAATTGTTCTGAATATTACCTTGGCTCAGATGGCTTTATCACTGACGTTCACAAAGGTCCATGGTTAGGAATAAAATCTTTCCGATAGTTATGTGTCAATTGAAGACGTCAATTCCACAGCGTGTCGGTCGCAGAGAAGCACAGTACATAATTATAACGGAACTAGCAAATAAAATTAATCGATCGCCTGATGGATTCTATTACGGTCTCACGAGAGATTCGAAAACAGAATTACCAAATAACGATTTTATCACAATTTAAACGGAATCACTGAAGAAGTTGTAGTCATTAACAATTAATAAATTTAGAGTTGTTATAAAAGGTGGGAAGACGAGGAGGCAACACTTTGATTTCCGCTTGACAAAGATCAGCTTTAACCTTAAGATGAAAGCTCGAGGAGAAGAAATCCTGTCGTCTTCATCGTCAATATATTAGACGACAATTCAAGGAGATTTTTTTTTAATTCCATGTTCTTTTAAGACTGGGTGGTCGAACTATGGCCCGCCTAAATTTTATGTGACCCACAAGAAAACAAGAAACATTATTTTTTTTTAAATGTTGTGTATTTCTAATTCTTGTTCTTTTATTGTCTTCTTTCTTTAGCAAATGTCGTCCTACAGAAAAAAAAAACAAAAAAAACAGGAAATTTGATACAGTTTATTTAATTGTTAGAGTTTTTGTTACAGTTATTTGAAACAAAAGTAAAGTATAGAAATTTCGTAGTTTACAACAGAAATAAAACACAAATATCAGATGTGCTGTTCAAACTCTGGCAAAATTTCTTGGCATTTTTTCAGTCCCAAAATCGTATGTTCTTTCTTAAAGAGAATAATCACCTTGCTTTGAAAATTTGATAACTGCGGCATCCTGGAACAACAAATGATTAAAAAATTTATATGTTAGGTAATTTTTTTACTTCATTCATATAGTAAAATATATAGTTAAATTTTTATATGTTAGTTTTTTTTTGTTTTTTTTTTTCATCATATAGCAAATCAAAAATTTCCTGTTTTTTAGGAGGGAAAGCCTGTAGTATATTTTTTATATTCTATGAGATTCATTAATCCCTTACGTCTTACTGGTTTTATTGCCTTACTTGGTTGGTTTCGTTTGGTTTGTTTTACGTCATATCAACCTCAATGGGTTATTGAATGCCGAAAAGATTTTATTGGTGGTAATATTTTTACAAAAATGGATTTCCGGTGATAGTGTATTACTGGTAAGAATTTTTTTCTTCAAAATTCATTGCTGGTAATATTTTTTACCAAAATGCATTTCTGGTATTAAAACCTATTTTTACAATTTCACACTGCTTTGACCCCAGTTTAGGCGTTAACTATTTGCCCATAGCTGGGACCTTAACAGGTGCTACTACTTCCGGTCAGGATGGACCTGGGAACACCAGTAATTAAGAGGTGGTTTCACGCTTCTCAAAACCTCCTGATCAGAGGCCTTACTGTTGGAAGTAGTTTATCGTCTTACCCAGGACGCGGATGTAGTTTATCGTCTTACCCAGGATGCGGATGTAGTTTATCGTCTTACCCAGGATGCCGATGTATTTTTGATACCCACTATATATATATATATAAATATATATATATAGTTTGTATCAAAAATACTTTTTACAAACTTCAGGGGTGGGTTCCTCGCACAAAATAAGATAAAAGTTTATATATACATTTCCCCGGAAATCCTTCGTTTTTGAGTTATTAAGTTTAAAGTTTACAGTAGATCACGCTGTGTTGACATATAGACTAGGTTACATTTGTCATTCGTGTAAATTTTGGCTAGTCTGTCTTCAATGTTTAATGTGTGTAGTCGTAAGTTAACTGAAAAATGATCCGTTTAAGAATGGCGGGATATTCATATCGTGAGCAGGCAGATTCGATTTTTACATACGACCGCGCGAATGGTAATGGACGTGAGGCTGCACGGCAGTATCAGATTGCATAAATGAAAAATGAACATAATACATCATCAAATAACTTTAAATATATCAAACTACTATAACGTAAACAAATGCATTCATGAGCAGAAGGAAAACTTTCTAAAAAGACTCATAAACACTAATATATCCCCAACTGATCCAAGAAAAGGCAACCAACCTAGTCGTGCATATCAATCCTTCTCTGTCAACTAGTATCTTATAAAAGACCAAAATTGTATATTAATGTTAATGTCCTTTGGAAGATTGCATCTCTGATAAAAATAAAAAAAATAATAATACGTATGTTGGTTTTACGACATTGACGAGACGGCTTACGTTTCATTTGAATAAGCATAGTTCAGTTACAGAACACTTAAAGGAACACTTATGTCCACATGCACAGGTAGACATATATTAGTCGAAAATACATAAGTACTTCATCAAAATAATAAGCAAAAAATTTTAATTCTGGAAGCCATTTATATCAGAGAATTGCGGTAAAATTCATATCTTCAGGACAAAAGCTTTTTTATAATTGGTTTGGTTTGGTTTGGTTTGTTTTACAACATATCAACCTCAATGTGTTATTTAGTATCAACAACTATTTTTCCTGGTAATATTTTGTTTTGTCAAAAATCTATTTCTGTTAATATTTTTTTCCTCAAAAGTCTATGGCTGGTAATATTATTTTTTCAAAAACGTATAGCTGGTAATATTATTTTTTCAGAAACATACATCTGGCAACCTTATTTTCCAAAAACGTATTATCAGAGGCCTTGCTGTAGGACGTAGTTTATCATCTTACCCAGGACGCGGATGTAGTTTATCGTCATACCCAGGACGCGGATGTAGTTTATCGTCATACCCAGGACGCGGATGTAGTTTATCATCTTACCCAGGACGCGGATATAGTTTATCATCATACTCATGACGCGTTTTTATAATTGGAGACAATTTCCTCTGACTGATATAGTACATTGACAGCGGGGAAAGAAGCAAGAAAAAAGAGGAAGAAGGAATATGGAAGATTGTAAAGTTCTTTTTAAAACGTGGAATAGAGAGATAGTGGGGGATATAGAGTGAGGGTAATGAAAGGAAAGGGAAGAAGGAAGAAATGAAAGGATAGCAGTAAAACTAAAATAGAATGCTAGAGAGCCGCATCCTAAAAGACCTCCTGTATGGAGAGGTGGTCACTTGGAGGAGATCCGCAAAGCGGACACAGCTGCGGTACCGCGATATCGTGAGGCGCGGCATGAAAGCTGTGGACATCAACACAGAGTCCTGGTAGAGACTTGCAGTCATACGATCCAAATCAAGAGGAAGCCTGAACAAACTCCTCAAGCCAGGGGAGGAGAAGCTGACACAAATCGCCACGGAAAGGCCGGCCCGCAGAAAGCAAAGTGACAGCTCCAACAGACAAGAAACAGAATACACATGCGACTTCTGCACCAGAGATTGTCACTACCGCATCGGCCTCCAGACAAGCAGACAACTAGAATGTTACCTATGATCAACCCTGACTGACAGAGGCCTACTGTACAAGATTTTGTTTTGGATTAAAGTGTGGAAATTTGTACATCGGGTTATACAATAATTTGACCGATATCAACACAATTTCAAATAAGTCTAATACAGGGCCCCTTAATAAGAAAATAATATAGATATAGTAATCATACCAATATAAAACTTAAATGAAGGGATTTTGAATAAAGAATAATAAAATATAAACAGTAAGAATTAAAAATAAAGAATAAAAAAAATAAAATATCTAAGTAAGATGATGTAAGGATAATAATACTAAAGATATTAATTTAGAATTATAGATGTTCTATACATCGGTAGGACTATCATGGATCCAACTACATATAAAAAAGAAAAAAGCGCGTAATACGCATTATAATCACGGATATATACATACATATTATAATGCACTGTAGTTTATATTGAGTTCTCTTTAGATTAATATGCTAAATCTACCAGACACAAATTGGTAATATATACTCGACTCCCAAGTCGAATTCGACGCATGATGGTCAAGCAGATCAGTACATAGGAAACTGACAGCCCGACATCAGCACATGAGATTTGATTATAGTGGTGAAGGTTTTGTGCTGAACCATGCACACATTTTGAAGGGCCGAATGTGGACCCTGGAAGTGTCATTCGGGAACCATGATGCACTACGTGCCACAGGGACCCCAAACGACCCTTCCGCAGGTTTTGAATTCAGAGTTGTCCTTCTAGACCAGTTGCCATCCCAGGCTATAGAACCCAGTCTGTCCTGCTATTTACCCATAGCTGGAAAGAGAAGAGGATTCACAGCATTACACCATCGTACTGTGGTAATATATATATATATATATATATATATATATATATATATATATATATATATATATAGATAGATAGATAGATAGATAGATAGATAGATATTGCATTGTTACATTAGAACATGCACATAGCCACTAAAAAACTGTATATCTTGTTTCATCAGGTGGGAAATCACGATGCTGCTAAAATCATTTTTAGTAAAATCGTGATTTCCCACCTGATGAAACGGTAATTTTTTTAACGTTGAAACAAGATAGTAAAATAAAATACCAGCCGACCGGTTTCGCCCCCTCTCTTCAGAGCTGTAAACGGGGGAAAAATTATGAAAACGGAGAAAAAAAAAAATGGGTGACGTGAATGAACGGAAGGGACATGTGTAACTCCTAAAGATGCTAGAGACCCAGAAGAGCAAGCCCAAACAAACAATCCCTCATGAGTAAGGATGTTCTACCTCCTCATCATATTAATTCTGTAATTTATCAATTTAAATGTAGTTGCGGTGTCGACTACATAGGTAGAACTACACAACTCTTGGATGTTAGAATCAAGCAACACGTACCTGCTAAAATTTATAATAAAAATCTTTCGATTGGTGATACCGTTCGAAATACATACGGGTCATCTATAGCGGATCATTTCATAAATAGTCCTGGTTGTGCGGTGGACTTCAGTGTGAATTGGTTTTCTGTGTTGTCCACTTCACACTCGTTGTTTCATCTGAAGGTGTCGGAGACGCTGTTTATCAGGTCTGGGCGACCTTCTCTTTGTAAACAGAGGGATTGTTTGCTTGGGCTTGCTCTTCTGGGTCTCTAGCATCTTTAGGTGTTACAACTGTCCCTTCCGTTCATTCACGTCACCCATATTTTTTTTTTCTCCGTTTTCATAATTTTTCCCCCGTTTGCAGCTCTGAAGAGAGGAGGCGAAACCGGTCGGCTGGTATTTTATTTTAATAACATCATGGTCCAATGTAAAAATATTCTTGTTTTTAACGCCGTAATAAAGTTTTGTACCACAAAAATATTTTTAAATATATATATATATATATATATATATATATATATATATATCATTAATTCAATTTTCCATAATGTAGGGTTAACTTAATTAGCTAGTATATTTCCATAATATTCATTCCATCTAACTCTTCAACAGATTCTAATTTATATTTCAGCCTACTGTCACCTATTTACACTATTATTTATAATTTATAAACTTTCCCTTATTCTAATATTCCCTCGACTCTCTTTCCATTTATCCCTTACATATTTTTACTCATCTATTTTAAAGTTATTTTTAAACTCATTTTTATTCTTTTTTTTAATTTTAAATTAATATTTCATTCTTCATATAACCCTAAATTAATGTCCTAAGGTTAATATTCGGGTTTATTTTATAAAACTTCTTCCGTTTAAAATAAATAACTTCCACCTTCCCCTGACCCCTGACTCGTGTCTTTCGTCTGACTGAAACATTGAAATAGACAAATTCTGTATTAGTTTTTTCGAGGGTTTTGTTTTGTTTTTTATTTAGCTTTCACAGTTAAATTTCTATTTCTGACACAAACACAGTCCACTCCGGGGTTGATAAGACAGCCGACCAAAATGCCAAAATAGACTATTCCCCATATGAGATGATTTGGGATTTTATTGTTTATTAACACTTGTCAACTAGGGCGGCTAGCCAAACCCTATTGTAGACGCGTGCTCAGGCGCATTTGTGTTTATTCAACACACACAAAGCCCACCTGTGGTTTATACTGCAACTAACCTGAGCAGACCTTAGTTACAGTTTGGGAAAGATTCCGAAAACCATATCACCAAATCATTTTTCACTACCTCTGTCGACTGGTCGCTGGGTATTGCGATTTTTCTCTACCACTGTTCAACCGGGGCTGGACATTAAGTCATTTTTCTCTTACACTGTTCAACCTGTGTCTTGGCATTGAGTCCTTTTACTCTCCCACTCTCGACAGGTGGCTGGGCATTAAGTCATTTTTTTTCCAATGTTCAACCGGAGGCTGCGTATTAAGTCATTTTTCCCTATCACTGTTCAACCAGTACCTTAGAATTAAGTCATTTTTCTCTACCACTGTCGACTGGTCGCTGGGCATTGTGATTTTTTTTCTACCACTGTTCAACCGGTGGCTGGTAGTAACTCATTTTTCTCATACCACTTTCAAATGGTGGTTGGGCATTAAGTCATTTTTCTCTACCATTCTTCAACCAATGCCTGAGAATTAAGTCATTTCTCTCTACCACTGTTCAACCGGTGGATGTGCATTAAGTCATTTTTCTCAACCACTGTTCAACCGGTTGCTGGGCATTAAGTCATTTTTCTCAACCACTGTTCAACCGGTTGCTGGGCATTCTTATTTACCTTCGTTCAACTGTTGGCTGGGCATTTTTCAGTTTCCTGTACCACCGTTTACTCCTCCTGGCTGTGCATTAAGTCATTTTGTGTACCACATTTCAACTGGTGGCTAGACTTTAAGTCATTTTTCTCTTCTAACGTTTCAGAGGTTTTCAGAGCTCATAGTTTTTAGCCCTTTTTATATTTAATTCTCGACATCCTTCTCTAGTTCCAAATCTCTTTTGTCACTGCTTCCATTCCATTTATTTGGAGATTGGCCTCTATTCACTGACATACAAGTTGATAGACATTACATAACAGTTCACATTTTCTTTGTTTCCAATGTATTTTTTTCTTTCTTATTAATTTCCTTTCTAATGTATCTTTTGCTAATATAATGCTTGTAAAGATTTTGCTGCCATATTTTCTACCGTCTGTTACGAATTAATATAAACAAATATATTTTTCTGCCCTGTTTTTCAGATTGACGGACGAAGCTAAAATCTATATGACTAGGGCAATTCTATGATTCATTTCTTCAAAATGACAAAACTCTCGTCTGCACTGAATAAATCTTCGAGAACTGGCATTATTTGAGCAGACGTTCTCAAGATATAAACATTAACTCCTATAATACAAAACACGGAACGATTTCACAGTACAGGTTGTCCCCAAAAATTAACATCAATTCGCAAGCCAACAATGTGAGAATTCTTGTTGAAATAACCTCAAATTTTTTACAGAATGTATAGAAACAGATCAAGATTTTATATTTAATGTTTTATTTTTGTTATCCTTATGAGAATCTGCCAGAGATATGTATCGGGCGTGGTGGAGATAAAGACAATTTTCTGATGAAATGGCCACCGTGGTCACCGGACCTGTCCCTGTGTGATTTCTCTTAATGTCGTCATGTGAAGGGACTGGTCTATGTCCCCACTTTTCCTGCTAGCATTGATTAAATCAAGCAGTGAATCACTTCCGCACTGGATAATGTTACCATAGACATTATACAGCGTGTTTGGCAAGAGTGACGTGTCACTTGCTTTTGAAATAATATAAAATCTTTTAGGACACCCTGCATTATTGTTGATTTGTAGTTGCTAAGTTTAATTTATACTGATATATTATCGAAGCATAAATCACTACAGTTATTTAAAAGTGTTTTCTAAGGTTATTTGTCACGATAAATATTTGAAACGTGGGAAAACATTCTGGATCGCTATAAAAAATGATTTTCTTGGGTTAAGTTTTAATATATTCTTTTAAAATTAAACGAAATTTTCGTTGAAGTCGTAATTGTGTAGTTAGATATAGTTTATCGATTTTCTTCACGATAATACCTTTCTGTGAAAATAAAATAAAAAAAATGAAAAAATTAATTATTTTCAAAAATATCGAGATTCGCCCTCAGTAAAGAAATTATCGCTTAACTCAAAATTTTCTCCTTAATCAGTCGAAAATTTTCGTTCCAAACAACATCGCAAACAATTTCGCTAAGAGGAGAATCTAAAGATACCACATTAAAATTCTAATTTCAAAATTTGGAATTTAACAGAATATAAGCTCTGATAAAAAAAAAAATGCAATATTAATAACAAGAAGACAATTTCAATATGAGTCCTGGTAAAAAAAACGGTTTCTTAGAAATTATGTTTATAAGTCACCAGACTTCATAAATACATGTCCTCAAGGACACATGGCCCTGTGGATTAAGACGTTGGTTAGATCCGGTGAGTTCAATACCAGTCCACAGCAGTGGTGACTTCAAAAATTGGAGAGTTGAGTTAAAAGGAAATAACTGAGACATCTGGAAGAGGCATGGCATGAGGAACTAGAACAAACTACTCCAGTGGACGAAATAATGGGTTCGGTTCGAAATTCCAATTATCTGAAGAAGGCCGGAGCGTACAATGGTCGGGATGTTGTGAATATATCAATGAAGATGAGGATAATAGTCCGACTAATGTAAATAATGCGAATAATCATAATACCGCATCTCAGAGATATAGACAGATATTAAAAGAAAATGTTTTAGAAATAAAGTATTCGATTAAAATTTCAATCACCTGAAGAAACCCTGGAAACTCTGTGAATACGTAAATGCAGATGAAGATAATCCGAATAATGTAAATAATCCAAAAGTTGTTAGAAATAAAGGGTTCGTTCGAAATTCCAATTACCTGAAGAAGGCCGGAGCGTACAACAGCCGAAACGGTGTGAATACGGCAATGAAGATGAAGAATACGCGATCCTAATAATGTAAATAATGCAAGTAACAGAATTTTACCTGAAACTCTCAAAACTGTATCCGCCAATTAGTAACATGCATTTCAGTCTTACTTTCTAGAACCTTATATTCCTTCCCTTCAGGACATGAAAGATCATGGCTCTCCACAGTGTCCTGTCCTTCGTACATCTAAGTAATTTTTCTTTTTTCGCTATCTCTCCTAATCCCTATTTCTGCCAACCTTTTACACAAGCACGCTAGGTAACTTCTGCACTGTTTTTATGCTGTCCCTCTTGACTTCATTATGTCCTTGTGAGTGTCAAATTTTCTAAGCCTATTACATTCTTACGTGCCGTTCAAATTTCAGCTGTCTCTTTTTGATAACTATTTTTTTATTTGCATCGCCTTTAAAAAGTAATCATTGCTCGCATGCTCAGCTCATGGTATTCTCAGCATCTTTCTGTAGAACCATATTTCTGTTGCCTAAAGTCTCTTCATCATATGTGAGGAGATTGCCCAGCATTCACTGCTAATTAGGATTACCGATATTACCTCACAATTAAGTATATTTTTCCTTCTTTCTAACGAGATTTTTCTATTAATATTTTGCTCTTTTGGAAAGGGTAGTCCTTAAGGACAGAGGCATTGGTTAGATCCAGTGACATAATCCAAAGAGTTGTGTGTTCAATAGCCGGTTAATGCAGTGGAGAACTTGGAGAGTTGAATTAACAGGATCTAATTGATAACTAACATCCATTAAACATGACACGTGAAACTAGAACAGTCTACTCCAGTGAGCGAAATAAAGTGTTAAGTTCGACATTTCAACCACCTGAAGAAGGCCGGAGGGTACAACGGTCGAAACGTTGTAATAACTATGGCGACAAAGATTAGGACAATAGTCAGAATAATATAAATAGTGTACATAATACCTCATCTCAGAAATATAGACAGATACTGAAGGGCCAAAACGTTGTAATAAATATGGCGACAAAGATGAGGACAATAGTCCGAATAATGTAAATAATGTATTTTGTCGCATTTCTATGAAATTTCTCTTCTTTATCATATCCCATACAGATTTTGTCGCTGAACTAAGTTTGCTGAGATAATTTTTCCAAAATTCCGTTTTTTTCTTTTATTATTATTTTCCGAGCTTTTGCTAAAATCCCTTAACGATCTTCTTTTGAGTCTGATAGCTTTTTTAAACTCATCGTTAAACCAAGGGTCTACTACGGTATTTTTTTTTTTTTTTAATTTTACTCTTTGGAATGCATTTCTTTGCGATAGAGACTAGAATTTCTATAAATTGTGTTGAGTCCCTGATGCATAATACTTGTTCTGGTTTGTCGGAACATTTTTGAAATTCCTCCCAGTCTGCTTTATTTAGTTTTCAACATTGGGGATTTTTGTCACTTTGTTTTGAATTTAGCAGAACAATTGGAAAATGATCGCTAACACATGCATCCATCAGTAGATTCCAGGCAAAGTCCATATAGATAGATGGATTCCACGAATATAAATCGATTGCAGAGCGGCTGCCGGAGAATGGATATATATATATATATATATATATATATATATATATATACATATATATATATATATATATTTAAAAAATCACTACAAAAATAGCCATTTTGTTTCAACACTTCTGGTGTCTTATCAAGTGATGATGTTGAGACATTCAACATCAATATTTTATAACATATTTATGTTATAATTTTTTAAAAATAAATAATTATATCTGCTCTACTCTGTATTGAGCACTCTTCTAAGAATAGTAATTGTTGATTATTGGAATTCATTCCGTATACACCAATTATATATATATATATATATATATATATATATATATATATATATATATATATATATATGAGTTGGGGATTTATCGTTATAGATAGTCAAATTCATGTTATTTATAACAGATTCCATACACTCTTCCTTACTCTTTTGTATCTTTACAGCCCCATATGGTACTGCGACAATTAAAATCCCCTAGCAACATAAAGAAAGCAGAGAGTTGCCTTATAATTTGCTGCAATTTGGTTTCATTTATCTCTTTATTTGGTGGAATGTACACCTAGCAGATGTTAGTTGGTCTGTGTAGCGTTTATTTCATTGTAATCGCCTATAAATTTGTATTTAAGTTCATCTAAGATGGATGTTCAACCTGATGCGCAAAGACCAGTGACATTTATATAATTATATTGCTGTTACTCTCTAATATTCTTTTTATTAGCCCTCTTAAGAAAAGTTTAACTGCCGGAGTCAGGTCTGCTATCAAGAGAAGCAGCTTGTTAATGTTTGCCCTCACTCCACGGCACTTCCATTTTATACATACGTGTACCCTTTTGTTTTTATGGCTTATTAGTTCTTAATTTGTTTCAGTTTAGAAGTTATAACCGTCTGGGTTTTGACTCTCCACTTCCATCTAACCAAGAGTTTTGACTCTCCAGTTCCAACTAATCAAAACGATTTTCAGTGAAGATTTTGGCTATGTGGATTTCCAATTTTCGCTAAGTCGCTTCCATTCTCTTTGGTGAAGCACTTAATTTAATGTTTAGGAACTTTGATAGACGAATAGGTGATCTTTGTGACCTTTGTTCTGCAGATGGCTTAATATTTTTAGGAGGTGCGGTCTGAGGTTGAGATGATGTTGTACCATAACCTTTGTACCTTTTCCTTGTTCAACCTGCCCACATTTTTTGTAATATAGTTCTTTCAGATTTTTTGAAAATTGGGCCAATCATTCGGCCCCAAGTGTACGAGTCTCTCAATAAGGTCTCTATATTTGTCAGTCTGATTGGAGTTATTTGAACCTATCCTATTCACTTTTCTGGCCCCTCCTTTACAATTCAACTATTTTTTTTCCTTTTGTAGAAGAAATGTTTCACTTCTATAATCTCTTTTTATTTCTTCCGGTAATCACAAGTTTGAGAGAAACCTGGATGATTTTCCTGGCAATTTGCACATTTACTTTCAACTGGCACTCTTCTTCAGCATGGTCGGAGTTTCTTGGCCAAATTTTACGCATGTAGGGTGGCTTCTATAGCTAATCCCTATGAAGTCCATATTTTTGACATCAAAAACATCTCAGAGGAGCCGGGATATACAGAGGGGCTCGGCATTGTAAGCAATTTTGATTTTAGATGGAATGTGTTAAACGTTAGGATGTATGATTCCGTAATTATTTTTCACCATTTCTTCTAATAGAGATTCTTTGGTGATCAGAGACTCCCTGGCTTCTCAAGGCAGATTAAATTTTTTCTGCTCTGGCCAGAGAGAGCTCTTTGTTTCTAATCACTCCTTTTGAAGTATTTAGTCTTGCATGAGGGAAAGTTTTGATATTCATGTTGGGAAAGGTCATCTCATTATAGATTCACTGTATTTCCTAGTTTCAACCTTTACCATCGAACAGCCGTCGCTCATCTTTAGGATTTTGGATTAATCCAACTGGACAAGACTTTCTCAATAAAACGGACAATCTCGACAAAAGAGTTTCCTCCAATGACTCAAGCATAAAAGTCCGTAATAATTTTTCTCTACAGACACGTCCAGAGTGGGCGGACACGTCTTGTCTCCAGACGTAATAAATGTAACTGCTCTTCTTTATTCTATGATCAGGGGTTACCTGATCCTCGTGACTTCGCCTCGACCAAAGGGCAATAATCAGTTTTTGTATCCGTACACTTTGTTTTTATAGTACCTTCTGGGATATAAAATATCGCAATTTATAAAATTTCAATGATCAGAAAATACCATATGTTGTTAAGTAACTGCGAACATAATTATGTTAAGTTTAGCAGTGAAAAAAATGGACTCCCCGTTGGCCTCGTGTAAATTATTCAATAACGATGATCATTTATTAAATCCCGCTATTAATGTAATAAATTATTTAGACCTTGAATAAGTCCTCGCTGATTTTTTATGAAAAGTAATGTTTTATTTAGAAAAATTAGTAAGAAACATGTTACTGAAATTATTGTCCATCGCTAGCCACTACATTTTCCCTTCTTTTTCGCAGCATTTGAATTCTACGTCGGACAAACGACACGTTTTTTGAGGCTAATCCAAGTCGTTCCATTTTTTGACATCTTCATAGGACTGAAACTGCTGCTCAGCCAGGCCATGTGCCATCGATCGGAACAAGTGAAAATAACACGGTGAATGCGTCAGGTGGGGTAGGACTTTCAATTTAAGCTTTGCCATGTCGGATTTCACCTGTTTTGCAGCATGTGGCCTAGCGTTGTCATGTTGCGAAAACACTTTGTTGTCTCTGCTCGTATAGCGGCCGATATTTTCAATGCTCACCTCAAACACATCAACTGTAGTCGATAGCGATCTTCCGTGATTGTTTCGGTCGGTTTGAGCAGCTCATAATAATCTACCCCCAGCTGATCCTACCAAATGCAGAGCAGAAGCTTCGAACCATAGATATTCGGTTATTCTGCCGACTTAACACCACGATCTTCTATGCTAAGAGTTATGGTAGTGTATCCACTTTTCATCGCCGGTCACGTTACGAGGCAAACAACTTTTTTTTCTGCCGTTAAAGTAGTTGTTCACGCGTGATGTCTCTCGGTTTAAATTCGTACGATACCTAATGTCCTTGCTTTTAAATTATTCCTAATATTTTCAAACGTTTAGAAAGTGCGTGTGTGATGAACTCATAATGATTTTGCAAGTTCAGCTTGCGCCTGACATGAGTCTTCATGAAGTAATGCCTCCGATTGTTTGTCTTCAAACTTTTTCGATGCCTCAGAGCGTTCTTTATCTTCAACATCAAAATCATTATTTCTGAAGCGTCTAAACCAATCTCTGTATATTGTTTCCGATAGAGCATGGTCGCCGTAAGTCTCAACAAGAATTCTGTGTGCTTCAGCTTCAGTAGTGCAGTAAAATTCCCTTCAAATACAATTTCTTTTCCATGAAATCCGACATGTTTAACTTTTAAAGTTGTTTGTTGGAAGATTGTGGTGAACTCTAGATATGAACAGGTTAAGGATGTTTGGTTAGGTTTGGTGTGGTTTACAATATACCAACCGCAATGGGTTATTTAATGCTCACAATATTTTTATTGCTGGTAATAGTTTTTTTTTGTTTTTTTCCAAAAAATGTATTACTGGAAATATTTTTTTCCTTCAAACACGTACTGCTGGTAACATTACACCCTTCAAAAATGTATTACTGGTAATATTTTTAAAAAAATGTATTGCTGGTAATATTTTTTTTTCAAAAATGTATTGCTGGTAATATATTTATTACAAAAATGTATTGCTGGTAATATTTTATTCCTTCGAAAAATCTATTGTGCTAATATTTTTTTCCTTCAAAAATGTACTCCTGGTAAAATTACTTCCTTCATAAATGTATTGCTGGTAAAATTTTTAAAAAAATATATTACTGGTAATGATTTTTTTTCAAAAATGTATTGCTGGTAATATTTTTTTCCTTCAAAAATGTATTGTTGGTAATATTTTTTCTTAAAAATGTATTGCTGGTAATGTTTGTTTCTTCAAAAATATATTGCTAGTAATATTTTTTTCTTCAAAAAAGGATTGCTGGCAATATTTTTTTCCCAAAAATGTGTTCCAAAATTATTCCAAAATGTATTGTTGGTAATATTTTTTCCAAAAAATATCGCCGGTAATAATATATTGCTGCCGTTGTGATTATGACAATGAAGTTGATTTTATACAGTGACTAGCCTCAAAGAGATGTGAGGTCATTAGCAGGCCACAGTAGAGGTGAAGCAAAAGACTTGAATTAAAGGGAAATAACCGAAACATCCAGAAGAGGCATGGCACGTGGAACTAGAAAAATCTGCCCGGGTGGAAGAAATAAAGGGTGCGATTACAAATTCCAATCAACTGATGAAGGCCAGAACGTACAACGGCTGAAACGATGTGAATATGGCAATGAAGATGAGGATAACAGTCGGAATAATGTAAATAATGCAAGTAATCATAATACCTCGTCTCAGAGATATAGACCCCGAAACGTTGTGAATATGGCAATGAAGATGATGATAACACTTAGAATAATTTAAATAATACGTATAAACCTAATAACTCGTCTCAGAGATATAGATCCAGAAACGTTGTGAATAGGGTAAAGAAAATCATGATAACAGTCAGAATAATTTAAATAATGCAAGTAATCATAATACCTCATCTCAGAGATATAGACGCCGAAACGTTGTGAATATGGTAAAGAAGATGATGATAACAGACAGAATAAGGTAAATAATCCAAGTAATCATAATACATCATCTCAGAGATATAGACCCCGAAACGTAGTGAATATGGTAATGAAGATGATAACAGTCAGAAAAATGTAAATAATGCAAGTAATCATAATACCTCGTCTAAGAGATATAGACCTCGAAACGTTGTGAATATGGCAATGAAGATGAGGATAACAGTCGGAATAATGTAAATAATGCAAGTAATCATAATACCTCGTCTCAGAGATATAGACCCTGGAACGTCGTGAATATGGCAATGAAGATGAGGATAACAGTCCAAATAATGTAAATAATTCAAGTAATCATCAAACCTCATTTCAGATATATAGACAGATATTGAAGAAAAATTCCAATCATATGTAAAAGGCCGGAGCGTGCAACGGCCGAATCGTTGTGAATAGGGAAATGAAGATAACTGTCCAAATAATGCATAGTATTGTATGCAGGCCAATGTATGAAGACGGCTCAGAAAGAATCTTCAGTGATTCGTTTTCGAATTTCACCCGCGTTCGTCAAATTCACATGCTCGCCAATGCCCTTTGGGGAAAAGTCTGGATCCATCTCTTTTACCCTCATGCCATATATGGGTTGGATTGTCAAACAGACTACAGCGTCGGGTGGCAATTATTCACTCATGAATTCGAAGACACATGATAGTCCAAGCGTGTATCACGTATGACACTTATCTGACCGATATGATTGTTCGAATTCGTTAATAATTGCTTCTGCATCCAATTCTTCAAACAATTCCTGTTCAATGGAAGCAACATGTATGAATCCATTTTCTACTAAAACATCTAATTTCTTAATCTTATGAGCTTCAACTTCGAAAATATCTTCTCACATTAGACTTCTAATTCTTTCATTTTCTACGGCTTATCACCCCTTTGTAATGCCAGGTAGTATTTTCAAATTGTAAGATTAGGTGATACATGTCTTACTAATTAACCCATAGTGAAGGGAGAAGAGGTGGATCAATACTTTCCCAAGGATATTTGGCATAAATAAATGTAACGAAACCGACTGGAATTCGAACTCGGCTGTCCAATTTCACATTACTTGCTCTTACCGCTCTCAACATCCAAGCTTACAGCAGGTGGTATCTGCAAGCGGTCACCCATCTAGCTGATGATCAGGTTAAATATTACTTAACTAGAGAAAACGGACCGGTGATTCAACGCGATATGGCCGTAAGACTATTATTATGATAATAAAGCCGCTAAAACGCAATAGGGTTACCGAATGTTAGAAAATATGAGAAGAACACTATTAAGAAGAGAGGACAATAAAAGGAGAAGAATTAAGACGGACAGAAGATAACGATTGACATTGCATTTAAATTTTTGAAGATCGAAGTTAACCGAGAAGCAAGAAGCCGGAAGAAAGTTCCACGAGCGAGAAGTGCGATAGAAGACACTGTTAGGATAAAACTTACGGTTGCATCTAGCCATATAAACTGTAAAATGATGAGACATTGTCACCGATAAAGAAAAAACCTGCTGATAGCCGACTCACAAGTACCAATGGCCACGTGATAGTTACTAAGCTTAGCTTAGTACAACATATGAAAACCAGTTTGGAGAACACAATAAAGTACTAAGCGACCCTTGGATGACAGATAAAGATCTTACAGTGACGATGAAACTAACTACAACATTAATAGTCCGCGAAGTTAGCTTAGTAATCATAACTCCATGACTTAGCAGTCAAATAGGATTTGTTTAGTCTGGTTCAAGGCTAGAAATCTAGGGAACTTAGTGAGAAAGAGGGGCAATATTTTTAAGCTTTGTGGGATAAGAGGAAGAACAGGGCCCAAAATCGGATGTTGAAGGCCGCGTTCCTCAAATCCCAATATGAAAGAATATAAGAATAACGTTATTAAGGGATGAGGACGGTAAACAAACAAGAATGAAGAAAGCAGAAGTTAACGATTGACATTCGATTTTAAGTTTTGAAGATCTACATTGACTGGGAATCAAGAAGCCGGAAGTGCGATAGAAGAAACTGTTAGCATAGAACTTACTACAGTCACTATAATACCTCAGGATCTCTATGAGGTTCTAACTTGTTCCAATATGTACAATTTGTTTGGGTGGGGAATAAAGAGAACAATTTTAAAAAATGAAAACCCAAGCGAGAAGTGAGGTAGAAGAAACTGTTAGTATAGAACTTACGGTTACATCTAGCCTTTTCAACTGTGAAATGTTGAGATTTTGCCGCCACTCTTGTACTGCGCTAAAATTGATATTCTATACGCCATTTTGAAAAATACAAAAAAGTGGCGCAAGACTAAAATGGATAAATAGGGTAAGATTGGTTTTTAATCTGTCTTATCGTAATTTTATCTAGCCACGATTAGTGACCCAAATATACTACAGTATTCCTTACACCAAAACAACAGATTTTTATTACCAGTCTTACTACAGTCACCATAATACCACAAAGTCTCTATGAAGTCCTATCTAGTTTCTATATGTACAATTTGTTTGGGGAATGAAAAGAACAACTTTTAAAAATGAAAACCCAGTGAATATTTTACAATGATTACAATTTTATACAAGAAACTAAACCAAATAGTGTTAATAATAATTAAAAAAAACACCCCACAATCTTTAATCGTGGCAGAAACATGGGTTAACTGGACGAAATTAATGTGAGTCTAGGTAATGTAACAACAAACATTCGACCAACAACTTCAAACCACTCATTCAAATACACAATCATTCAGATACAAAAATAGATACAAATTAAAAAAAATACAAAAAAAAAACAAACGAAAAGCGCCCCGCATCTACCAGTGAACTGTCATCTCTGTTACTAAAAGGAGCAGGGAGGTGGAAATAAGCTAAAGAAAGTGGGGACAGAAATAATAGTGGCCAATGAGCACACATCCCCTAGCTAAGTTAACTTGATGGAGGAAAGTTCAACAGAACAATTACCATGAAAGTATTTACAGAAGCTACGGTAGTTGGAAAATGACTGAAGCCGAGATACCAGGTCAGGACTTATAACATTGCAAATTCTTCTTTGAATTTCTAAATATATAGCAGGAGCACCAGACCAGACCAGACGTGGCAGCAATGACCAAAAAAAAAAGGACTACTTACGAATTATTAGAGAATAAAATATAAACTAATAAAGTGTCAAATTTAGTGTTCTCATTATTAACGGCACAACCGACTTCATTATGTTTCTTTTATCTAGTTAGCTATGAGCAAAATGAGTAACACCACTGCCCTGAGTTTTGGTTATAGAAGAGCTAATTAATTCCATCTCATGGGAATCAGCGAGAGCAGAGAATCTGTTTTCAACTTCAAGTTACATTGCTTCCACTTCTAGTTTCATACACAAGTATCTGCAGATATTTTTGCGATTCAAGAGGCTTTCTTTTGCAACAAACAGAACCGGTTTTCTTGGCGCTGTCGCGCTCATTGCTTTCACAGACAAGAGAGAGAAGAAAGAATTAGCCCGTGGCGTCTTCAGAATACTTTGTCTTTGTCAGCTCTTTCAGGGAAATTTCCCCCAACGTTTGTGGCTCGTTGTTGAAGCTTGCGGGCAAAAGCCGTGCCTGCGTTCTTGTCGCTTTTTTTTTCTCTCTTCTGGCATTCGTCATTCGGAATCGTGAAAGGAAAGCATTTCCAGATTTTTCTGTTGTCTGTCCCTCGCACTGACATAAAACGTTCGTTTTTGGTTTGATTACGAAATTTGGTCAACCTCAGCTCTGGATATTTGCTTGGAAGCAATTTGGAAAGATAATTATCATTCTTTTTTTTTTTATCGTTCAGGAGCAAGTTATACAAATTTAGCTTTTTTCCTATCGGAGATTTTACAAACTAATGCTGTTCTTTTTGGAGTGTAAAATTAGAGAGATCCCTACTCGTGAAAATGTGTGTTGGTATGCCTTGGTAGAGGATAAAACAGTGTCTAACTTATCAGATTTGTCTTTAAGAATTTTGTAAATGTATTGTTTGGAGAATTTTTACACATTTCTACACTGGAATTAACTGTTTTCAAATTCGCTGACATTTTTTGGTACACAGCTGATCAATTTGAAATATACATTTTCATTGACGGACTTAGAATTTTATATTATAAAATTGCCAACACTTACAACAATTTTCATCCCTGCTTCAAAAAATCTTTGGGGAGCAGATGAGAAATTCTTCTGTTACATATTTTCTATTGCTGCTGAAGTCTTGGAACTTAGATTCTACGGAATTCTTGCGCTGTCTTTTGGCGGAGAATTTTTTCTCCTAACTCTGTGGATCTCTACGGCAGGAATAGATATTTGGCAAGGTAAGTGCGCCGTCTTTTTCTCTTGTTTGTTTCATCTAAGACATCAAATTATCTTAACCCTTTCAACCCCGACCACCGCTTTACCGGAAATTGACGTAATACCAAGCCACCAGTTGAACTGTGGTAGAGAAAAATGACTTTATGCGCAGCCACCGGTTGAACAGTGGTAAACACTTGTAACTATTTTTATATCTACCGTGAAATGTTACATACTAATTATTTGCGAATTTTGACTCAGGAACTCAGGCAGAAGGATTAAAATTGTACAGGAACGCAGGGCTCAAAGGGTTAACTTAATGATTGGATAAGTCCTTGAAGACAGGAATGATAATGTCCTCCGACATTTTGAATGTGAATATAAAGAAAATATGAATAAAACATACGAATAAAAGTTATAAAATATATTTTTGAAAAAAAAGATATTTATTATCCGTCGTAATATTAAGAACAATAATATTAACCCCCCCCCCAAAAAAAAAACAAGAAAAAACAAATATAATGATTAAATTGAATAATTATTAACCTTTGAGGCCTGACCACCACTTTACCGGTGGTAGAGAAAAATGACTTAATGCCCAGCCACCGGTTGAACGGTTGGTAAACACTTGTAACTGTTTTTATATTTACCGTGAAACATTGCGAATTTGACTTAGGATCTCATTCAGATGGGTTAAAATTGTTCAGGATCGCTTCGCTCAAAGGGTTAAAGGTATAATACGTAACAATTCATTGGATATCGATACAAATATCTTGACTGTTTAGCGACAACTTACCGACTTCCAAATATGGCTTCTTGGTGTGTATTTCAATAACATCAACGATTTTTTTCTTTTATTTTTCGACTCTTCGTGGACTTCCGTAGTTTATCAGGCAATAAAGAACTTCTCATTCTCTCGACTACTTAGCGACACCAAATCATTTCTCATTAATTTTTTTTTTTTTTCATTATGCTGGGTTTCAATATTAGAGAAATATAAAAATGATTAAAATTAAAACTGAAACTGGATACTGTTAAAATGTTTAAGTAATATGAAGTGAATAGTGAAGTATATATACAAATATAAATTTCTATATAGGCGCCATTCGTTGCACGAAAGACAAGTAAGCGATATTCAATTTATATCCAAGTAAAATAAAAACATAACATTAATAAAACTATTAATATCATTAAAAGAACATTAATAATAACATATAATATAATATGCACCAAAAATTTAGCTGCAACTTAGTTTTTCGCAATGACTTTTTTTTTAATTGTTTGAAGAATTTGTGGACACTCCGTATAAATAAGTTCGAACGAATTCCATTTTTTCCTTTTTTTTTTTTTTTTTTAGCTGACGACGTTGCAGCCGGGTCTTGTGTACATCTCGGGTTTCTTTGACATTTTGTTTAATTCTGAAATGTTGAATTTTATTTTCTGGGGGCGTATGCATAGCTCGTTTCAAACACAATCACTAAGGTGCTTATCGCTGTGTTTTCTTAAGATTACCTCCCCTGGACAACTTCACAGATCTCGCAACTTCCCGTTACCCGCCTTTCAATTTCTCAATGACCCTACTATCGAATCACTAATTAAATTGTTTCATGGTTAATATTCCCCACAAGCAATTAAGACGTATGTTTGGTCTACTGATCGAGTAAGCCAGCCATTATCTATATCCAGATTAATTTAAGCTTCTTATTGTCTAAGAACTAACGCTATACAATGATTAAGTCTTAAAACCCGATCATCATAAACTGATATATTTATTTATTCATCAGTGGATAATATCAATTGATGATTTAAACTTTTAAACGTCATTCCTCCAATATTAAAAAGATGGATCTTGAAAGAATGATGCCTATATCGTTGAATGTTGTCTTATAGGCAACCCTGTGATGCATGAGGTCACTAGTTACTGGATTTCATTTATTTCCTGTTGAATTTAACTGTAAATAAAGCTGAAAGAAGTTATTTCTATAACGGAATCTATACTTCTCGTAGAGGGAACAGGCGAAAATCATGACAAATTGGCTTAAAGAATTTCCATCTCCATGGCGCTTGGAATATATTGCGGTGTAACATACTGTTAATAATATTAAAATTATGAAGTTAATATTTTTTTTTTATTTCTCCTTTTTTTAAAATTTATTTTCATAATCTGAAAGAATTAATTTCTAGGGTTATGACATGACGATTTACTTTCGAAATCATGCCTTCCTCTTTGTTATTCTCTCTTCTCCGGCCTTCTTCAGGTATCGGTCGAATCAAGCAACTCGGTTAATTACGGGATACAAATATTTGTCATCCCGTTGTCAATTTTAAAGGATATCTCGCTTTTTTATTATATAGTACTGTCCAAGAAAGTACCTTTCGTGTTTGCAATGTCTGAGTTTGTTGAGTTCAGAGATTTAGAACTAAATTCTCAAACTGGGGTTGCAATCCAGGATGCTTTGGTCCTGTGAGTATGTATGTATAGCTGGCCACTCGTATTCTAGGATACCTGTCTACTAGGGCGGCTAGCCAATCGCTACTGCAGACGCTTGCTCAGGCGCATTTATGTTTATTCAACATCCACAGAGCCCACCTGTAGTTTATACTGCATCTATGCTGAGCAGACCTTAGTTACAGTTTCTGGGAAAGAGCGTGTTATCTAGCGTGATCAACAATTTGAACAAAATCAGTACGCTCAAGCCCTCGGCCACAATGACTTGTGTTCCGTCTACCCAATTTCATTCAAAAGACTTAGGTCAACCCGTGGTATGTTTTTCAGGCACTTTCCAAAGAACGGGTTTTAATTGACAACGAAGATTGTATAGCTGGTCCCTCATATTCGAGGATACTCGTCTACTAGGGCGGCTAGCCAATCCCTATTGCAGACGCTTGTTCAGGCGCATTTGTGTTTATTCAATACCCACAGAGCCCACCTGTGGTTTATACTGCAACTAAGTAAACTTTAGTTACAGTTTCTTGGAAAGAGTGTGTTTAGCAATTTGAACAACGCCAGCACACTCAAACCTCGGTCACGATGACTTGTGACTTCGTAGCTATCGACGGCCCCTAAGGGTTCCGTCTATCCAATTTCGCTCACAAGGCTCGAGTAACAGCTGGTATGGTTTTCAGGCACTTTCCACGCTGGGATCGACACCTCTAATAATATCAGGAAGACTCCTTCCTGAAAAATCGACCATGTTGAGATTCGAACCCGGGTCTCATGGTCAGAATGTGAACCTTCTAACCACTCGGCCACGCCAGTAAAAGACACACAATAGTATTTTTTTATAATTTTTATAATAAAAAACTATAATAAAATGGATGTACGTTGTCGCATAAGGGATAGGAAGGAGAAATTGGAGAGCTGAGTTCGAATTCCAGTCGTGTTCCTTACATTCACTTACGCGCAAATCTGATTAGGAAAGGTATGAAGCCTTGTCCTCCAGCTATGGGTTGAATAGTGGAACAGGCTAGGTCATTTATATAGTCTTGAATGGTAACCAGTCTACCGCAGAAAAAAATGGGAACCTAATGTGGAAAAAATCTTCTGCCTCAACTCGAAACAGACATAACCGCCCAACCATGTATCACGTATGGCAATTAACTGTTATTTAAGTAGGGAAGTTGTGGAGAGACATTATCGCAGAAGCGTGTATCACTTATGACACTTAACTGACTGACTGATGTTATAAAAGCGAAAATAACTATAAATGTAGATTCCAATTTTAATTTTTCATGACATTTTGGAAACGAATTTTTTTCCAATTTTGGGGGGGTTTCGGTTTTTTTTTTTTTTTACCCGTTCGACGTGACCGTTCATGTGACGTTTTCCGCTGTTTAAAGACTAAAAGTCGGCGTCTACCAGAGAAATTACAATATATTCGCGATCTCGCGTATCGTGTGACCCCCCCCAAATTTCCACCTTTAAAAAATGATTTCCTCATGTATCTCGTGTATTATTCGTATTCCTCCTTTTTTCAGAGACCAAATTACAATAGACTAGCGTCTTTTCCCTTGTCTCTTTAGACCATTTTTCTAGTTAAATGAGTTTAAAAAAAGTAAAAGAAAAGAATAAAAGTATCGTTAGTAACGCTATTCTCGTTGCGTAAACGCGTACAGCCATAAACAACCGAACGAGAAACATCTAAACATCTTACAAACGTAAACAATAGAAAAGATAAATATTCGCTGTTTGTATTTTATAATACGATATTAATATGTTAATATTATATGCATTATTATTGGATACGTTTAAGTAAAACATCAATTTTATCAAAATCATGGTTATTTTAAATACAGCTCTAATTTTGACTATACTAACTGGATATATAACTTGGTCAACGACGTAGCCACGGCTAGCAATACATACGTTAATTTTATATCTTGTGTATGATGCGACCCCCTTAAAATTACCTTCAAAATTAGGTCTTCAAAGGTCGCTTGATACGCGAGTATATACGGTAATTAAAGTTTCTATTGAACATAAATTAGGGGACCGATTTTCTATTGTTATAAAGCAATAAACTGATCCTCCAACAATTACTACATAATATTAAAATTGGAAACATACTGTATATACTCGTGTAACGTACGATGTTTATTTTAAATAGAGATGTATTTTTTGACTACAGTAAAGGGATATATAGTTTGGTTTATATATTGTAGCCAGGGCGAGCAGTATATACGTTAATTTTAAATCTCATGTATGATACGACCTCCTTAAAATCAGCTTCAAAATTAGGTCTTCAAAGATCGCATGATACGCGAGTATATACGGTATATATAACAAACCAACCTATTAGAAGATTTTTTGGAAGTTAATTAACACCTGTCTAGATTATAGATATGGATATAATATACAATGGACAAGAAATGGGGGATGTGTTTAGTAGTAAAGAAAAATACAAAAATTGGCCCCTCACTTCCCATCATCCTTTCATTTGATTACCTATAAGGATGTTTTGGAATTTCATTTATGAATCTACTATGGCCAAGAAATGGGGGATGTGTTTAGTACTAAAGAACAATACAAAACTGATCACCCACTTTTTTCCATTCTTTCATTTGATTATTAACAGTTTGATATTCGAAGAGTGTTTAATAAGCGGCTTTCAGAAGAGCTCTGTGATTTGGTTGTAAATTGATTTCTCTCAAAAGTCAATTCGCTTCTTTGGTTCGTGTGCTTCTTCCGCCATAGGAAGACCGCCTAAAATCAACCACATCAAAACTTGTAGATTTTTTTCCATGTCCAACTGAGAAAAAGCTGTGATAATGTCAAAATTGTAACTCTTCGTATTTCTTCATCCGGGCCGAGTACGGTGGTACAACAGATTAGAAGAGAAAGGATATAATAGAACAATTTCCGAAATGAAAGTTGGTTAGCATGCTTAGAGAAATCAGCGTTCAAAAGACTGGTTTTTACTTGTGATCCAAAATGCATCCTCTGAAATGTGGCAAATACGATGTCAACTCAGCTACAAAGAAATTCACGGGCAAGAAGAAATTTGGCTAATAAACTTCTGAAATGGCAAGGAACATTTGATAGTATTGGTTTCACTCTCAATCTGTCCGTCAAATACTTCTGATTACGTTTGACAAATGGCACAGGTGTTTTTATAGAAGTTTCTTTTTAGACATACTTTAAATGATTATACCTATTCTATTTAAATTTATTTTTATTAATCTATCAAAGTCGGTAAATATCTATCTCGGTCTAGTCATATCTATCTATCTATCTATCTATCTATCTATCTATCTATCTATCTCAGTTTACTCATACATATCTATCTATCTATCTATCTATCTATCTATCTATCTATCTATCTATCTGCGCTCAATATGAGTGATATAGCTGACATATTTGTTTGTGTTACTTTTTTACTTGTTTTTTTTCATATTATTTTGTTTATTTGTATTTATACATTTTAGTTTTTGATTTGTAACGTAGTAAAAATTTGTTTTCGTATCTGCTTTTTGAAATGAGCTCAGATCTATTCATTTAGCAATTTATTTTGGTCTGGGAAGGTAATAATAGCTATTTTTTCTTCCAAACAAATTTTACAGGTTTTTGATTGATTGTTGTAGGCTGATGATCTTTTCCTTATTTTCCATGATATTTTTGTTGTGATTTGTGTTTTGGTTTTAATTTCCCAGATATATTTGGAAAGCATTGTGCTGTTCGTGTATTTACTATTTGTGAAAGATGTTTCGTAAGAATACTATCATCAGCCTACAACAATCAATCAAATATTGACCCATGTATATAATTATCCGAGAAAAAATCCAGCATTCGCGGCCTGACGATTACGTCCAGCATGAAACAGGCTGTCGCCTCTGAGTGTTGACTTAAATGTTCACTTTTATATTTATGTTTACATACGCTCTATCACTGATATTGAGCACTTTATCCCATAAATATAGCACACCTTAAAAATATATTTTTCATATATATATATATATATATATATATATATATATATATATATATATATACATACATACATATATATATATATATATATATATATATATATATATATATATATAAAGAAAGAACAGTAAGATATATAATGTCAGATTTCATTGAAGAATACATCCCTACCCCCTAACAAAACGTAACTAGTAACGGATACATCAAAATACAGACAAAATGAACACGCAAACACCCCTGTTTACTGGAAGTGAATTTATCTGCAATCTTGGAAAAGTGAATTATGATTTTAGCGGTGTCTTTAAAACCCAGTAATTTTAAAAGTAACTCAAAAATTCGCTTGAGGATGAAATGGAACTAATGTCTTTAATTTAATTACAAAATTAAATTTGGACCTTCCATTTTTGAAACATGGTTAGAACTGTGTAGCGAAAAAACAATTAATTTATAATATATATATATATACATATATATATATATATATATATATATATATATATATATATATATATATATATATATATATATATATATATATATAATAATAAACTATTAATATATATTAATAATATTTTTATTTAAAAAATATTTTACATCGTGACATAAAAAACTCTTCCGTCATTAGGTGATAACTTATGGAAATAATTTACTTTTGAACAGAAAAAATACACTAGTTCATTTAAGACTTGAAAAAGAGGGGGAACAAGATTTGTGTGGCTGTGTCTAGCTTGACCAATCAAAACTAGGTCAAGGCTAAAGCAGCAAATGAGAAATATAGGTTGAAGGTTTGGAGTAGGTGTGTTATTCATTCATATCTAGATGAACAGACATTTTTTAAGACGCGTCACCATTAGCTTACATCCGTTTATGAATATTAAACTACATTGCTATATATATAGGTGTGTGTGTTTGTGCGTGTGTAAAATTTGTATATATATATATATATATATATATATATATATATATATATATATATATATATATATATATATGCGCGGTACGTATTGGAAAGTGCTCAATATCAGTGATAAAGCAAACATATTTAGTTGGATTGATGTGAGCTTGTCACCCTGGGTTTCACGTTATTTGCGTTCGTCAGATAAACGCAAATACCTTGAAAGTGTAAAACCTAGGGTCACAAACTCACATCAATCCAACTGAATATATATATATATATATATATATATATATATATATATATATATATATATATATATAGTTTATGCAAAACTAGATAATCCGCATGGGTAGACACAAGGAGGATGATATCCAGAGAGCTCAATGTGAAATTCAGAGCAGATATGTTTGAATAAAAACAGACCACTTTAAGGTTGCATGTAATAAGTTATTTCACCACAACCCCTTTAACAGGGACTGGATCATCAGACTTTACTTCCAAAGGTTGAAATGAAAAATGAAAAGAAATTCACACGTTTTGATGGACCTCATCAAGCATATGTAAAATTAACGAAGTGAGGAAGTGAAGTGGGAGAGAAGATAAGATATGAGTGGGTTAGGTGTACCATTTCATGGAATGGTACACCTAACCTTTGGAAGTAAAGTCTGATGATCCAGAGCCCTGTTAAAGGGGTTGTGGTGAAATAACTTATTACATGGAACCTTAAAGTGGTCTGTTTTTATTTATATATATATATATATATATATATATATATATATATATATATATATATATATATATATATATATATATATATATATATATATAAGAGGCACGGTGGAGTAATGGATAGCGGCTTGGATTACATTCACTTACGTGCTAATACCCTTGTGAAATGTGTGAATCCTCTTCTTCTCCCTCCAGCTATGAGTAAATAGCAGAACAGACTGGGTTCTATACTCTTGGATGGCAACTGGTCTAGGAAAAGGACAATCCTGAATTCAAAACCTGTGGAGTGTCTTTTGGGGACCCTGTGGCACTTAGTGCACCAGGTCTCTGTAATCGGCCCTTCAAAAAGTGTGGATGGTCCTGCACGAAACCTTGACCACTATAATCAAATTTCTAATGTGCTGTTGTCGGGCTGTCGGTTTCCTGGAAACCGATCTGCTTACCCTCATACGTCGATGGGAGTGTCGAGTATATAACAACAAGTTAATTTTGGGATTTAAAAAAAATATATTTTCGCATTTTATCTTAAACTTATCTTAACATTTATCTTAAACTTATCTATCTTAAAGGGGCCTCTAATCAATCAAATTATGTTTATACCTGTCTCTGTGAAGTCATATCTATCGCTGTTCTGTCATTTGAGATTGTTTAATCTAACTCTGTGTTCTTGTCGGTTCGGTGAGCTGCAGTTTTCTTCCGCTTCCGCAGCCGGATAAATCTAACACTACACCATGGATATTTTAATCCTGACATAACTAAGATCAGTTATCTTCAGTCCCCAATTAAACATTACACATTACTGACCACTGGTTGTCTTTACATGTCCCAAATACATCCTGAACAAATTCCAGACATACGAACATAGATCAATTAGTTTGTAGCCTGAAACGTTCATTTTGATTTGAGATCTTCATATTTCTTTTACTAATGGTCGCCAATTACAAGACTTTAGAGCCACTCAAAGTAGAGGGCTATTGAATGAGGTTATGTATTTATTTTTTACAGTAAGGTTCATTCTGTACCATATCCGGCGGCATCTCGAGGTAGGGAATTACGTTAAGAGGCAGTTTATATGGATAAGAGGGAGAAATAACGATTACCTCTCGACTTGAACAGCTTAAGATTGTAATTATCATGGAAACATCCTCTTGAGAGTCAGTCCGCAGAAAGAAGCTGTTCAAGTGGAACTTATCTCAGATGGAATACGGGAGGTATGTGGGTGATTTGCTACAATGTAAGTGGCATGGCGACTCCTAGCCGTGAAGGTTAGACCTGGCGGAACCAAGGAATATAGTTCGCCCGAGCACTTTCCTTGAAAGTAACAATAGAGCAGCGAAACCCTCGCCACATCCCGCCTGTGAAACAAGGGTTGGAGGGTGGAAAGTAATTCGTTACCCAAAAGGACTCCAAGAAGGTATTGATGTAAGAAGGCATAGTAAGTATCCGTTCATGTGACGAGATCTAAGTAGCGTCCAGTTTGTTCAAAATGCTGTCCTTTGGTCGTGAAACTGGAGCAACCTCTTCAGGGCCTGGCTGATGGGATGTGAAGGCCCTGAATTACACAGACTGTATCCACAACTCCCCCGCTGTCGGCCGTATCGACAAAATCCAAAGGAATACGGGGTATTACATGCAAGAGTTGCCATAAATGTGTCAGTGTTGACAGACGACCACCTTCGAGGATCCGCTCACGGTTTTCTGTCTGGATTTACTCCCACAGCCCTTTCCGTGTTTTCATATGACCAAGACAGCAGGTGTTTAAAATCAGGGTTTTCCTTCCCCTAGATGGGATGCCTTCCTAGGATTCAGAGCTCCATCTACCGGAAGAGGAGGACAAAGGGTGGAAATTAATTGAATTTAGAGAATAGCTACCGATTGATCCTTGATATTCAAAGGTTAAGACTGTCGTGTTAGGAGGCATCCGCGTGAGAATCGATTCCACAGTTCGATGTGATTAATGGAGAAGACTTACGTTTGGTTCATTGAAGGAAATTATGTCGAAAAAGAAATATTTGTTTAGTCAAATATTTTTTTATGAAGACAAAGACGTACTGATTCGCCTAACAAAAGATTGCGCTAAAGCGTTATTTTCAAGTTCATACAATTCTTTCTTTGGACATTAAATGATCAGCGGACCGCACACCTGAGTTACTTTCTAAATGCCTGATTTGCTTTATCAACTACAGGTAATCGATATCGATTTCTGTGGAGACCTCGGCTTTAGACGCAGGCGGTGCTAACATCGATTTTATTAATCTGTGAATAAAGATATTACATTAAAATTTTCTTTTGATAAAATCGAACATTGTGAATATTCTAGAACAGAGAACCGAAAATGTTTTGCTTTCTTTTGTCTGAAGGACATTTTAAAAAGTAATTATAGTAATATTCTTCTTCTATGTGTCATGTCCCTTCGGGGCGTGGTTAATCATGCCGCTCCCCAACTTCCTATCATTGTGGCCTTTTTTCCGCTATCCAAGATCGTCAATAAATTTTATGCCTTCCTCTGTCTCTCTTAACCTCTGTATGCCCTATGACGATTAAATTTTCCAAACTTTCCTTCCTGATTATATTAAAAAAAAATTCAGCTATCCCCTCTGATTCTTATTATAAGTACCCTTTTTGTTACCATTGTCTTTAAAACTTACTTGTAACTAACTTGTTTTATCAATAGAATTCTTCTGTAGAACCATATTTGATAAATATAAAATTAACCATCGATTTATTGAATTTTTTAAAGAGCATTTAAAATAAATGGTAACCCGAAGGTACAGGATCAAATGACGTACGGCTGTAGAAATGTGTATGAATTCCTGCGGAGTCCTCAAAAATCACGTAGAGTGTGGTGTTATCCTGATGGAAAATAGCATCATTTTCAATAAAGGGCATAATTTAATTTTTCAGAGTCTGTTTTCTTTTCCGATATCCAAAGAGCATCAAATAATGAAAAGGAAGCCAATGACATCCCATATCTATTTTTAACGTAAAAAAATTTCAAAATTCACACACAAATCGGAGAGAAAGTCAACTTTCAGAATCAGAGCATATAATCTATAAATTTTGTGTTTAAATTGAAAAAAATACTACAAACTGTTGCTTCATGTTTACGGCCATATCTTGTTTTTACAAATACATTCATGGTAACTGCTCCGATGAGCTGCTTTCGCTGGATCCCACACTTCATGAATTTAAACGTTCTACTAGGCTGGCATCTCGCGCTCACCCTTTCACTGTCGAAAATGTTGAATGTAGCCTTCACTTCTACTCCAATAGCTTCATGTCTCGCACTTCTCGACTGTGGAATTCCCTCCCCTTTTCCTGTTTTCCTGATATAATCTCCAACTATTTATATGTAATGTCAATCGACGTCTCCAGATTCCTTGATCTATCCTTCTCTTCATCCTTTCCTCTATCACTCCTATTTGGTCTCGCTACAACTCTCTGTAACCCCTTGCGTGCTAGTGGCTTCCCGCCTTGCTTGGGGTGAAACGCTTAAAAAAAAGAAAAAGAAAAAAGAATCTCAAAAAATCCTCACACTCTAAAAAAAATTCTCGCTTTAAATAACCTGAAAATGGTTGATATAAAACGAATCAATCAATCAATTAAATACTGATTAACTACACAGGTATTTCTTTTAGATTTATTTACATTGTCTGACATGTACATGCATAGAAACTTCTGTGACCACAATGTGAGGGATCGGTTTATATATTGTAATATACAATTGATCCCCCACTTTATATCCACATTATAATTTCTTCTTTGTTTCTCATATTTTGATTAGGTATGAATTCACGTTTTTTCTCTCGGCTATGATATAATTAAACTTGTATCCATAAATCATTATTTTATCGAAAAGAATTCTTAAAATCTAAAAATATCTTCTGGCTTTAAGCAACCTGCAAATGTTGATAAGTCCTAGAAAACGAATCAATTAATCAATTAAAGTTTTGTTTCAACCCAATATAATTTTAATGGATAACGATGCATATGCCAAAACTAAATTTTAAATTAGGGAAATTCATGTCAACACAATTATCGAAAAAGTATTTTCCGACATTTGTAAAACATGCAAAAATCAATTAATTTTGTTGACGAGTGACTAAATCTGAAACATTTTATTTTAAAATGCGATTAAATGTTAAATTCAATTAATAATCAATTATTAATTCATTAAAATTAACATGGAAATGTCAAATCAAAGTTTTACGGAACAGAGAATGACAATTCCGGACACTCACCAAGTGATCAGGAAAATGGATCAGCAAACTAAAATCGATACATAACGGCTATCAGGCGATCATTCCTATAGTCTTTGTGCAATTACCATAAAACCAAGTGACTGAAACCGAAATATCAGGTCAGGACCAATAATATTGCTGATTCTTATTATCAAGAATCTCTAAATATATAGCAGGGGCATATGTGGCAGCAATATTCTAAGTATGAACCAATGGTAGACATCTAGATATGATAACGACTATCAGGCGTTCACTCCTACAGAGCCAAACCGGTGGGTTACACGAGATCAGAGGAAAAATAAATGCGACCACTAAAAAAAGAGCTCTTTAGAGAGAACCATCTCATATTAATGTGCAACCAACTGTCGTCGGAGATAAGGAAAAAAATGCTTATATCATTTTAACTCGGTTTAACTCAAAAAGCCGAGCTCGTTAGAGAGAGTACTATCTCATGTTAGCACATAGCCTGTTGTATGCAAAGATAGCGAAATGATAGTATGCAATAAGGCAAATATCACTTGATTGAATCGTGGTATGGGAGCCTAAAGAGAGTTACTTACACAAGCGAGAAAAGAAAGTGTTGGCATAGAACGTACGCCTACATCTAGCCAATCTAGTACTGCGCTTAAATTCAGTTTAGGTACAATGGCCAAGAGCTAAATCGAACAATTGCCACGAAAGTGTTTATAGTAGACACAGGGAGGCAAGCCGAGATGCCAGGTCAGTATCAATAATATTGCTGATTCTTCTTTATATTTTATCAAGAATCTCTAAATATATAGCAGGGACATATGTGCTAGCAATATTCTAAGTATGAACGAATGGTAGAATTCTAGATATGTAAGGTAAATTCTGGAGAGAAAAATTGTCTCGTGCGACACAGTGAACCAACTTTCTTAGCAGCTGACCATCAATGGATTCATTACAGTCTTTCCGCTTTATGTCAACTAAGAACGAGATATATAGATATATAGATATATAGATATATAGATGTATAGATGGATTGTCCCGTTGTAAACGACGTATGAATGTTCAATAAATTTTAAGTTTTTTTTTTTTTTTTACTGAACAGCCGGCACAAATACATTGTTTAAAATACTCACTTGCATGTGTCCTGCAATGCACATAACTTTCCATTATATCACCTGTACCGATGCACTGTGCACCACATTTGCAGGGTATTTTTTTTTTTAAATTCGAGTTTTCTTTCTCCTAGCTGTATGATTACCGTTGGCTCCTATAAGAAATTCATCAGACATTGACCAACTTTTCTACGCCGGTTTGAATTCATAGATTTCCTTATTCTAGACTGGTTTACTACCAAGCCCAACATATATGTAAAATAGAGTCTAGATTGAAAAATTGTCTCGCACGGCACAGTGAACCAACTTTCTTAGCAGCTGACCTAGCAATGGATTCATTATAGTCTTTGCAAAATTGACCATAAAATTATTTATAGAAAAGGCACAGAGAATCGACAGTATCGTGATGGGAAAGTGACTGAAGCCGAGATATCAGGTCAGGACCAATAATATTGCTGATTCTTCTTTGGATTTTATCAAGAATCCCTAAATACATAGCAGGGGCATATGTAGCAGCAATATTCTTAATATGAACCAATGGTAGATTTATAAATATGTAAGATAGATTCTGGAGAGGGAAATTGTCTCACATGACGCAGTGAACCAAATTTCTTAGCAGCTGACCTAGCAATGGATTCATTACAGTTTTTTCCGCTTTATGGCAACAAAGAACAAGATATATAGATATAGATGAATTGTCTCGTTGTACATGACGCATGGGGGTTCAATAAATTCTATGTCACTGAACAGTCTTCACAAATGCATTGTTTAAAATACTCAATTGCCAGTGTCTTGAAATACACACAACTTTCTATTATATCACATGCACCGGTACATTGTGCACCACATTTGTAGGCTTTTTTTGTCCTAGCTGCATGATGGCCGTTGGCTCCTATGAGAAACTCCTCCGGCCTTGACCAACCCTCTCGTCCTGGGTAAGAGGATAAACAACATCCAAGTGCAGGGCCTCTGATCAAGTGGTCTTGAGGAGCGAGGACCCACCACTTAATTGTTGTTGCTTCCAGGCCCACCTGACCCGCTTTGATAGCAAATAGTCGACCCCCACTTTTGTCCACAAAAAAATGAAGTCAAAACACCATGAAAGTGTAAAAATAGGTTTTAATACCAGCAATACATTTTGAAAAAATATTACCTGCAATGAATTTTTGAAGAAAAGGATTATTACCAGCAATACATTTTTGAAACAAAATATTACCAGCAATACATTTTTGGAAAAAAATATTACCAGCAAAATATTTGGGAAAAAATATTACCAGCAATAGATTTTTTTTACAAATATATTACCAGCAATACATTTTTGGGAAAAAAATATTACCGGCAATAAAAATGTTATATTAAATAACCCATTGAGTTTGATATGCCTTAAACAAGCCAAACCAAACAAAATCTAGACCAACCTCTCCACGCTGATTTTCCTTATTCTAGGCTGCTTTACAACCAAACCCAATCTGTCCTGCTACTTAACCCATAGCTGATGGAGGGGAAAATAGATAGGTTCATATTTTTCGCAAGGATATTTCCCGGTAGCTGAATGCAGCAAACTTGACCGGCATTGACAAACTATTAAAATAGAACCTGCAGGTGCATTTAGCTCGTTCAAGTAGCACGCTTTCATTGATTCAGTCGGGGCATCAAGGAAAAAAACGTCATCAAAACAATTGCCATGAAAATATGTCTAGAAAAGGCAGAGGGGAGCCACAGTATGTCGGTGAGAATGAAACTGAAATCAGGGTATAATGTCACGATCGATTACATGACAGACCTTTCTATTTGTAATTTCAAATATAGTATTAGACAACTCATTAAGAGGTAAGAAACGAATCTGAAACTCTCTCTCTTTTTCTCTCTCTCTCTCTCTCTGTCTTTATATATATATATATATATATATATATATATATATATATATATATATATATATATATTATAAATATATATATACATAATAAAAATATAATAAAAAGACTTAAAGACTAATATTCCATGGTCATAATGTATTCCATTGGAATCGTAAATGCAATCCAATTCATCAGACCTACAAATTTGTAGGTCTTATGAATAGGATTTTTTATACAAATATATATGTATGTGTATGTATGTATGCATATATATTTATATATTTTGCATATGTATGTGTATATTTACCACTAATATTATCTATCTATCTATCTATCTATCTCTCTCTCTCTCTCTCTCTCTCTCTATATATATATATATATATATATATATATATATGAACATATATAGAAAATAGGAAAGAACTGGTTAGGTAAATAATCCAAAGTTCTTTAGTATTTTTATTATTATTTTTAAAAATAGTGCTCGATACAAAAGTAGAGCATAAATATAATTATTTATTTAATATATATATATATATATATATATATATATATATATATATATATATATATATATACATACATTTATGTATGTATAGACACATACATATGAAGAAATATACATTTAAGGTTTGCTATATTTCTGGAATAAACTACTCAATATCAGAGATAGAGCGTATGTAGATATAAATGTAAAAGTGAACATTAAATTAAAGTTTTTAGCTTCAGTTTTTGAAACATGGTTATTAGTGTGTAGCGAAGAAACCATATTTTAATTCAATTAATTTACAATTCACACACACGCACACACGCATATATATATATATATATATATATATATATATATATATATATATATATATATGAATAAAAATATACGGAAAAAACAAACAAAAATCCTTATATGCAATTATGCTGTTTTAATGTTAATATAATGTCAACCTCGGACGTTTCGGTCTAATAAACCATCTTCAGGACATATTCATAAAATATAATTAACATTATCAATTGAACATGACAAAGACGTATATATATATTATGGTACAGGATCAGACATCTAAAACGATTCTGGCAAATAACGTGGCCTGAGAAATATTGCGGATTTGAATCAACCCGGAACAAAGAAAAAGTAAAAAATCTTCTTTTAATATAAAAATATAAAATATTTTTATTTTCGTCATTTTATAACTATATTTGAATGCGTGTTAAATTTCTTACAGTCCTTGTTTGAAGATGTTTTAGATGAAAAGAAATGTTATTTCTTCGCGTGTGTGTATGAGAAAGTAGAAGCACTGGTGTAAGTGAGGAAAGTCTAAGTGTCACGTAGCTTTAATGAGTAAGGAAATTTCTTTTAAGCCGATTTGTCGTGAAACTTGCCGCATGTTGCTGTCTGTCTCTCCTTACTGGCTTGACTAGTCTAGAAAATTTTCTGAAATGCCATTAAAAAGGATCACGAACCATGATTTTTATTGTTGGCGGGAACGCAACCCGTTGGTTTAAAAATGTTAAATATTTATTTTCAAAACATTAATTTATTTCCTGGAAGTATGCGCAAATCATTTGAAACAGAAACCATTTTTTGTCATTTGACGTTTTACTGTCATGCTGTTTATTTCTGTCTTCGCGCAACAGATCTAATGAATGCTGATCTACAAAAATGATTTACCCACAAAATTTGTTCCCTATTTTTACCAGTGGACAAGTGAATTCTTAAATATAATACATCGTTTAAGAATAATTACCTTTCGCTATTCTGCATTCATGAAAACATCAAATACTTAAATCTTTGGTGAACGAATTTTAAATGAATCCAGCTGCGAATACAAACACAGGCATTGTATTTCCCATGATTCTTTGCGCATTTAGCGCCTGAAATCAAATAACGTTAAGAAAATGGATAGTAATCTAATATTCAGTTCTTCCTCGGATAGCGGGAATGAAATTGTGTGTAAGGTTTGTTAAATTTGATTAACTTGGTGAGAGAAAAACGACTGGTTACATATTTAATGATGTCTCTAAGAATATCGGTGATTGGAATTTTGTTTTCAGTTCTGTTCAATGCAGCCATTGATTTATTTGCAGACGACAGATTACAAACTACACTTTATCTGTCACATGACTAAATAAATCTCAAAGAAAAATCTCACTGTAAATATTTTAATTTGTGATAAACGGTACTTAAACGGTTAATTATGTAAATATTATTATTTTTAATAATTGAAACGTTGCCAGTTGTTTTTAATTTTTGACAATTATATTGTTTTTGACAATTATTTTGTTCAAAAATTGATAAAATAGTTTACAACGCTTCGACGTTGTAAACTATTTTATCAATTTTTGACTATTTTCTTTGACTTTCATCTTTATTTTTTATTAGGTAAAACATTATGTATAGTTATCAGTAAATTTTTACGAGTATTTATTTTACTGCTCATTTTTATTAGATGAATTGTCAATTATTGTGATTAAGTTTGACTAGTATTTACTTTCGTTTTTATTAGATGAAGCATTGTCAGTAATCCGTATATATATTTTCACCAGTATTTCCTTCTGTCTGTTTATTCGATGAAGGTTTGTCAATTATTATGATTAAGTTTGACTAGTATTTACTATTTAATTTCCTCATCATTATTTATGAAATGAAACATTGTCAATTATTCATTTTTGACAAGTATTTACTTTCATTTTTATTGTCAACCATTATTATCAATCTTTTACTAGAATTTCCTTGTATCTTGATTTTTATCAAATGGTGGATTATCAATTATTGTTTTTTACTAGTATTTACTTTCCTTTTCAAGTTTTATTAGATGTCGCATTTGTCTATATTTCTGAGATGAGGTATTATGTACACTATGTACATTATTCGGACTATTGTCCTCATCTTTGTCACCATATTTATTACAACGTCTCAGCCCTTCAGTACCTGTCTATATTTCTGAGATGAGGTGTTATGTACACTATTTACATTATTCGGACTATTGTCCTCATCTTTGTCGCCATATTTATTACAACGTTTCTGAGATGAGGTATTTTGTTTACTTTATATATATATATATATATATATATATATATATATATATATATATATAAATATATATATACTTTATTTAATTTATATATACATATAAAAAGATTTTGCTTAGTTTAAATATATATATATATATATATATATATATATATATACTTTGTTTATATATATATATATATATTTTGTTTATTCGATATATATATATATATATATAAGTGGACATTGAAGTCAACACGCAGAGGCGACAGGCTGTTTCATGCTAGACGCAATCGTCAGGCCGCGAATGTTGGATTTTTATCGACTATTTATATATATATGGGTTTTCAATGGATGTCCGTTGTTAGTTATCTCAAGGACACATGGCACAGTGGGTAAAGGCGTTGGCTAGACCCAGTGACAGGACACAAAGAGTGTGAGTTCAATACCCGGGTAAGGCAGTGGAGAACTTAAAAAGCGGAATTAACAGGAGATAACTGATAACTGACACCCATTAGACATGGCACGTGGAACTAGAACAGTCTACCAATAAGCGAAATAAAGGGTTCAGTTCGACATTCCAACCACCTGAAGAAGGCCGAAACGTTGTAATAAATGTGGCGACAAAGATGAGGCCAGTAGTCCGACATACATATTACTATCACACCATATCTACCATTACCATATAATCCTGCCATAATTATTAACGTAAACTACCCACTCTCCCAGCATATTTAATACCACCATACAAATAACTAATAAGGATTACAAACTGAATTTTCTACCAGCCACGGGTACTCTATATTAAACCGGCTTTGTGTCAATGACATCACCTTAAATACCCGATCAGACTCATCCCGTCGTACTGGGATCAAAATGCAGTATCTTCTTAAAGCTGTGAGGAAAACCTGATCCCAGGGGTTTCAATACTGTTGCAACACCTGCTCCATTGCACTATCATGGATTATTGGTAGATCACGGTGCGTTTAAACGGTGATCCTGTGGACTAAGCTTTTTTTGTCATTGGCCCATATATACATGTATGGGGAAACTAAATTAAACTGACCATGTGTTGCATCCTGTCAGTGTCTTTTAAAAAAATTGAATAAGGATTTACCGCGCCTGTTCTATATTTTTTCACATAAAAATAATCGATATAATTTTAGCATTCTAGAAAATATCTTTGTAGTTTATCTACTCAGCTTCTTAGACAATGTGACCTCCAGTTAGGGTTATTTATTCTAAAGTTCCACTAAATTTTATACCTAGTGAATCCTGAACAGGAAATCAACTTGAATGCTACAAGAACGTGACAAAGTAGCCATACAACTCATTGAGTTTTGAAATATATTTTAAATGTTCCTGCAGAGCCGAAGACATCTCATATAGGCAAGATAGAATTTACCTTCCCGAACAAAGACATTTCTCCAAAGTTTAACAATCTGTCCAAAATTTCTCATCAACAATTATTATGCCGATATTTGGGTAGGGTAATGTCCATTGGCACAAAAAGTGGAACTGGTGAAGCGAGTTCGAGTTCTTCTCACCTGTTCTGTTGGTTTCGTTACTTTGTCTTTATAATGACATATCAACACTTTATGGGTCATTTAATGACGAAATTTAATTTTCTTGGAATCTTTCGTAATTTTCTTTTTTTTTTTCATTTAAAATCCATTGCTAATTTTTTTTTTTAAATATTAAAAAATAAAATTAAAATCTATTCCTGGTATTTTTAATATAAAATATATTTTATACTTCCATAGTGTTCTAACCCCAGTTTGGGGAGGTTCACTTTTTATCCATAGCTGGGACCCTAACAGTTAATTTTTTTAAACTATTTTTTTTTTAACAATGATTTTTAAATTTTAACAAATTCTTGTTCAGTAATACAATTAGTTGATTTTTTTCAGCGATATATCAATCACTACGGGTCATTTAATGTTGAAATCTAAATATTCTGAACACAATCGCTTAACAGATAAAAGATATTGTTAGTAATTCTGCTATAAATAAGTATTATTGGTAATTTTTATGATATTTTTTATACTTTCATAATGTTTTGCTTAAGGGTGCACAATTTACCTATAGATGGGAACCGAACAGGTGCTAGCACCCGAGGTCAGGGTGGACTTGGGAACAGCCGCAATTTAGAGGTGGCCCCATGCTCTTCCTCCCTCCCCCGGTCACTGTTGATGTAGTTTAATATCATACCCAGGTCGCCATTTCTGTTGTATTGAAACAAATACATGTGAGAAAGGAATGGGTCCTTTTCTCGACCTCCAGCTTTGGGTTAAATAGTCAGATAGATGGTCATCTTGAGCCTTGGTTGGCGACCACTCTTGGAGAAGGACAAACTATATTGTAACTGCGATAAAATCTGCCTTCCATTGTCATGTTGAATTAAAAAAAAAAGGGTAAATTTTCATTTTAACACCCAAGCGCTAATATCCCTTCAAATTTTTCCAAAATAGTCTTATTTCCGTGCAAATGTATGTGCTGAACTCAAATCAACAATTATATATTGAAGAAACCTACCTTTTTGGATGTAAACGACCCGAAAAAAAATCAGACTTTTTCCTGGTCTTTCGTCAGCCATTACCGGCTTATTGATAAGTAATTAAGTGCTGAATTCTGTCGGTGGATGTATACAATTTGGGCCTATTTACTCCCTTCACAGTAATTCCTTGTGGTTAACTTTCAAATTAGGGTTAGGTGTTTTTTTTGTAGGGGGGTATTTTTTTTTTTTAAAGAAGAAAGTTAACTTTCAAATTATAGAGTTAGGTGTTTTTTTTTTTTTGTTATTCTTTTATTTTTTAAAGAATAAAGTTAACTTTCAAATTAGGGTTAGGTGTTTTTTTTTTCTTTTCTTATTCTTTTATTTGTCGATGTTTACATATATTTGAAAGTTAACTTTATTCTTAAATTAAGTACCAAAAAAATAAATAAATAAAAATAAAATCGCTTTACGGAAACGCGTACGAATTTCTGAAAGAAAATAGTTCAGCAGTAAATGACGCTCGGGTGTTAAAATGAAAATTTACCAAAGAAAGAACAAAAAAAAAAAAAAAAAAAAAAACACGCGCTGTGTAATTATTTTAAAAATTTAAATTTATCCGTTGTAGTTATGGATAAAAAAAAAAAACAAAAAAAAAAAAAAAAGCATTTCGCTGTCAGTGTGCTCATCGGAAATTGGTAGAAATGTAAAATGACATTAAATGTTAAGATCGTCTTTTAATTTACCCTTGAAGATGATCTTGGAAAATATTGTATGTAAGTACTTGGGTAAGAACAATCTACGGCGCCTTCCTTGATGAATTCCATATTAACATTATTTAAAAATTTTAAATTTATCCTTTATATTGTGAACGCTTGTTTGCAAAAATACCATAACAGATAAATTTTAAAAAAGAGTGCGTTCTTCACATATTTTCAAAATTCACCATCACGACGATCACAGTTACATTAAGTTTGTCTTCGCAATTTACCCCTGGGGATGATCCCGGAGGAGAGCTAAAGTACTTTGGTAAGAAAAAACTAGGGCGCTTTCCTTGATGAATTTCAACAAAATCAAGAAGCTAATTAGGGAACTAGAAAGGATTATTATAAAAATAAATTATTATTATATGTCTATATTATTCAATGAAACATTCAGGGTGTATCAAAAATGCTTTACAAACACTGGGGATGGGTTCCTTACACCAAGACAAGGACAAAATTCAATATAAACGTATATGCGCAAAACATTCGTTTTTGTGTTATTACGTTTAAAGAATATTTGCGGTACATGGTGCTGTTTTACCAATTAGACTAGGTTACATTTGTAATTCGTGTACATTTGTGGCTAGTCTGTTTTCAACGTTTAACGTGTGTAGCAGTTAACTGAGAAGTTTTCCGTTTAACAATGGCAGGATATTCATACCGTGAGCAGGCAGATTTGATTTTTACATAGGGCCACGTGAATGTCATGGACGCGAGGCTGCATCAGATTGCATTTCCAGACCGAAGGCAGCCGAGGCAGCCGAGTCATCCAGTGTTTATTGGTGTCTATTGTCGCGTTGCTGAAACAGGATCCGTGCCACGAAAAAACTATGGATCGAGGAAGACCGAGATCCACTCGTACGCCAGACCACCAAAAACACATTCTACAGGGTGTTGCGGACGATCCAGGTATCAGCATATGTCAAACGGCCTTAGCATGTATATCTCATAGTACCGCACGGCAGCTACTGCATCCGTATCATTTTCAACGTGTGCAGTGTCTTTTGCTCTCTGATCAGTAACGTTCGCCGATAGTTTATTGCACAAACAACTGATCCGCACACATTTGCATGTGACGAAAAACATGACTTACCTCAGAATTCGAAACGAGCGCGAACGTGTCTTACCTGCAAAGTGATGACAAAAAGAAATATGGCCGCTATTGAAAACACAATTTATGCGCTCCGATCTCGTCCAAAACGAGATGATATTTACACACATGCAAATTTTGGCCGTATTGGAATAGCATAAAAAGCGGGGTGCCAGCAGCACGAGAGAACCGAAGTCATTCGGCGGACAGCGTGCAATAGAGCTGGACGTAGGGATTGACAGACGGACAAAGAGGAAGACGTAGTAGACGTGGCTAAGCTGGTGTCTGTTTCACAACTGCCCAGTGTAACGGCTGAGAAAGGGAGCCACGCAATCCATTTCTTTGAGGCGACCGAAAAAAGAAGAAAAAATAGCTGGTCTGCCGGCGAGCACCGCACTGCACTTTTTACACCCCCCTCTCATCACGATTTTTTCTACACTATCCACAAATGTACACGAATGACAAATGTAACTTAGTTTGCATGTCACCACATTATCGTCTACCGTAAACTTTCTTCAAGCTTAACTAAAAAAAGAAAAGGTTTGCGGACATGCGCTTATATGGAGTTTTGTCTTTGTTTTAGTGTGTGGAACCCACCCCCAAAATTTGTAAATGTATTTTTGATACACCCTATATATATATATATATATATATATATATATAATGAGAAAAAGAGAAACCATACCTTTTGGTGTCTGAAAATTGATTTTATCTTAAGACTGTCAGGATTTTGCAAGATAGTGATTTCAGACGTTTTTTGGTGATTTTAAAGGTCACTATAAAAATATCAGTTGATATCAGACTTTGTAGTGGTTAGATCTCTGATATTGAATACTAGAAAAATCGTCTGTTAAAATCTCAGAAATTCCTATATAATTTACAACAAACGTGTGAACTGCTTCGATGAAAAAAGAAACCAAGGAAAATGGTTGGAAAAAATAATTTCTAATAGCAACACCATGTTCCAGAAATTGATTTATATCTCCTCTTCCTTAATCATAAGCATAACATATTGAAAAGCAACGAAGACAGAATGAATAGTAATCGAGAAAAGGGTGAACTCAAAATTTAAATTACAAATCAGGGATACTAAAACCAAACGAGTACAAAAATTAAAATATCTAGAAATTGTTCTAATACAGAACGAAAAGTGTGACACTGATTTTCAAAGACGTATGGCCAAAGATGCATTCCAGAAGCTCAGCAGAGTATTAAGAGACAGAAAAGTTTCGTTAGAAATAAAGAAAACTACTGAACTATTATGTAATATCGGTATTTCGTATGACAATGAATGCTAGACAATCTCATCACAGATGAAAAGGTGACTTGAAAGAACAGAAATATAGTTCATTATTTACATTATTCGGACTATTGTCCTCATCATCATGGTCGCCATATTTATTACAAAGTTTCGGCCTTTGTACACCTCGGCCTTCTTCAGGTGGTTAAATGTCGAACTGAACCCTTTATTTCGCTTACTGGGATAGATTGTTCTAGTTCCACGTGCCATGTTTAATGTCAGTTGTCAGTTATCTCCTGTTAATTCCCCTCTCCAAGTTCTCCACTGCCTTAAGTGGGTATTGAACTCACACTCTTTGGGTCTTGGCCTTTATCCACTATGCCATGTGTCCTTGACGACATCGGTGTATGAATTTCTGGGTATTATAAACATAATGTCTCAGCAACCATGATAGCGTGATTAATATTATTAACACTGATGGTAGTATGATTAATAATATTAACACTGTATGATGAGCAAAATAAAGGGTTCAGTTCGACATTCCAACCACCTGAAGAAGGCCTGAGCGTACAACGGCCGAAATGTTGTAATAAATATGGCGACAAAGATGAGCACAATAGTCTGAATAATGTAAATAGTGTACATAATACCTCATCTCAGAAGTATAGACAGATACAGAAATGTAGTTCTATAAAAATACTGAAGACACCATGAACTGAATATATGAACAGCGACGAGGTTTTAGAAAAAAAGAAAGCAAAAAGGAAACTTATACTTAACATAATGAAAAGTTAGTTGATATTTTTGGGACACGTAATGAGAAAGAAGAGCTTTTTTAAAATCTGATACTGCCAGGACATATGGAGGGAAAGACGGACAGTAGAAAGCTGCAATTGACGGGCTTGGGTAAATGGAAAGTAGAACAGGGTTTGCAAGAAATAACAAAAAGACAAAACAAGGGACAGGAAGATGTGGAGGGCTATGATCGCCTACATTCTGAAGGGACACTGCACATAAAAGAAGAAGAACGAAAGCAAGTTTCTTTTTTTCTGTTTCATCATCTAGACAAATGCTGTGGGATGAACTTCACCCCCAAGATACGTCTGTTGTTATCTGAAAATCATCTATATATATATATATGTGTGTATGTGTGTGTGTGTGATTTTTCTTTTTTCCTTCACTGATTTGTAGATTTCTGAAACCGTCGGGAGAGGGACAGTACGATACGAAATCTCTGGACAGAAATATTGTGAAATCAAATAAATCGAATAAACATGTTATATATTTTTTTTATTTATTATTTTGTCGCCGTTCTTAGCCACTGGCTCAAAGAAAAGATAATCCCAAAGCACCGGTGTGTTATTTCATTACTTTCCAGTTGAAGAAGATGGGTAGAGAATTGGTCATCCCTGCCTTGCATAGGCCATTACTCTTCGGGTGACTGCTTGGTTGATTTTGTTTAGCGGCATATCAACACGTCTATGGGTTATTTCATAAATACCGGAAACTAAATATTTTGTACATAATTTTAAACTTTCAGGTTAAGCGTATGATTTTTAGATATATAGTATCGAGATTAGTCATGGGCAAACTGCGGCCCGCGGGCCATATGCGGCTAGACTGTTTTTTTTTTAATGGTACGCTTAATTTCATAAGAAAAATAACTTTTCCTAAACTGTTATTTTATTTCTCACTTGTTCACTCACACATTCTCTCATACATAACTAAATTCATAAACAATGATTAAGTACGATGTTTCTTGAATTTTGTAAACTTTCGGCGGAAATAACGTCATCAGTGTTTTAAACCATTGGCGATTTTGACTACGGAAGATCATACGTGTAAACATCTTTTGCTTTTGATACAGGAGACATTGATAAGAAATTAAAAAAAAATAAATCATATGCAGAGACATGATTTAATTGCACAGTCATCAGGGATAATATTATGCCTAGACTTCAATTTTTAATTATAAAAAAAAATCTTTTCTGAAAAATTAAAACTTTCTTACTATTTCTAAGGTATATACATACGCATATGGTACCCTGTAGTGAAAATAGCCGGGGTAGCTACTACAAAAAATATTTTGAATCTTTTTAGTATTACGGTAAAGGTATGAATCCTATTTTTCTCTCCCCACCAGCTATGGGTAAATAGCAGGGGATACCGGGTCCTATAGCCTTGAATGGCAACTGGTCTACCACAGAAAGAAATGGCAACCCACTGCCTCGTCAGTCATGTATCGAAAGATACATGATTGTCTAAGCGTGTATAACGCATAGCCCATAACTAGTGTGGTCTGCCTTGTGATTAGCCATAGATTAAGCGGCCCACTGATCGAAAAAGTTTGTGGGCAAATTTAGCCAGCAGCCGGTCTAAATTCGTTATAGTTAATGTATCTTGAGAAATCCTCACTGGTGGTCGCCTCTAAGCCACTACACATGGAATTACCAGAATAGATTCAGATCCGGCTAGAATAAGGACATTATATGGAATATGCTAATGGTCTGTGTTGTGTATTATCATTATTATTATTATTATTATTATTATTATTATTATTATTATTATTATTATTATTATTATTATTATTCTGATCCTCCCCCTCCTTCTTCTTCTTTTTCGTCTTGTGATCTTCCTCCTGATCCTTCTTCTTCTTCTTCTTCTTCTGATTCTCCTACCCCCTTTTTGTTCTTCTAATTCTTGTACGTGTTCTTCTTCTTCTTCATGGGTCTCCACAACTTCTTCCCCTTTGTAGCTCTAGAAATGCTTGTCTTTTTGCCGTCTCTCCTAATCCCTGTCCTGCCATCCATGCGTTATGTAGGTTATTCACTGCTTCCCTTTCTCCCTCTTGCTTTCAATATGACCAACGAGTGTTAAATTTTCCAAGCCCTCTTTCCTCATTATATGCCCTAGAAATTTCAACTGCGACTTCCTGGTGTGATGTGTGTCTTATTTGTTTTCCTTTTCCCTAAAACTTGTTAGTAACTCATATGTTCCATCGTAGTATTCTCAGCATCCTTCTCTATAAGTACGTTTCTATGCCCCATACTTTCGGCCTTGTGCCACATCTAAGCTACGCTTGGAAAATCACTATAAGTACGTTTTTGTTACCCCAATCGTCTTCTCTCTCCCCGTCCTGTGTAAGACGATAAACTACGCCCAACAGCAATGCCTCTGATCAGGAGGCTTTGAGGAGCGTGGAACCACCTCTTAATTTCTAATGTTCCCAGTCCACACTGACCCGGGGTGGTAGCACCTGTTTGCGTCCCAGCTATGGACAAATAGATAACACTGATACTGAGGTAAAAAGCATTATAAAAGTGTAAAAATAGGTTTTAATACCAGAAATACTCTGTAAAAAATTATTACCAGAAATAAATTTTTGAAGAAAAAACTATTACCAGCAATACATGTTTCAAAATAATATTACTACTTTTTTGAGGAAAAAATATTACCAGAAATAGATTTTAGACAAAATGAAATATTACCAAGAAGAAAAAGTTGTTGCCATTAAATAACCCATTGAGGTTGATATGCCATAAAACGGAACGAACCAAACGAAACCTCTTCTCTTTCTGCGAGGAAATTGCCCAGCATTCACTGTCATATAGGCGGATCTATATTAAATAACAGATTTCGGATTTTGGCGTCGTATTTTCCGTCCTCTATTAAAACACTTCGCAGATATTTAAATTGTTTCACCTGTTTGATTTTGGTATTCCCAATGTGTAATTTGCATGTTGGATTGTCCATTTTACTAACAACCATGCATTCTCCCTTATTTCTATTCAGGTACTGATTATCATATTTGTTTGCTTGAAACTATTAGTTTTGTCTAAAGCAGTCCTGGGTAAATTGCGGGCCGTGGGCCACATGCGACCCGTTTGGTCTTTCTGAATAGCAAGCATAATTTCCTAAGGAAAAATGACGTTTATTAAAATCCTGTTATGTTTCACTGTCACTTGTTCACTCACACACTCTCTCATGCATAAACAATGATTAAGTACGAAGTTTCTTGAATTTTGTAAACATTTGAGGAAACTAAAGTTGCCAGCTTTTTCAACCATTGGTGATTTTTACTATGGAAGACCATACATATACATATCTCTTGCTTTTGAACCAGGAAACGTCCATAAGAATATTTTCTCTAAAGAAGAAATGTTTTCATTTTCAAATAAATTAGAAGTAAATCACACGCAGCGACATATATTAATTACATGTTCATCTGTGTTAATATTATTAATCACACTACTAAATATTATGAAATATTATTGATCATACAGTGTTAATATTATTAATCATACTACCATCAGTGTTAATAATATTAATCACCAGTGATAATATTAGACCAAGACTTCAATATTTAATCATAAAAAAATCTTTTCTAAAAAATAAAACTTACTACCTAAGGTATATTCTTACGCTTATGGCCTTCTGCAGGGAAAACAGCTGAGGTACTTACAACGAAAATTTACTTTGAATCTTCTTAGAATGTTGGTCCGCCTTGTGATGAGTCATAAAGCATGCGACCGACTACTCGAAAAAGGTTGCCCATGCCTGATCTGAATGATAAAAGGTATTGCTGGTTCCTACAAAAATGTATTGTTGGTTCCTACAAAAATGTATTGTTGGTAATTTTATTATAAAAATGTACTGTTGATTTTTGTTTGCGGTTCACTACTTTTCCATAACTGGGACCATAACAGGTACTGCTACCTCGGGTCAGCAATTAGGTGGTGGCTCCACGCTCCTCAAAACCTCCAGTCTCCCGATCAGTGGCCTTCCTGCTAAATGTAGGCGTTCTTCAAAATGTCGAAGGAAAGGCAAATCGTCAAAAAAATACTTATCATGAAAAAAAAAGTTGTTTTATCATTCAGCGCAAAGCAAAGGAATGAAGGCCAATCGTACGCAAGGGGGTACTGAGTGTGAAAGTATTGAGCTGTTACGTGACATCTATCCTCCTTTAGGGCAGCGAATGTTGGACGGTCACCTCAAAGATGAAGAAGAGAATCGAGGTAACGGAGGTATGGTTCTACAGAAGGATGCTGAGGATACCATGGACCGAACATGAGGTTTTAGCGAGGGTGCAAACATGGAGAAAGCTTGTACTTGACATCAGCAAAAGGCAGCTGAAGTTTCTGGGTCACGTAATGAGAAATGAATGCCTGGAAATTCTGATACTCGCAGGTCAAACAGAGGGAAAGAGAGACAAATGAATGCAACGCATGACATACCTAGCGAGCTTAAGCAAGTGAATGAGACAACTTGATCTAGGGGAGGTGGCTGAAGGACGAAACTTATTAAGGATTTGGGGCAAGTAGAGACCCCATGATTGCCTACGACCTGACAGCTATATTTTTTTCAGTTCTGGCATTTTTAGTTTACTAACTAAATAGCTATCTTTTTTTTCATTTTAAGAGTTTTTTTTTTCATTATTTACTGAATATCTATTTTTTCTGTTCTGACAGTATATTTTATTTACTTATAGAATAGATATCGTTTTTACTGAATAGCTATTTTTTCTGTTCTGACAGTATATTTTATTTACTTATAGAATAGATATCGTTTTTACTGAATATCTATTTTTTTCTGTTCTGACAGTATATTTTATTTACTTATAGAATAGATATCGTTTTTACTGAATATCTATTTTTTTCTGTTCTGACAGTATATTTTATTTACTTATAGAATAGATATCGTTTTTACTGAATAGCTATTTTTTCTGTTCTGACAGTATATTTTATTTACTTATAGAATAGATATCGTTTTTACTGAATAGCTATTTTTTCTGTTCTGACAGTATATTTTATTTACTTATAGAATAGATATCGTTTTTACTGAATATCTATTTTTTCTGTTCTGACAGTATATTTTATTTACTTATAGAATAGATATCGTTTTTACTGAATAGCTATTTTTTCTGTTCTGACAGTATATTTTATTTACTTATAGAATAGATATCATTTTTACTGAATATCTATCTTTTTTCCTGTTCTGACGGTTTAATTCGTTTACTTACAGAATAGCAATCTTTTTTCACGTTTGTCAGTTTTTATCCTTCACTAATTGATAGCTTTTTCTGTTATTACACTTTATTAATTTTATTTTCTGAATAACTATTCTTTCTCAATTCTGCGAGTTAAATATGCTTAATTACAGAATAGCGAACTTTTTTCTGATTTGAGAGTTTATTTTGGTTAATTAAAAAATAGATATCATTTTCACTTCTGAGAGTTTCTCTTGTTTAGTTACCGAGTACCACTCTTTTTTCTATTCTGAGGGATTATGTTGTTTACTTACAGAGTACCTCTCTTTTTTCTGTTCCGAGAGATTATTTTGTTTAGTTGCCGAATACCTCTCTTTTTTCTGTTCTGAGAGATTATTTTGTTTAATTAACGGATACCTTTTTTCAGTTCTGTGGTATTATTTTGTTTACTTAACGAGTACCTCTCTTTTTTCTGTAATGAAGGATTATTATGTTTATTTGTTGAGTACTTCTCTTTTTTCTGTACTGAGGGATAATTTTGTTTACTTGCCGAGTACCTCTTTTTTTCTGTTCTGAGGGATTGTTTTGTTTACTTACCGAGTACCTCTCTTTTTTCTGTACTGAAGGATTATTTTGTTTACTTGCCGAGTCCCTCTCGTTTTTCTGTTCTGAGGGAATATTTTGTTTAATTACCGAGTACCTCCCTTTTTTCTGTTCTGACCAATTATTCTGTTTACTTACCAATTACCTCTCTTGTTTCTGTTCTGACGGATTATTTTGTTTACTTGCCGAGTACCTCTCTTTTTTCTTTTCTGAGGGATTTTTTTGTTTACTTACCGAGTACATATATCTTTTTCTGTAATGACAGTCTTATTTTTCTATTTACAGAATGGCCATTTTTTCATCTTATTTCTTTCCTTACTGAATAGCTATCTTTTCTGATTGTGATAAGTTTTGTTTGTTTGCTTCTTAACTTTCATCTTTTTTTTTCTCTTGTCATTTTATATTTTTTAATTACAGACCAGCTTTTTTTTTATTCAATCTTGACAGTTTATTTTGTTTACTTACTGAACAGCTCTCTTTTTCCAATTCTGATAGTTGATTTCATTTCATTACTGAATAGGTACTTTTGGAGTGGTCTAGTTCTTTCTCTCGCCCCGTTTCAGACGTCGGTACTCATCATAACTTAGTGACTTGGTAATAAAAATAGGCAATTGTTGATGCTTGTTTACCGCTGCGTTTATAAAATGACCACACAATTCATATTAAACGTAAAATTACCACAAAACATAAAATACAAGAAGGAACAAAATGGTTTTAAAACATAAAACATTTGTATTCCTTTGTGTGTTGATGTACATGCGTTAAAAGATCTGTTGGAGTTTTATATCTCTTAGACTGGGAATATTTTTATCTGAATCTGTGAGAGAATGATTTAGTTAAGCACTAAATTAGTCTAAATTAGTTCTATCAGATGTCTGATGACTGAACGACATTCATCAAATGATTAATTACGTAAGGAACTGTGTAAAAGGGAAGACTGCTAAATTCAGCTTTGTTTTGTATCAATATTTACTGCAAGTCCAGTAATTGGAACGTCAAAGACAAAAATGGTGGTGCTACGGATTTAATTACACTTTCGGCTAAATATTGATTTCCGGAGGTGGGGGAGTGATTGTGATGATTGTATTTTTAAGGTTATTCCTAAAGTTTGGTTTAGGTTGGGTTGGTTTGGTTTCTTTTACGTCATGTCAACACCTCAATGGGTTATTAAATTCTGACAAGACTTTTTATTTCTGCCAATATATATTTTCAAAAAAACTGCTGGCAATATTTTTTCTTCAAAAATGTATCACTGGTCATAATGTGTTGCTGGGAATAATTTATATCTAGGTGTACGTAGAAAGAATGAAAAAGAAACAAATAAATGTTTGTTTTGTTTTGTTTTACGGCTTATCAAACTCAATGGGTTATTTAAAGCCGAGAAGATATTTATTGTTGGTAATATTTTTCCAGGAATGTATTATTGGTAATAATTTTTTTCAAAAATATATTGCTGGTAATTGTTTTTTTTTTTTTGTTTTTTTAAATGTATTGCTGGTAACATTTTTTCCAAAAATGTATTGTTCGTAACAAATTTTTTTTTCAAAAATGTATTGCTGGTGTTAAAACCTATTTTTATGCTTTCATAGTGTTTTGACCCTTTTGTGGTCTTAGCTATTTGCCCATAGCTGGGACCCTGATAGGTGCTACCACCCCGGGTCAGGGTGGACCTGGAAACACCATCAATTAAGTGGTTTTTTCTACGACCTTCAAAAACTTCTGTTAAAAGGCCTTGCCGTCGGATGTAGTTTATCTTCTTACCCAGGACGCGGATGTAGTTTATCCTCTTGCCCAGGACGGTTGAGAGTACAGTGTTTTTTTTTTGTTTTTTTTTTCTAGTTTTCTGAAGTGGAGATGATTTAATCTGAATTCAGTGTTTTGACAAAAACAAATTTTACATTCATTCTGGAATAAAGCCAACTCTTATTGTCCAAAGAGAAAATTCATTTTTTGTTGCTAAGCGATAGAGGGGGGAGCGTATTTGCGGTGGTATTTATTGAAATCCAATTTTGGAAAAAAATCCACTAATTATCACTAATTTGTACAAATACGACTTTAAAAATTTTAGCCGGATATCATGACCGCTAAAAGTGACCTCGGAAATAAAAATATATGTATTTAAATTTATTTTGGTTACCACGGTGTTTCGTAGCACTTTATATATTAGGACGTAGGCGATCATGGCTCACCACCTCCCTCTATCCCTTGTAGTTCATCGCAAGTTCCTTACCTCCTCCACCCCAGATCAGATTCTGTCACCCGCTAGCTTAAGGTAGCTAGTTATGTCATGCGTTGTTTTCCCTTGTCTATCTTTCCTTCTATTCGACTCGTGAGTATCAGATTCTTCAGGCCCCCTTTCCTCAGTATGTGCCCCAGGAACTTCAGCTTCCTCTTCCTGATGTAAAGTATATGCCTCCTCCTTGTTTGCATCCTCTCAAATACTTCATCGTTGCTCACACGCTTGATATCCTTAGCATCCGTCTGTAGAACCACATCCCCGTCGTCTCGAGTCTCTTCTTCATCTTTGAGGAAATCGTGCAACATTCACTGCCATAAAGAAGGACAGATGTCACGTAACAGTTCAGTATTCTTTTCTTTGTTACTAAAGAAATCCTGCTGTCTCGCAATACTCTGCTCAGCTTTTGGAATGTGTCCTTGACCATCCTAATACGTCTAAGGGTCTAAATGTTGCATTTACCATCCTCTGTCAGAATGATTCTCAAATATTTAAACTTCCTCATCTGCTTGATTCTAGTCTTCCCGACCTTCAAATCGCATATCGGGCTCATCCTTTTACTGATTACCATGCATTCTGTTTTCTTGTAGTTTATACTTAGTCCCTTCTTCCCACTCTCCGTCGCTACCTTCTGTAGGAGATTTTGTAATTTCTTTGCCGCGTTTGCTACCAGTACTGTGTCATCTGCATGGCCGCTTTAGTCATTGTCAATGGGGTTTTGTTTTAGTGGTTGTTTTTGCTGTTTGAGGTATTATTTGTGTGGTTTTGAATGCTAGTAGGAGCGTTTATTCCGAGCCTTTGCTTGATAACCGTGTTCCGGAATTCGAATAAGCATCTTTCTATTTAAAAAAAAAACAAACTTACAGGAGGTCACTTCCATTGTTAAACACACACACACACGCACACACACACACACACACACACACACATATATATATATATATGTATATATATATATATATATTGTGATTTACTAAGAGTAGATGTGGTACAAGACTGAAAGTATGGGGCGGCTAATGAGAAAAGAACTCACTACACAGTCATAATTGATCTCGAGAGACACACTTACTAACCACTGCAGCACGTGCAGGTCCACAATAAAAAATTATAATTGAAAGATCAAGTTTAAATATGCGTTTCATTTTTCATCTTTTTTATCATATTTAATTATTATTTAAGGAAAATCTATTTTATTTCTTTGATTAAGTAAATATTTATTTTTCATAAACTTAACAACATATAATTGCTCATGTATGCACAAAGGACATGAGACATTTAATAACGAAACAATTTCTAAGCTTTTCTGAGTAATTTCTATTGTACAGTAGCTGCTTTATTAGTTTCCTTTAAGTGCTTAATCGCTTGAAAATGAATCAGAGATAAAGATTTTAAATCTAATTCTATAATTAAATTCAAGTTTTACTTTCTATTTTTGAAACATGGTAATTCCTGTGTAGTGAGGGACCATATTTTTAAATTAGTATATATATATATATATATATATATATATATATATATATATATATATGAGGAACTGTGAAGTAATGGATAGCGGCTTGGATTGAGGAATAGAAGGCTTTTAACTGATTAATTTAAACAAATAGTGAAAAAAGATTTTTTTTTTTACTGTGTGAAAAAACAAATTACTGGACAAAAATTTTAGAACTAGTCAGTTAAAAGCTTAAAATGTTCACTTGTTTGTTGATAAACTACATTTTCTAGTTAAATGTGAATGTTTCGCAAATATATTTTGATTAAAGTAACAGTATTTTATATTTTGACCAGGGGTGTATGTATTTTACGGGCCATTTCCTGATTCATATTTAATAACGTTATAAATTTGGTTTTGTTTTGGTTAAATCTTATTGATTTTTAAGTAGCTGTGAGAGGGCTAAAGAACGCAGAATTTTCTGTTGTTTAATCCATAGGTTTGGGAAATATATAGATTCATCCTTTTCCCAAGAACACGAGTTTGAAGTCAACCCTGCGTCAGCAGGAGTTTGAACTCGGTTCGCTTGCTCCATTTTTCCCAGCTGTTAATCGTTATGTCACCTACAACTTTATAAAATGAACAACTTTATTACTTTCTCGAGCTCTTGGAGTTCCTTATTAACACTTACTTCTTTTCTTCAAGATATATTTGAAACTTTCTTTTTTTATTTTACGGGCCAAACAGAAAAAAAAAACATTTGTTGCTGCTTGTACAAATATTTATCTTTCTTTATATTTGCAGCATGATATGGAATACACTTTTGGTCGACAAATATTCGGTGGGATAGGGTGGGGGCGACAGAAAAAGCAAAAAAAAAAACGATAAATAAACGCGACGCTCTTTTGTCTTTATCTTATTAGATAATGCATTTTCTTTTTCTGCTTGTTCGTAAAATTGTTCGCCCACGTGGATTGGAGAATTTGACTTGAAATAAACACACACACACACACACACACACACATATATATATATATATATATATATATATAACGGGCGGATATCTCCATTAAGATAATTGCTGAAATAAATACTGTCGGGCATAAAGCCATTTCTGTAGTATTCGAAATAGCCAAAAACACTACAGCAGAAATAGTGTGGCGAGATACGAATATATATATATATATATATATATATATATATATATATATATATATTAGTGTATATATGTATATATATTGTATATATATAGTCAATATAAATAATATATATATATAGTGTGTATATAGTATATATATAGTGTGTATAAATATACTATATATATATATATATATATATATATATATATATATATATATATATATATATATATATATATATATATATATATATATATAGTGTATATATCAGGTCATCCCATAAGTTCTGTCCGAATTTTGAATAAAAAAAACAAGTGACCAAATATTACATTTAATTACAGATTCAATCAACAATGTATTTTCCCTGATTATCTATGACTTCCTTCCATCTATTAGCTTACTAATTCCATTATTGTAAAAGTCTTTTGGCTTTGATTCGAAGAACTCACAAACGTCAGTTTTAACCGCTTCCTGTGTTACAAAAGCTGTTTCTTCCAAAGGATTCTGTAAGCTACGAAACAAATGGTAGTCTGAAGGAGCAAGATCGGGAGAATAAGGTGGATCAGGAATTTTCTCCCAACCAAGTTCTTCGATCTCTTGTGACGTGATTCTTGCTGTATGGGGTCACCCATTGTCCTGATGAAACATCACCTCTTTTCGATTCACTAGAGCATGTCTTTTTTTCCTCAAAGCTTGGTTCAAACGCTCTAATTTCTGACAGTATAGTTGAGTATTAATTGTTGCATTAGGTGGTATGAATTCAAAGTGGATTATTCATTGGCGATCTCACCAGATTGAAAGAAGAACCTTTTAACCATGAAGTTCCCTTCTCGGTTGTGGCTGGGGTTCTTCCCCTTTATCAAGCCAATGTCTACGACGCTTAACATTTCGATAAAAGATCCATTTTTCGTCGCCAGTCACAAGTCTATCCAAAAAAGTTGAAAAGTTGGCGAGAATGGAGAGGAGAGCAGATGTCAACTCGGGATTTGAGGTTGTTTTCAGACAATTCATGAGGCACCCATTTTCCAAGTTTAGGAACTTTTCCAAGTTGTTGAAGATGACAATGAACAGTTGTATGGTTTGAACTGAGAACCACTGCCAATTCCTCAACTGATAAAGCAGTATTTTCTTCAAGGGCTGCTTCAAGAAGCTTTTCATCAAACTCAACTGGACGTCCGGTTCGATCTTCATCTTCAAGGGTGAAATCTCCACCTCTGAATTTTGCAAACCATGTTCTGCAAGTTCTTTCATTCACACATCCCTCTCCATAAACTGAGTGAATGTGTCTAGCCGCTTTGGCTGCTGAGTTTCCTTTCTTGAACTCATAAAGCATTATGTGCCTCAAATGATTCTTGTGTACTTCCATGTTAGCAGGGTTTTAATCAAACAATATTTAATTTTATTGTTCTCTGAAATAAAATTTGATCAGTTTAAATGCATCTAAACATAAAAATAATGTTCAGCTCCATTAGACATTATAAAATACTCTTTAAATTTCATTCATTTTAAAAAAAGGTAAAATTCGAACAGAACTTATGGAATGACCTGATATAGTGTGTATAATTATAGTGTATATAAATGGTGTGTATATATATCTAGTGTATATATATATGTATATAGTCTATATATACAGTATATATATGTATGTATATATCTTTAGTGTATATATATAGTTTGTATATATATAGTATATAATAATAATAACAATAATAATAATAATAATAATAATAATAATGAACTCTCCCGTCGGTTTCGACTTATGACGATCTGACAGCTTAGTTGATTCAATTATAAAATTTTGAGCGATAATCTTAAGTTGCATTTAAGACCCGCTAGTGATTTACAAAGGAGGCCGCATATGGAGCAAGTGTGAGGTTTGTGAGATGCGATCACTGTTAGATTGGCTGACTTTTTAGTTCTTGCTCTCGTTTCTTGAAGATGATTAAGATGAGCAGATTGAAAACCTTCTCCAAGGCCAAGTGTTCAATGATGTTATCCGGTATATTGACAACTGACAAATTGCTCTTCAGCTTTTCTTTGTATCTTAGCCATGGGCGTCTTACATTCCTGTAGCCCTCATCTAACAGGCTGTACATTAGGATATTGGGTATCCTTTCATCAGACATTCTCAAAACATGACCAGTCCACCATAACTGAAACTGTATGAGAAAAGTCTCGATAATATATATGTATATATCTATAGTGTGTATATATATATATATATATATATATATATATTTTACCCTTCAAAGTGTGTTCGTTCCTTATCCGTAAACTTATTTTATTGACTCAAATTTCTCGAATGTGTCAGACGTTAAACATAATACTGTTTAATAAATAAAAATAGGGCGTCTATTTCACATCCACCTACTTGACCACCCCACACACTTATATATATATATATATATATATATATATATATATATATATATATATATATATATATATCAAATATGTAGTGCAGTTCAATTTATATTACAATGAATCATTCATACAAAAAAAAACGCACTCTCTTAAATTTTCAAAAAATTCAAACTTACCAAAAATTTGTATCCGTTAACAACAATACATAAAAAAAACAAGGCATATTTCGATTCGCATTTAATTTTCTCGTCTCGGATGCTAGCTGGATTTTACTAAAAACAAAATAATTTCCATACCTGACGATGACTGAATGTACAGTTGAAAGTACTTGCGTATTAAAGAAAAACCTTATACAGCTTATAATTATAAAAACAAGGATCATAACATTCATCGAGTGATTTGTAGGTTAATGCACCTTTTGTTTGCGAAGAGATTTCGCCATTTTATATCATTAACTTTACTAATCTACTTTTTGTCTAAATGATTCATTGTAATATATATATATATATATATATATATATATATATATATATATATATATACACACACACACACACATATATATATATATATATATATATATATATATATATATATATATATATATATATGATGTTACAGCAAAATTGTTTAATTCGTTTAACAGCATGGGGAAATTGTCTATCCCACGAAATGTTTAATATCTAAAGAAACACCAATGTAATTGACTTTCATTTTTCCAGGTTTTCAAATAAAACGTTTAGCCATCTTGACTCCATTTGTCGTAAGAATAACCTTTTGAATTATTCACCTAGAAAGAGAACGGGTTAAAATCGTTTTGTGTCGGCCCCACTGTCTTCCTAACTGAGCAACGGTAAGAGGAAAAAGATCATTCATGCCTTCAGTAATGGTACCAACATTCATACTCTGGCTTTCTATCTTCAATGTCCATTCACGTATAATGAAGTGAACGGTGAATAATTTTAAAAAAGAGGGAACAGCTGAAAAGAAAAATTGTTAGGAAGTCACAACAGCAAAAGGGACCAACATCTCATCTTAGACCTAAATACATTCTTATTATTCTAAGCAGAGTCCAGTAGTATTATAAAAACCTCGGGAAATTCCAGTAAGATATCTTTAATCATTTCTAAGATGCAACGGCTCGGATTGAGAAATCGGAGAGCCGAGTTCAAATTCCAGTCGAATCCATTACACTCACTTACGTGCTAATGCCCTTGGGAAAGGTATGAAACCTCTTCTTCTTCCCCCAACTATGAGTATACATACATATAATATATATATATATATATATATATATATATATATATATATATATATATATATATATATATAGCCTTGGTCGGCAACTGGTCTGCCGCAGAAAGAAATGGAAACCTACTGAGGGAAAAAAAAATCTGCCTCGTCAGTCATATATCGAAAGCTATATGATCACCTAAGCTCATGGCCCATAACTGATTGACTGTGTATCACATGGAGAGATGAATTTATGTACTTTTTGAAAGTTTCTGAAATAGATTCATTTCGCATTTCTCAGTACTTTTGGTTGATAGGAGAGAAAAAAACTAGATGCTGCCGCGGGCTTTCGTCGGAATGACGCGTCTCTCAGCTCTTTTAGAAAGAAAGTTGAAGGAGCTGCAGGGCTCAGCATAAACGGACTCCTATTCGTGGAGCGATGATGCCAGCCTTCTTCAGCAAATGAAATGGTTTCTACCAACGGGGAAAATACCATGAATATGACGACGCTGGAAGGATATCCCTTTAACGAAAGAAAAAAAGAAAAGGAAGAAAACGGCATAAGTAATTTTCAGGCATTTGAAAAGATGTTTCGTCTTGAAATTCTTTTTCTGCGCTCATATTCTTTTTCATTCTTTATTCTGTTTTTCGTTGATTTATTTCCTTTTTTTTATATTAGGTTGGTGCAAAAATAATGACGTCACAATGTTGTTTTTTGACGTTAAAAAATACGTCAAAAAACGACATTATTGCGTCATTATTTTTGCACTAACCTAATACTTTTTTTCGTTTTCTCGCCCTCTTGTTTGCAGTATGCCATTAATGGGAATGAAACGTTCCGGCATAGCCCATTTGGCGACACTGATGGCGACATAGTAATTTTTCGCCAGAGGACGATTACTACTTCGTTGTTATAGTCATATATATATATATATATATATATATATATATATATATATATATATATATATATATAAATCAGTCGGGAAATTAGTAGAGAGTAGTTGGAGGTATATTTATATTTAAGAAAAAGGGTAGATGGAGGCATTATTATATTTAAGAAAAAGGGTAGATGGAGGCATTTTTATATTTAAGAAAAAGAGTAGATGGCGGCATTTTTATATTTAAGAAATGTAGTTTATTTTTCTTACGCCGAATCAACGACACCAAATGGGCTACGCCGAATGGTCCCATTCCTACCATTACTTATCGCCGTCTTTTTTACACCCGCGATCGACTTAGTGTTTTTCCCCCTAAAGTGTAATGATAAGCGTTGAATACATTTTCGCCATCTTCTTTTTTATTTGAGCTAAATAAAAACTGGACACAAATGCCATTCATGTATAAAGGTTTTGCGAATAATCAAATATGTCGAAAGTGATTTGCAGACTTTCATGTTGCATTAACGTTCGAAAAGACCATTTTAATTTTGTAAATAAGGCTATTGTTTGATTTTTGTTTTTTTTAAATAACATGCCCCCCACCCAGCTCAGGACGTAGTCTACCATATCTATCCTTAATTTTTCTTTTCTAATTTAACTGAATTCCCATAATTTTTAAGAAAATGGGACACAAATATAATTGTGAAAAAGTTTTCAGCCAATGATCGAATGTGCCAACTGAAACCGACAGAGACAATTTATCCCATTAAAAAAAATGTATGTCCCTTCAGGTCAAAAGCAATTTTGATTTTCACGGCTTCCTTCCCTTTATTATCTGTGAAATACCATGATTTCTTATGAACGACAGGGGAGTACTTACCCACTGCCTTCTCCATATATTGAATTGAATATAAAGTAGTCCTTCTACTAGACTGGCTGCCAACCAAATCTAGGGAGATCAGCCTACACTTGTATTTAACCTACTGCTAGAGTGAGAAGAGAAAGATTCAGGCTGTGAATGTTAGAGACTACGCCTGAATTTGAATGCATGGTTGTCAACAAAAGGGGTAGACCACCATGCAAATTACAAATTGGGGATAACATATCAAGCGTCCTGGGTAAGACGATACACTACATCCGGCAGTAAGGACTCTGATCAGGAGTCTTTGAGGAACGTAAGGCCACCTCTTAATTGATGGTGTTCCCAGGTTCACCCTGACCTGGGGTGGTAGCATCTGTCAGGGTTCCTGCTGTGGGCAAATAGTTAACCCCCAAACTGGGGTTAAAACACTATGAAATATTATAACTAGGTTTTAATACCAGCAATAAATTTTTTGAAGAAAAAATTATTACGAGCAATACATTATTACCGGCAATATATTTTAGAAGAAAATATTACCAGCAATGCATTTTTGAGGAAAAGGGGATAACGAGCAACACATTTTTTGAAAAATATTATCAGCAATACAAATTTTGTCGGCATTAAATAACCTATTGAGGATGATATGCCGTAAAACAATACATAACAAGCGAAAATCAAACAATTTCAACAAATTTAAATATCTGAGAAGTGGTTTAACAGATGACGGAAAGTGTGACGCATTGGGATAGCGAAAGGTGCCTTCCAAAAACCAAGCCAAGTATTAAGAAACAAGAAAATTTAATTTGAAACGTTAAAAAAAAGAGCACTGAACTGTTACGTAAATATCAGTTCACCTAGATGGCAGTTATCTTCTTGTAGATGATGAAGAGATTTGAAGCAACAAAAATGTGCTTCTACAGAAGGATGGTGTGAATGCCATGGACCGAACATGTGAGCAATGACGCACTTTTAGAGAAAATGAAAAACAAAAAGGACACATACATAACTTCAGCAAGAGACAGTTGAAATATCTAGAGCACATAATGAGGAAAGAAGGCTTGGAAAATTTGATACTCACAGGACAGATTGAAGGCAAGTTGCACAGAGGAAAACATCGAATCTTTTGCTCATGAGTAAATGGATGACAGAACAGGGTTTAGTTGAGATTAAAAAAAACACCACATTTACTAAGAGCTACAAAGGACAGGAAATTTTGGAGAGCTATGATCGTCTTTAAGATACACGACTCATAAAGGAAAAAAGAAGAGGGTACAAATGAAAAGATTTTAAATCGACCAGGCGTTCCGTTTCACTCAAGGAGACTTTAAGCATATAAGAAATTTATTTATGTATTGGCGGGGCGTAACGGCTGCGCGAAGTAACTAAAGAACTAACGAATTGGGGGTGACAGGCAGAATTATAATAGAGAAGAAGAAAAAGAAGAAGAAGAAGAAAAAAGAAGAAGAAAAGAAGAAGGAAAAGAAGGAAAGAACAAGAAGAAAAAAAAGTAGAAAAAGAAGAAGAAAAAGAAGAAGAAAAAGAAGAAGAAAAGAAGCAGAAGAAAAATGAAGAAAAAAGGAAGAAGAGAAAGAAAAAAGAAGAAAAGAAAAAGAAGGAAAAGAAAAAAGAAAAGAGAAAGAAGAAAGAAGAAAAAGAAGCAAAGGAAGAAAAAGAAGAAAAGAAGCAAAAGAAAAAAGAGAAGGAAAGGAAGAAGACAAAGAAAAGAAAAAGAAAAGAAAAAGAAGAAAAAGATAAAAGAAAAGAGGAAGAAGAAAAAGAAGAAAAGAAGCAGAAAAAAGAAAAGGAGAAGAAAAAGAAAAGAAAAAGAAGAATAAGAAAAATAAAAGAAGAAAAAGGAGAAAAGAATCAGAAAAAGAAAAGCAAAAGAAAAAGAAAAGAAAAATAAGCATAAGAAGAAAAAGAAAAGCAGAAAAAGAAGAAGAAGAAGAAGAAGAAAAAGAAAAGAAAAAGAACAAGAAAAAGAAAAGAAGAAATCGGAATCGCAGAAAGATTTTTAGAAATCATAAAAGAATTCCAGTGTTCCTAAAAAGATTTTCAAAAACTGTCAAATTCTAAGGACCTGCAAATTGGTGAAGCTTAATTGTGGTAACTTAAACGACGATTATCCTTCTTATGAAGGGTGCTGCATTGTATACGATAAAGAATGGTACAGAAAATCATGTGAATAAAATTCCTGGAGACATCAGCATCTCAGAACTACAAAAGATTTCTTTGTGTTAAACTAAACAGAACATATCATTCGCTGCCCTCCCCCACCTAAACAAACCTTACCAAATATACATAGATAACTCTCCTACAATATCTCTCAGATAAATTATTATGATTATTTACATTATTCCAACTGTCATCTGCATTACCATATTCACAACGTTTCGGCTGTTGTACGCTCCAGTCTTTTTCAGGTGACCGGAATTTCGAAACGAAACCCTTTATTTCGTTTCAACGAGGTAGATTGCTCTAGTTCTATATGCCATGCCTCTCTTGGATGTTTCTGTTATTTCTCTTTAACTGAACTCTCCAAGTTTTTGGTTCACCACTGCTGTAGGCTGGTATTGAACTAACAGCTATTTGGGTCCAGTCACTGGATCTAACCAACGCCTTTATCCACTGGGCCATGTGTTCTCGTCGACAATAGCTATTTTTCTCATAGACTTCGTACGGGACTCGGTAATTAAGCATTTAAAATTACTGTCTGGCAAGCTGATACTACATATAATAATAATAATAATCAGTAAAATCTGTTGTGCACTATCTCTCCAGGAAAAATAGTTGTAACAAACGGAGCCCATATTATGCGAAGAGATATGTTCATTTAAGCTTTCTTTGTTAATGTTAATAGCTGTCAATTGTTTAATTAAGTGGAAAGAACAAAAAAAAAAAAACATCCTTATTATAAAACAAGTGCATGTCAAAAATATTTTTATAATAATAAGAACATAATTATTATTCCAAAATAAGCAACTAAAATTAAGTTGAACGAAATAGTCATCAAAAATTAACAATGGTTGACCATGTTTCAGTTAATAATAGTAATAATAATAACAATAATATCCAGACCCGGTTAGGGAGAAAGGACCTGTAACAATTTTATGAGACTACACAATACACACACAGACAGAACAATCAAAGCTAATCTCCCAGACATCATTATTAGAGACCGCAACCCCACAAAACGCCTATTTATTGACATGCAGACTGCAATGTATCTTTGAAGATCTTCAAAAATCTATCAAAACACAAGGACCTTGAAATCGAAATTAACAACTCCAGTTGTAGTTGGAGTCCTCAGATTGGTTTGAAAACATTCGAATAGACTCACTGAAAGAATTCTTGTCCGCCCATGTCTTAAAGAAACACAAAAAAATGTATTTCACAAGTACACCACACACTTTACGAAGGTCTTTATTTATGCAGAATATGTGTGTGTGTGTGTTTTTAATTGTTCAGTGGAAAATGTCATGATGCAATTTCTGACCTTAGGTCTCTGGTTGGGACCCGGAAAGAAATGGGTATACACCAGTAACCAAAGGAAATAAAATAATAATAATAATATTGTAATGTATCGTTGCGGAAAGGAATATAAAGGAGAGACAGGCCGCCCCCTCAAGGTAAGGCTTCAAGAACACCAGAAAGCTGTAACACGAGGGGAGGTAGAAAAATGGGGCGTGGCTGACCACATATGGAGAGAGAAGGGAGATCACCGCCTCTGTGGGATCATGTTGAGATCATTGATAGGGAACACCATTGGAAAATTCGTAAACTTAAGGATATCAGCACATATACTAGGCCACAAAAATCTCCAGAGCCGACCAAGCATAGAAATAAATACAATATGGGAACCAGTAATAAGGAGTGCCAGAGAAAAGCAATGATAACAACAAAGTTGCAATATGAGCTTTGGTAAAAACATGCAATTATAACAGCAAAAATTGCAATATGAGCACTGGTAAAAATGGTTGCTAAAGACATTAGGTTTATAATACCCAGAAATTCATACCCAGATGTCCTCAAGGACACATGGCACAGTGGATAACAGTGACTGACCCAAAGAGTGTGAGTTCAATACCCGGTTAAGGCAGTAGAGAACTTTCAGAGGGAAAATTAACAGGAGATAACTGATAGCTGACATCCATCAAACATGGCACGTAGAACTAGAACAGTCTACCCCAGTGAGCGAAATAAAGGGTTCAGTTCGACATTCCAACTACCTGAAGAAGGCCGGAGCGTACAACGGCCGAAACTTTGTGATAAATATGGCGACAAAGATGAGGACAATAGTCCGAATAAATGTAAATAATGTATCGTTAAAAGTATTTAAAAAAACCTATCCAAATACAAGGATCTTGAAGTGGAACTTTTAAAAATGTGACCCTCAGATTGATAGGAAGAGATTCCGATACACTCATTAAAGAAATTCCTGGTAGGTCATGCCTTAAAAAAATTAAACAAAAAAAAAAAAAATGTACTCACAAGTACAGTCAATACCTTACGATTGGTTGGTTGGTTGGTTGGTTGTTTTATGGCATATCAAAACCTCAGTGGGTCATTTAATGCCAACAAAATTTTGAAATAGATTCATAGCGATAGTTTGGTAAGAAAAAAGGTGTGTATATATATATATATATATATATATATATATATATATATATATATATATATATATTGAACCATTTTTCAATCACTCATAATTGTGAGTACAATCCAACTAGGAAATTTACAATCTCGGATGGTTTTATTTTTGCAATTATTTTTTTTTTAATTACTTACTTGTTTTGGTTGTGGCTTGGTTTGTTTTACCCCATAATCAACCTCAACGGGTTATTTAATGCCGTCAAAATTTTTATGGCGGGTAATTTTTTTTTTTGTTTCAGAAATGTATTGCTGGTAATATTTTTTTCATAAAGCATTTCTGGTATTAAAAACAATTTTCACTTTCATAGTATTTTGACCCAAGCTTGAGTGTTAACTATTTGCCCATAGCTGGGTGCTACCACCCCGGGTCAGGGTGGACCTGGGAACACCAGCAATTAAAAGGTTATTCCACGCTTCTCAAAACATCCTGAATAGAAGCCTTCCTGTTAGATGTAGTGTAACGTCTTACCCAGGACTCGGATGTAGTTTAACGACTTACCCAAGACTCGGATGTAGTTAATCGTCTTACCCAGGACGCGGATAATAATAATAATAATAATAATAATAATAATCAGTTATAAATATTATTACTGTTTATACAACTGGTGTAAATGACACAAGTAAAATAAAGATGGCAGAAATAAAAGAGGTTTGCCGTTGACGCCCGATTATTCAACGCGCAGGAACTTCATCGTCATCAACCCAAAAAAGGAAAAGTCAATCCCCTCTGTTTTGTTGATTAAGATCTCAGCCCTATTCATTCTTGATTGTGATATAAGGCAATATGGCTCATGCAATATGGCGTATGAAATATTTTCGCGCTTTTTAACCAGGTGCAGTCAATGCGCGTAAGACATGTTTAGTTAAAGATGGCTGTCAAGTTAATTCTGTTTTCTTATTGTATTCTTTTGTATGCAAACAAGATTTTCTTTTTTAGACTTAGAGAATGTACAAATTGTCTAAATGATTATTCATTCAGGGCGCCTTCCCGTGATCTGTTATCGATTTTCAGGGTTATTGATTATGGTAAAGTTCTATTGTGAACAGTCTAAATATTAATGAATGCACAGATGTCCTCAAGGAAACATGAACCAGTAGGTAAAGACATTTGTTAGATCTAGTGATTAGCCCCAAAGAATTGTGAGTTCAAGACCAGGACACATCAGAGGTGAACCAAAATATCTTGTATAATTGAGTTAAAAGGTAAAATAACTTAGATATCCGTAAGAGGCATGGCACGTGGAACAAGAACAATCTACTCCAGTGGCCAAAATAAAGGATTCGATTTGAAATTCTAATCAAATGAAGAAGGCCAGAGCGTACAACGGCCGAAACGTTGTGAATATGGCAATGAAGATGGGGATAACAGTCCAAATAATGTTAATAATGCAAGTAAACATAATACCTCATCTCAGAGATATAGACAGAATATAGACATATTCTGAACTCCCGAATATAGCCACTGCATTTTGACGGTGTTCATTATTCATATCGAAACGTTAACAGCATGGAGCAGTTTTTTAAAACATAAATGTTTAGTCTATATACGTATATAAACAAGTATTTAGGAAAAAACGGGACAAAGTGTAAAAAGTTTCTTGTTTGGAGCGTTTCATTGTTTAACACCTCGTCGGACTAAATTGATGTTTCCGTTGATGCAGCTACACATGCGCACGAAGGAGGGGTACGATGGGAAATTTAAATTTAAATTATGTATATGTTTTTTGGTATATAGTCGATTTCCTTTAGTTTCTTTTTTTTCTTTTTGTTCATGCTCCCATCACTTATTAAATATCGGACATTTTGATAATAGAAGATCTGCCATGAAAGGTGAAATGTTGTAAGAACCTGAACGTACATTTACTGTGGATGATCTGGCAATTAAAGCACTTTCTATACATTTTCGTCACAGTAAATTGCTTTCCACATTAATCAGAATATCATTTTTGAAAACCCGAATTATGTTCAGACTCATTATGGTGAGTAACTATGCATTGGATGTCTGGGTTTGTAAATGATCCTATTCGTGTTTATATAATCTTTTATTTAAATTCCTTGAGGTTTCTCCTATGTAATGGATAGCGGCTCGGATTGAGAAAGTCGAATCCATGACATTCACTTACGTGCTAATAACCTTGGGAAAGGTATGAATCAGCACAGACCGAGTTCCTTTGGGTGGCAACTGGTTTACCGCAGAAAGAAATGGCAACCTACTACGGGTAAAAAATCTGCCTCGTTAGTCATGTATCGAAAAATACATGATCACCTAAGCGAGTAACATACATAACTGACTGAACCGTAATATATTTTATGTTAAGCTTAGATAAATTCTTTGCAATTTTAATTGTAATAGAGTTAGTGTGTAGAAGAATATATTTGGTTTCATTAAATTTGTCAGGAAGGTTCACACTTCTATTTCGAAATATTCTCCCAGATTTTTGTTTCACGTTAAATATAGAATAATAAGAAAAAGGAGGAGCTAAAAGGTATTGTCTATATACTTCTCTTCCTTAAGAAAATATTGAAAACTACAATTTATCAGTGCTCATAAATAGAATCCGATGATTATTCCGGATTTTATTTTGTTATTATGGTGAGAATAGAAATTTATGATATAATTTTTATTAGTTAATTTGCGGTGAACACTCAGTTTTAGGTGATTGTCAATACGGGGCAACATGATATCTAGGAATCGTAGAGTATTTCTTGTTTCCATTTTCTAAGCATAATCTAGCGTATGTTCGACACTGTTTAGTTTATTTACAAGGTCAGGTAAAATAGTTTTGCGAGGGAATATTAATACAGTCATCATTATAGCAGAAGTGACTTGATTGTTTAGGTAAAATATTATGGAAAAGAGCCACATTCAAGAAAGTCTAGGTAAATGCATTGCCAAAACAGGTCCGATGAAGTCCTAAGGACGAAATGCATTTCTTCCACTTGATATATAAAAAATATTTATTGTTTCCATACATTATATATATATATATATATATATATATATATATATATATATATATATATATATATATATATTAAGGGAAACAAATCCGTTGGTATATAATCCAAGTGAATCCAAGTAATATAAAATAATAAAACTGTTCCACAAAAAAGAGTTCAATGCATTTATTATTTCACGGAACAAATATTTAATAAACAATAAAATCCCAAATCGATTCATATGGAGAATAAACTATTTCGTCAGACGAAGATATCGGTGGTTTGTCTTATCGACCCCGCTGTGGACTGTGTTCGTGTCAAAACAAAAGTTTTTAACCGTGAAAACTTTAAAAGAAATGATAAAAAATTATTTTCATTTTTTTTAGCTTTTACAGTTAAATTTTTATTTGTGACTCGAACTCAGTACAGGGTTGGTAGGATAGACGACCTTCTATTCTCATCTGCCGAAATAAGTTTATTCCCAATATGAGGTGATTTGGGATTTTATTTTTCATATATATATATATATATATATATATATATATATATATATATATATATATATATATACAGGCATTTTTATGTCTATACATTCTTTTTATAGATACAAATATTTAAGTAAATGGTCTGTTTAATAAACAGTATTAGAAACATTTACCGGCCTGAATATCCGAGAATTTTTCATAGAAAATATTCGTCCTCGGTCAGGAATCGAATATTTTCTGGGAAAATTTCTCCGACATTCTCACCGGTAAATGTTTAATACGATTTATTATAAACAGAGCATTTGCTTAAATATTTGTATCTATAAAAAGAATGTATAAACATAAAAATGTCTTAAAATTATTGTCGGACTTTGTCCAATTCATACTATATATATATATGTATATATATATATATATATATATATATATATATATATTGTCATCCACAGACGGACTGTTTTGCTCATCGGTGTGGCTAGACGTCCGGTTGCCTCTAGCTAGGATCAAAAACCCGACTGAATCGCCGTCAGTCAGGGATTCTAACACTAGGCCGTTGGCGCACGGCAAGGATGAAGGTGAATTTAAGCGTATTTATTTTTAGATAAACACACAGTGACTGAGAGACTAGAGAGCTCAACTGAAATAAATTTTTCAGGAGTATATATATATATATATATATATATATATATATATATATATATAGTTTCTACCTTAGTCCACCGCGTGTGGATGATAGGTTATACTTGCAGAATTGATAAGGAAATAGAGGACATAGCGTTTTCATTGACACTGGGTATCCTGAGAATATCATCAAGTGTACGGTGAACGCAAAATAAAATTCTTGAAGGTTTCCGTAGCCTTTTGTCCAAGCCTGTTCCCAGTATCTTTGAAATTGCTTTAGCCATCCAGGAAGAGGCAGACAGTAGCCATCAGAGTGCCACTCTATGTACATTGGCTTTTTTTTCGGCGTATCGGTTACCTGTTGTCTTCAGGTCTAATCCGGTTTTTTTCTCGTTTGTCAAAGATAGTTTGTACTACGTTCAAAGTAGTTCTGTAGCTTAGAAATTCAAATGTCAGTACGAAGCTGACTATGTCCGACTTAACCAATCTGTGACTCGAAACCTCATTCAGAAAATTAAGTAAAAGGTGTTATCGTTAATTATATATATATATATATATGTTTACTATATATATATATGTTTACTATATATATATGTATATATATATATATATATATATATATATATATATATATATATATATATATATATATGTATGAAATGAACATTGAAGTCAACACTCAGAGGCGACAGGCTGTTTCATGCTAGACGCAATCGTCAGGCCGATATTTAACAGTCCCCCCACGAGGAATGTATGTAACACAAGTTTAACCGAGTTTAACGTGGTTTTCTCCGAGCCCGTAGACTCGACCAAAAATAATCCCTTAGAACCCGCAGAAGCCGGTTCGGGATCTGTCTACCTCCCCCGGACGAAACTTTGCCCTTCGGCAAAGCTTCGTCCGGGCTCCTCACTGCCAAAGCAGAGAGTTCGACAGAAGTCACACACAGTCAGAGACTGCATGTCGTCTGTCCCAACGCAATCGTCAGGCTGTGAATGCTGGATTTTTCCTCAGCTATTTATATGTATATGGGTCAGTGGTGCATTGTGGGCAATCTATTCTGGCGGTTATTTTTGCAGGACTGTCTTTTTTGTTTTTTTGGGGTTTTTTTTGTGTGTTAATTTCATTTATTTGTTTTTCATTTTCATTTTGTATTATTTATTCTTTTCGTTTTTGGATGTATTATCAACGTTTATTTAATAGTTTATGTTTTTTTTTTATCTGGGAAGATAATTAAAGCTATTTATTCGTCCAATGTTTAGAATGCTTGCCGTAGTCTATTCTGTTATTTTGGCGGGTGGGCAGTAAAGAGCTTCTTTAGAGAGAGAAAGAGAGAGAGAGAGAGGGGTGAAATGAGAGAGAATAAATAATTACGTTCATGAAAGCAGCCCCAAGATTATATCCTGCAGCAAGCACATGACCCTGCCGCCGTAGATCTTCGTAAAAGAACCCTTTTGGTCGCCACGTCACGGCACCAAAATTCTTCTCTCAGGCGGATATATCTACAACGAGAAAAGTAACACGAACGAAGTAGTCCAAAGGAGTAAGGCCGTCAAATTTGTGATGGCAAAAAGGAAATACCAGCTATAGTAGACATATTAGATTTCTTTGCAGACGCAAACATATTTCACTTTGAACTGAGGAGTGTGGGGAGAGCGGTGAACAAGAAAACGGAAGATATAACAGCACATATTATTATGTTCTCGTCTGGGAACAAATGTCACCGAGTAAAAAGGTCTGAACAAATAAACAAAAATGACACAAAATTATATATATATATATATATATATATATATATATATATATAAGTATTCAACAAAACGAAGAGAAAATGCCAATATAACAAATCTCTCAAATCTCAAGAGATTTGATATGTTGTCACAAAGGCTGTCAGACCGTCGGGCAGGCGCGGACGCAGACAGCAGCTGGATTTGGTTTCGGTTGAAAATGAACGACAGTTGCCGTGTGCCTGATAGAAAAGACACTCCAATCCACTTATCTTTGTATATAGCTTTCGGAATTATCCGCGGTTTCAAGTATCCACTTGTCTTCTTAAAATTTGTCGGATAATCGGTTTACTTATTATATTTTCAGTTTTCTAATAAAGTTACTAATGAAGTTTATATTTTCACTTCATAGTGAAAATATAAGGGTGAGATTTATTATATGACGTTTTAATTTCTTTGTTCATCATGACAAGAATTTGATCCTTTGGCCAGGGAATTGCTTTTAAAATAAAACTCTAAAAAATAGCCAATGACACTCGTAAGTGTATATATATATATATATATATATATATATATATATATATATATATATATATATATATATATATAAGCAAAAAAAAACCTTAAAAATACAACAAAAATTTTTTAAAAAGGAAACAAAAACTACAAGAAAAATTTTAAAATTCAAAAACTAGAGAAAAATTATCAGAATGAAACTTAACCGAAATTCGACATGCAAAAAATTGACCGGTGCTTCTAGAAAATGGCACTCAACTTTTCGAGCCTATTCTCATTTTTAACTATACACTCTTACTCCTCTTGACAATTTATAGTCTAATCACGGATAACTTCGGGTTCACCAGCAATCTACACTCTCCCATAAAGGAAACAAACGCAGTAACGGTTTGGATCTGGTAAGGAATATGGCGACGCGCTCGGCTTGAAGTCGTCAGATTTTGTTTTCCCCTTTTTGAGATATATACAGGCACACATTGTACTCACTCTTACCTTATTTACATTCATCGTAATCATCCAACCACCAAAATAAAAAAGGAATACCCTCGTATGTCTCAATTATATATATATATATATATATATATATATATATATATATATATATATTATTATTATTATTATTATTAATAGAAATCTTATAGTTTCTTATATTAGGTTGGTGGAAAAATAATGACGCAATAATGTCGTTTTTTGACGTATTTTTTAACGTCAAAAAACGTCATTATCACGTCATTATTTTTCCACCAATCATAAGTATTAGATTGGTGGAAAAATAATGACGTGATAATGACGTTTTTTGACGTTAAAAAATACGTCAAAAAACGACATTATTGCGTCATTATTTTTCCACCAACCTAATATAAGAAACTATACTTGCTCGGAAAATCTTCGATGTATTGATTTGCAAATAATCAAACCAATACCAAAAGAATAAAAAAAAGTATAAAAAGAGAAAGAACCAAGAACATGTACGTTAACTGAAAATAATCGTCCAGCATACGACTTCAAGGCGCAAAGAAAAAAAAACTGATGCGAGTATCCAAAACAGCTAAATAAAATGCTCAATACAATGAGTAGAGCAGACCTAGTTAAACCTAGAGAGTCAGACAAACCTAAGCGGATCGTCAGGGAAGGCCGGCTATAAGATACAGGTTGGATTCCTGTCAGAGGACGAATATTATCTATGCAAATTTCTCGAACATTTAAGCAGGTAAATGTTATTTATACTGTTTATTATAAACAGAGCATTTACTGAAATATATGCATCTCTAAAAAGTATGTATAAACATAAAACTGCCTTATATATATATATATATATATATATATATATATATATATATATATATATATATATGTATATGTATATGTATATGTATATGTATATGTATATATATATATATATATATATATTATATATATATATGTGTGTGTGTGTGTATGTATGTGTTTGTGGGTCCAGATAATACGAGAACGAATATAGTACAATTACAACGCTCTAACATTTACTTTAAAAGAGGGCTCAATAGAGAGTAGAGCAATTTCATTTATTTTAGGATATTACCCCGAAAACATGTCAAAATCGCTACACAATTGCAGTCGTGTTTCGATGCGTATCAATGTATCTCATCAGGCGCTTTTAAATGGCAATCGCCTGATGAGATGCCTCATGAGATATATATATATATATATATATATATATATATATATATATATATATATATACACCAGTATAAGATTGGTGTATACGGAATAAATTTCAATAAACAAAAATCCTATTCTTAATCGAGTGATCAATACAGATTTGAGCAAATATAATTTATTCGAAAATTATATTATAAACATGTTAAAAAATCACTACAAAAATAGACATTTTGTTTCAAAACTTCTGGTGTTGAATCTTGGTAAGGCACCATAAGTGTTGAAACAAAATGGCTATTTTTGTAGTAATTTTATAACATGTTTATTTTATGATTTTCGACTAAATTATATAAACAGGCAAGACCGCATATTTTTACTCAGAAAAGTAACATTTTTTTGGGGGGGCCAACACTTCATCAGAAGAATCGTTGGTGGACAGTGTAAAATAAAGTTAATGGCGATGTAGTGTCAAACTGGGGGTGGGAAGAGACGAGGAAACACGATTAAAATACAATTTGATATTAAAACTGGGATGAAGAGAGAATACGCAAAACCCGGAATAAACAATTCCACTGAGTTTAAAATAGAAGATATAAACTCACTAACTCTCGGCACAAAAACGGTCGATGCAATTTAATGTATACTGCTCCTTATATGTGCATATTTTGTCCAAAATGGAAAACCACGATTCACTGTATTTAGAAGCACACCCTGGATTATGCATGAGGTGCTGACCTATCGCGGAATCCTGTGCCATCTGTGTAAGGCATGAATTATATATATACAAAAAAAAAACAAAAAAAAACGTAACACTGGTAAGGGGCAAAAAGATCGTAGATCTTAGCCACAGATCGCCAATAGATAACAATGGATCGAGGTACCCTAATTCTTCGCCTTAGTCGAAACTCCATTGTCGGGTGTAGTTTGAGGTCATACCCAATAATAATAATAATAATAATAATAATAATAATAATAATGATAAGAGGTTTATATGGCTGCAAAGATCAACTTCTGATAAATAAAATGATCCTGGAAAATTGCAGGAGACGACGCAGAAATCTCAGTGCAGCGTGGATTGATTATCGTAAAGCCTTTGATAGTGTTCCACATTCTTGGATCCTTAAGACTTTGGAAATGTACAAAGTCTCCCCTGTGGTATTAAACTTTCTTAAGCACAGCATGGGGATGTGGAACACAAAACTATACCTTAGGCACACCGGGGGTACTGCCATATCCAACAATCTGAATATCCGACGTTGAATCTTTCAAGGAGACTCTCTGTCACCCCTTCTGTTTTGTTTATCCTTAACCCCTCTTACACATGATCTGAACAACAGTAGCTATGGTTACAAAATAAATAAGAAAATATTCAATCACCTACTATACATGGATGATCTCAAACTCTTTGCCAAAGACGACAATGAGTTGAAAGGCCTCCTCAATATTGTAAAATACTTCAGTGACGACATATGTATGGACTTCGGATTAGATAAATGTGCAAAAGTAACATTCAAGAAAGGTAGAATTACAGAAACACCCTCAATAGATTTAGATTTTGTCACAAACATTAGGGAATTGGAACATGATGAAGCTTATAAGTACCTAGGAATTAGCGAAGGAGATGGCATACAACACCCCCAAATGAAAGAAAAAAATAAGAAAAGAGTACTACAGGCGTGTACGTCTGATACTAAATACTGAACTAAACTCAAAAAATAGAATATCAGCTATAAACACATTGGCTGTCCCAGTGGTGCATTACAGCTTTAATGTCCTTAACTGGACCATAGCTGAAATTTAGCGAATGGACGCCAAAACGAGAAAGCTTCTCACTTGCTATCGCATGCATCATCCCAAAGCTGATGTTGATCGTCTGTATGTGCCCAGATCCGAAGGAGGCAGAGGATTAGTTCAACTAGAACTGTCCTACAAAACTACAACAATTGGCCTCCAAAGATACTTGGAAACTACAGAAGACTGGATGATGGCATGCGTCAAGGAACATGAAAGTAGTAAGCGTCTTTACTCCGTAATGAAAGAAGCCAACAAATTAAAAATGAAGCTTCAAATGGGCGTAGAGATGCAACTACAGCACAATAGACCGGCTGAAACTGCAAAATACTTAAAAAAGACAGCAAAGACGAATGCAACCGACCAGATACAGAAGCGATGACAAGATAAACCGCTTCATGGCCAATACTCTGCCCGTATCAAACAAGCTGATGTAGACAAAACCCGTACCCATCAGTGGCTACGCAGTGCAGGGTTGAAAGCGGAAACTGAAGGTTATATCCTTGCTGCGCAGGACCAATGCTTGCTAACTAGGAATTATCAAGCACATATACTAAAATATTGTGTCAGCCCAAAATGCAGATTCTGTGATAAATATCCAGAAACGATTGATCATCTTGTATCAGGTTGCACGATGTTGGCACCCACTGAATAGAAAACCCGACATGACAGAGTGGGCCAATATCTGCACTGGAAAATCAGCAACTTCTACGGGAAGGAAACTGAAAGAAACTGGTATGAACACCAACCAGACCCGGTTACGGAGATAGGACCTGTTACAATTCTATGGGATTACACAATACACACTGACAGAACAATCAAGGCGAACCGCCCAGATATTGTTATTAAAGAACACAAACAAAAACGGTGCCTCCTTATTGATATGGCAGTCCCTGCTCACTGCAATGTATCTTTGAAGATATTCAAAAAGCTGTCAAAATACAAGGACCTTGAAATAGAAATCTCGAAAATGTGGCATCTGGGAACATCAACAATCCATGTTATGGTTGGAGCCCTAGGTCTGGTTGGAAAAGATTGCAGTTGACTAATTGCAGGTATTCCTGGAAGCCCATGCCTCAAGGAGATACAAAAAATTGTTCTGACAAGTACAGCCCACACTTTACGAAGGGCTTTATCTATGTAATTTTTATTTTATTTTTTTTTTTTGTCAGTGAAAAGTGTTATGATGCCATTTCTAACCTTACGTCCTGGGTGGGACCCGGAAAGAAATGTGTAAACGCCAGAAAGCAAAGAAAATAAAAATAATGATAATAATAATAATAATAATAATAATAATAATGATAATAATAATAATAATAATGGTAATATTAGCCGTTTCCTTATAAGAAAACATTCAGGATTATCTTTTCTTCTCATGTCTGATGTTAATAGGAATATATGCCGCTTCCTTATAAGGAAACATTCTTGATTCACTGACCGAGCAGACATCTCGGTTGACATTTATAAAATGCTAGTATTTCAAGAAAATAGGTTTCTCTATTCCAGTAGCTGTTATTGTTCTTTCCAGTACTGACGGTGGGCTTCCTTCCTAAACTTTTCTTTGAATAGATTGTGTTCTTATTTTTACTCTCAGTAATAAGTGGACAAACGAAAACAAGGTTGTAATCTATTTCATACCTGAGGATGACTGTAGGAACAGACGAAAGCTTGTAAAATAAAAAGATCTAATGGAACGGAAATTTATAAAACAGAATCTTTTCATTCATAAACAGATTCGGGGTTTTTGCATATTATTGAATTGTTCGCGAAGATGGATTTCTCGCCATTTAATCATTAACCTTTGTATTTGTTTTATGTATGAATAATTCATGAATTTGTATGCAATACATACGTAATTATACGTTTAAATACATACACACAAATAATATTTTAGAATTTGACGATATTTATAAAAATAGTTTTTTTTTTCTAATATAAATATTTTTAGAATGGATTTTTAGTAATAAGACGGATTAGTATCACTTTAAAATGTACTTTTCGTGGATACTCTTTTCTGAGTAGCGATCCATTTATATCTTAAACACAAATACTTTATGTAGACATACTGTATTTAGTAATTAGTACACAGATTTATTTAGTAATTAGTACACAGATTCAATAAAATAATCACTGTTAGTAACTCATTCTCGATTTGTGCCCCTTAAAAATCAAATTTGGTGGGCAGGCGGGTAGAAACAATGCAGGCAATTTCGAAGAAGAAGAACCCGACTGAACGTAACCAATTCCCGAAGATCCCAACGGCGGAATAGGCAAATATCTACACGATCTAAGCACCCAAGCCGGCGGAAAAGTGCAGTTGGGCTGGCTTAACCATTGTGGACCTTGACAGACCAAACCATCCGACTCCCCGATGCAGCTAGTTTTGCCACATCTTGCCAGTCTAAATCCCCTTTCAGCCGTGAGGTAGGGCGCTTCTGGCCAAGAGTCGTACACCAAAATCAAAATACTTTCGACAAAACATATATTTAACTGTCAATAAACAGTATACTTTAAACTTTAAGAAAAAAAAAAAAACGTCTTTCGGTTCTACACGTATTACGTCTTAGTGTTTACCTACGTATGAGAAAATTGCGCCCTGAAGATGACAATTTGAAATTTCCGAAAGTACTTGGCATGTGTCTTCCATCTGATAACTGGAATATAAGGGTCTTATTATTCAAGGAATTGATAGTCAGTTAATGTCTCATTAAGTCTTGTTTGTGAAGTGATTTCGCCATTAATCACGTTATCATTGCTGATTAATTCTTTGTATAAATTGTTTCTTTATATATATATATATATATATATATATATATATATATATATATATATATATATATATATATATATATATATATATAGCGGGTACGAATTTGTTGGACTACTTTTGTTATAACATTTTGAGAATGTTTTAGTATTTCACTTACAACTGAAGTAATTTTTTCATTATTTTAGCAAAAAGAAAACAATAGAACCAAATAAGACACAAAAGTGTTACTTTTAATAAACACACAGATTACAAAATAGTATCTAAGGATCTTCACCATATTCCATGCTTTGTAAAATTTAAAATAAATTTGGTATACAATTTATGGATGCGTATTATGTTAATTCTGATTCAGTATGAATTTATTTAATGATTTTGATTATTTGATGGGATCGATTATTTAATGGGTTCGATTATTTAATGAGTTCGATTATGTAATGGGCTCGATTATTTAATGGGTTAGATTATTTAATGGTTCAATTATTTGATAGGATCGATTATTTAATGAACTTGATTATTTAATGGGTTCGGTTATTTAATGGGTTCGATTATTAAATGGGTTCGATTATTTAATTTATTCGGTTATTTAATGTGCTCGATTATTTAATGTGTTTGGATATTTAATTGGTCTGGATATTTAATTCGTTCGATTATTTAATGGGTTCAATTATTTGATGGGGTCGATTATATAATGGGCTTGATTATTTAATGGGTTCGGTTATATAATCCGTTCGATTATTTAATGGGATTGGTTGTTTAATGGGTTCGATTATTAATGCGTTCGATTATTTTAATGGAGACAATGGTCGACGTTCGCATCCCGAATTAAAACAACTTTTCGAATGTTAATAAATACAAAATAGTAAGTTACTGATGCATAACATGTCTCATTCCAGTTCGAATATTCATCACTGTTGCTTTTTTACTTCAAATTCCCGCAATGACCAGAGAACAGATCGGCTGAAAAGTTTTCATACAAGTAAAATAATGAGCATGCAATAATCTGTTTTTACTTCAAGACTAGATGGTTTTTATATCCACGATGTGACCTTCGATATGTTTCGGGAATTTTACCGAGTTCAAGACATTTTTCGCAACACGGATCAGCATGTTGAAATCTTCACAATATTTAGCCATTGTTGAAGTTAACTGCTAATATTTTTGTCGAGGTTTCCAAACACTACGTTTCGTTTAATTTCGCAAACCAATCAATGAAATTTGAATAAGCTGAGTTGTTTGCAAATAATACTTCGACAAAATCCCTACTTCGTGGTTTAATAATTTCTTTAATTTAATTTTATTGATTTTGATATTTTTTAAGAAAATTTATTTTTTTATGTTTTAAACGCGAAGAAAAAATTCTTAGGATTTCTTACTCTTCAGCATGCAACATAAAACTGGCCATGTGTAAATATTTCGTTCTCTATTCAAATTCCAACTTTTTGGAGCGTTGATAAGTTGAATTTTTTGTTTAAATTCTCACAGTATTGTTGAAGTTATCACATTTTTTAACAACTGTACATTGTATATTATCTTACCTGTTTGCACTTCTCCACAAAATTTGGTTTTAATCATTCAATGTATGGCTATTTTAGAGGGTGTGTGGATGGACTAATAGAAGTCACAAAATTTTATATATAGATGACAACTGAGTCCTGATGAAACCCAAAGAATACAATCGCTGAAACATTGTGAGTGCAACAACGAAGACGAGCTTAAATAAATAATAATAATAATAAAAGCATATAAATATCATTTTTCTCCAAATATTTACAGAAATATCTGTATTTAGATTTTCACATTAAATAACTGAACATAGAAAAATGAATCAAAATAGAATGGAAACGTTTTATATATTAACGTTTTAAAACTCTGCGAAAATCAAATAAATAGTTGAAATTTAATAAAACTTACTGCAGATATTACATCAGTAACTGAATTTATTTATTGAAAGGTTTCCTTATCAGGAAAAAAAATCTTGGAAAATATTTTCGTTCAAGTAAATTCGTCCAATAATGAGATCACAATAAAATGCATCATGACCAAAAATAAATTTGATATAACAGATAAATTTTAATATGAGTTTATTTTATGGAAAGAAAAATAAAATGCTACTGTTGAAATTATGCCTCAAATTGGAAAATCGAAAATTGAAGAAATCCGTAAAATATTACTTCATTTGATAATTTGTAGCGTCATTCGTTAAATATTAGATTGCATGGAAAGTAATTACATATTTTACTGCTATGAATTAAGCGTCCGCCAAGGTAGAACCATGTTAAATGGTAAGAAATTATGGTTTGGTTTGGTTTGTTTTACAGCATATCAACCACAATGGGTTATTTAATGTCGACAATTTTTATTGCTAATAATATATTTCACCTTCAAAAATGCATAGCTAGTAATATATTTTTTTATCAAAAGTGTATTATTGGTAACCATTTTTTACAATGTATTTCTGGTATTAAAACCTTTTTTTTTACACTTTTATGATGTTTTGACCCAAGTTTGGTGGCTAAGTAATTGCCCATAACTGGGACCCAAACAGGTGCCGCTACCCCGGGCCAGGAACACAAACAAGAGACGGTTCCACGCTCCTCAAAACCTCCTGATTAGAAGACCTGCCGCAGGACGTAGTTTATCGTCTTAACCAGGAGGCAGATGTAGTTTATCGTCATACCCAGGACAGAAGATATTATGACTAGAATTAATTTATTATTTCTTCAATTCAACAATGTGTCTTCTATAAAGCAATTCCGAGTTTAGAAAAACTTTGAATGAGTTAATTGAGGTTCTTCGCTATTATTTTCTTGATAAACGGACACAACTATTAATATTTTCATGGTAATTGTTCTGATGAACTTTACAGTGACACTGAGATATTATGGTGGTTATAGTAAGAATGGTAAGTAAAAATGCATTGTTTTGGTGTAAGGAGCACTGTAGTTTGGTTTGGTTTGTTTTACGGTATATCTAACTTAATGGGTCATTTAATGCCGACAACATTCTTTATTGCTGGTAATATTTTGTTTTCTCAAAAATCTATTTCTGGTAATATTTTTCCTTCAAAAATGTATCGCTGGTAATAATATTTTCTTTTCAAGCGAGGCCATTAACACTCAAGAATGTGAATGAATATAAGAAAAATACTATTAAGGAAAGAGAATAATTAAAGAATATATATATACATATATGATAGAAATTAGGAGGATTTGAGAGTCTGATGAGTCCCAAATATAGGATGAAATTGAGTTTCATTTTTAAATAATTCATATATATATATATATATATATATATATATATATATATATAGATAGATAGATAGATAGATAGACCTAGTGAGCCAGACAAACCTACCTAGGTTTCACCTAAACGGATCGTCATTGAAAGTAAGGCCGTACTTTCCTTGACGATCCATTTAGGTGAAACCTAGGTAGGTTTGTCTGGCTCACTAGGTGTATCTAGGTCTGCTCTACGGTTGTATTGAGCTCTTTTGTTAGTTGCGATTTTTTTCGGCAGTAGTTCATGTTTGTAGCTCTTTCTTTTTTTTTTAAAACCTTTTTTTCCCTCGAGATTGATTTGATTATTGGCAAATCAAAAATTCGAGGGTTTTTCGAAACGAGTCTAGTTATATATATATATATATATATATATATATATATATATATATATATATATATATATATATATATTACATATATATATATATATATATATATATATATATATTTACATATATATATGTACATATATATATATATATATATATATATATATATATATATATATATATCATATTTTTATTATTAGAGATTATAATAATAAGATTTTACATCGCTACACGAAAGGTTACATATTTCAATATTATGATTATACTACCTCAAGCGATGGTTGATAACTGGCGTTAAAAATGATTATTTGAGAAATTTAAAAACAAATCGATATCTCTTTTCAGAAAGTTAAAGTAGTGGGAGCATAAGTTTAGAATTAATAAAAGTAATATTTTTTTAAAGTAAAATGCTACGAACTATAGATTTTTACTCCATCTGTTCTTTGTCTGATTTTTATTTATACAGGGTGTTTCAAAAAGTATACACCAAAATCATTCGTGATGTGTCAATAACGAAATAAATTACAAACCTCTAGTATGAACACATGTGTTGTATATACATTCACGTTTCATTTCATGTTTCATAAGTGCTCAATGTGGCCACTACCGGCAGCGCGGACAGCATCAAGCCGATATGAGAATTCCTCCCAAACGCGCCTCAGCATGTCACGGTCCACCGTGTTGATTACAGATGTTATTCGATCTTTCAAGTCATCGATACTTGCTGAAAGTGCTGGAACATAAACTTGGTCTTTAACATACCCCCACAAGAAAAAGTCACACACAGTGAGGTCCGGGGATCTGGCAGGCCAAGCACAGAGAGCAAGGTCTTTAGCACCTCTCCTCCCAATCCATCGCTGAGATACGTTTTCATTCAGATGAGCTCTAACCCCGAGATGCCAATGGGGTGGTGCTCCATCTTGCTGAAAAATGAAGTCATTCGAATCTGCCTGCATCGTCACAATGGCGTTTGTTTTCGCGAACTCAAGCACGCAAAACGCCTTCTGCTGAGGAGTCGCGATTTTGATTGATTTTCCCACAATTCAGCTGCACCGGAAGTTATACTAACGACAGCGGTGAAACTGACAACCAATCAAACTTTGATAACTACTCTATCAAATAACCACTGATTCAGTCCACTACAATGCTATAGACCTGAAAAAACAGCGCAATGATTTTGGCGTATTCTTTGTGAAACACCCTATATATATATATATATATATATATATATATATATATATATATATATATATATATATATCAATTAAAACCAAATAAATATACATGTCTCTTTTTATTCATGTATATTATAGCTCATCCGTTGTGTGTGTTTGTGTATGTGTGTATATATATTTATATAGTTATGCGTGCATGTCTATGTGTGCATATATATATATATATATATATTTATATATATATATAAACACACACACACACACACACACACACACACACACACACACACATACATACATACATACATACATACATACATATATATATATATTTATATATATGCATGCATGTATGTATTTATGTGAGAGTGTATTTGTAGATGAAACGTAAATGTACACGAGATTCTCCCACGGTACCAATCTCCAAGAATTTGATTCTATTTTAGGAATTGATCGTCTGTATTCTCTGAATCTTTGAAATCTTTCTCCATTAAAATGACCAAAAGGTTAACCTTTTGATAAGCGCTTAGTTGCAGATTTGCTGAGCTGAAAAGTTTAATTAATCATCTTTTGACTGGAAATGGAAACCAAAGCAAAAATGTTTTCCCTCCGCACTGACTGTGGGTAGTGCAACAGTTAACGGCGCGCTGTGTGGAATCAGGGAGACAGGTTCAAATCCCAGCCTATAGCAAGCGGTAATATTAGCATTTTTTCTATCTATGAAATTTCGCAGCTAGTGGGATAAAATTGTTTTATTACCCTTTCCTTCACACCCTAGCAATAAAGCTGTGATCAAAGTCTAGTATCTTAAACTCTATTGGTAGTATTTGGCGTTTCCTTATAAAAAAAAACATTCCGGACCCATTGACAAAGCACCCAGTGCTACATGACTATTTTTCACTCCCTGACCACGGGGCTGGGATCAAAATGTAGTATCTGTTCTCCACATCTCTTATAATAATGATATGATTAACCGTTTCCTTATAAGAAAATATTCAGCGTTTTTTGACCAAGCAACCAGTACTACATGAGTTAGGCGATTTTTCACTCCCTGTCCATCGGGATCAAAGTGTAGTATATGTTCTACACCTCTCTTATAGTAATGGTATGATTAGCCGTTTTCTTATAAGGAAACATTCGGCATTCATTGACCGAGCAGCCAGTGCTACTCTAGTTTGAAGTTTATAAAACATTTCAGAAAAAATATTTATCTCAAGTTCAGTAGCTGATATCGTTCTTCTAGTGTTGATGGGGGTTTTCTTCTTAGTCTTTTGTTTGAAGTATTGTAGAATGTTAGTATCTTGCTGATGTCATTATTCTCTGTAAGTTACATGTTCTATTCATTTTGCTGCTGTTGGAAGTCCTCAAGTAATGCGGTCTCTATTATTTGGTACAGGTCTACTGTAGAAGTAGATTCGAAAAAGTATGTTCCTTGCTGATACTTACACGCTTCTCTTGTTCTAAGCCACATTTAGCAATCGATCTGAAATGGAAAAAGCATTTCACATTTTCCCCTTACCTATGGGTTGATTAGCAGCGAAAGTTTGGTTCTATGGAATGACAGCCAGTCCTGGAGAATAAAATCTCTGAAATGCAATATCTGGAAAACGTAACTGGAAACTAGCATATTTCAAGAAGTCAATTCCAAGAACGTGAGCGCTGTGGAGAGCTATCTTCTGAAAGGACATGGTATTTAAAAAGAAAAGTAGTAATTGGTTGCTTACACTGAATATCAAATGGCAGCAAATCTCTTCCAAGAACACTCCTCAGTATTTTTAATTTTGCAATAAGGAAAGAAGGTTTAGAAAAATTAAAACTCTCCGGGAGACATAAACATATAAACTGAGGAAAACGGGGATTATCCTCATTGTTATGGCCAAAATAAGGAGTCGAAACAGAGCAAGTATTTCTGAGAGAAAAAAAAAAGAAATGAAACTTTGAAAATCTACCATAACCCATGTATGAAAATAGTGAAATTTTATAATTGAAATTAAAGAAGCAAAACCTGTTTCAAAGAAATGTATTTATCTAAAATAATACTTAAAAATAGTATCAAAATAGATAAAAATTTTAATTTAATATTAGACTTATTTGCACATAAATAATATTTAGTCTTTAATTATAATATTATAATCCTGCTCATCTCTCTCGGCCGTTACGCCCTGTCAGTACCTCATAAATAACTGACTATTCCGTTTTGGTCACAAGGGAAAACATATCAGAGAGGGTATTTGGTTTCAGTGAGAGAAAGAAAGCAAGAAAGAAAGAAAGAAAGAAAGAAAGAAATGCCCTGCAAATATCTCATAGTAATGGACTATTAAGTTTTGATCGTGAGGAAAGACGGAAAAGAGAAATCAGCGACGCTGTTTGATTTCAATGCGTAAAGAAAAAAAGAAATAAAGACAAGCAAATTCGAACAAGAAAACCGTGAAGGAAATGTTCAGTCATATTATAATTTTTATTCCTTTGTTCCTTAGCAAGTCGGGTACGCCCTATCAGTAATTAATTAAAAAAATGGAGTATTTTGTTAGGATCACGAGTAAAGACCGATGTAGTCTTTCTAATTAACGAAATATTTCAGTGCTTAACATTGTACTGATATATAGAAATGTATGCATCATATTCCCCATATATATATATATATATATATATATATATATATATATATATATATATATATATATATATATATATATATTAAAAAGAAATGAGATACCGCAAACGTTTTTGGTTGTAATGTGGATTTTTTAAAAATATTATGCTTTATTTTCCATAATTTTACAACACGAGTTTCTCGTCTCGAGACCGTCATCAGGTAAAGAGTGGAGATTTCCACATATTATTAAAAATAATTCATTTTTTCTCCTTTATGTTTTTCGATGTTAAATGTTCTCGATATGAGACATTCTCTTTCTATGTGTGTGTGTTAGTAATCCGAATGTCTTTCTCTCTTCTATTTAATATACACACTTTTCTCTCGTTAGAACTACTATAAACTCTTCCTTATACATGTATATATATATATATATATATATATATATATATATAGAGAGAGAGAGAGAGATAGAGAAAATTGGCGGGGGTACGGGTGCGGTGGAGTGGAGTGGAGTGGAATGGATAGCGGCTCGGATTGAGGAATTGGAGAGCCGAATGCGAATTCCAATCGAATCTATTACATTCTCTTACGTGCTCATACCCTTGAGAATGGTATGAATCCCCTCCATCCCCCCAGCTATGGGTAAATAGCAGGACAAACCAGGTTCTATAGCCTTGGATGCCAACTGGTCTAGAGGAATAAAATTCATATATATATATATATATATATATATATATATATATATATATATATACTCGATACATTAAAAGAGAAACACTCTGCATTCACCCCACAAAACACGGACATTACTTTTGCAGACATTTGAAATGGCAGGAACAAATAAGATAAAGAAAACAATAGCCTGTAAGCTGCCCCACGAAACAATATCACGTAAGAAGAACGTGTGGCTTTTGAAACGCTGACGCATCGAGACGACCTAATCATAACACAGGATGATAAAGGGTGTCAAATTGATCTGGGGAATCAAAGAATTTATTAAAGAGGTCAACAAGCAGCTAGCCGACAAAAAACCTACAAAACTTTCCCACAGACCTTCTTCCCGAATACCAAAAAGAATTAGCTCACTAAACACGATCCTTCGCAACAATCTAATCGACAAGGAAACATGCACATGACTTACACCCACAAACATCACGCCTGCTCACTTCTATCTCCTTCCCAAAATGCACAAAAGCAACCCTCCCGGAAGTCCGGTCATTTCATTATTCAATTCCCACACGAACAAAATTTCCAAATACGTAGACCATTACATACATCACATAGCGAAGGAAGTAAAATCTTACATCACAGAACTACGAAATCAATCACATATAAACAGTGCCGGTAAATGCTATTCTAGTGACTATGGACGCAAGATCACTTTATTCACATCAAAGGGTTAACCGTCCTTAAGGAAACACTTACTAAAAGAAGAAAACAAGCCCCCCACCCCCCCCGAAGTTATCATAAAACTCATGGAGCATATTCTTACATTAAATACTTTCAACTTCAATGGAGCACACTACTTGCAAGTAAGAGCCTGTGCCAAGTGCACCGTTTCAGCTCCATCATATACTACAATCTTCATGGGAAAATTTAAGGAGACCCATACCTTCCCCTCATCGGTAGCGACTGCTTATTCTATGCAAGATTTATCGATGATATATTCTTTGTATACTCGGGCAGTGACGACAAATTTACCCAATTCCTCATGACCCTAAACACAGTACACGACTCAAATAAGTTTGACTTAAAATTCCACAAGATCGGTAACATTTTTAGACACCCGCATTTACATAGATGAAAACAGAAAACTAAAAACTACTACAACACTAAAATCACCGACATCCACAACTATCTACCCTTTAAGTCTTCCCACCCTAAACGACTCAAGGAAAACCTTCCCTATTCACAAGCACTTAGAAGGATATGTTCCAACAATGAAGAACTAAATAAACACACTCAAAATCTGGAGCATCAATTCACAACACGTGGCTATAAACAACACCTAATCAGGGAACAAATAAGTAAATCAAATTCCACACCTAGAGAAGACACCCTAATGTACAAGATTAAAAATAAATTTAGACGCATTCCTCTCGTAACCACCTTCAACCCCACTCTTCCTCCACTATCCCAAATAATCAAAGGTCGCTGAGAAATACTACATCTCAAACAAAACCTAAAATATTGTTTGAGGATCCCTGCCTTCTAGCATATTGTAGACCTAAGAACTTAAAGGAAATTATAGGTAATAACCACATTTCAGGGAATACGGTAATCCGTAATAAACGAAAACCAAAAAAGAAAACAGGATTTTCCCAACCATGTAACAAGAAAAAGGAGCATATGCTGTAACCACATTAGACGCACTAATTCGTTCACTAGCTCAGTCATTAAATCTACTTTCAAAATCTACCAATACTCTAATTGTAGAAGTCATAACTCGTAGAATGTACACTATGCCAGAAACAATATGTAGGAAAATCTGAATTGCCCTTTCACTACAGCATTAATAATTATTGCAATCGAATTAAGTCGGCTGTCTACGAAAGATTTTTACCTGTAGAACAACATTTCCGCCTACAAAAGCACGATTTTAAAACCCATACCAAATTCATTATAAGTGAGTAAATAGAAAGTTTCAGAGCAGATAACATTAGAAATATTTTAGAAGACCATGAAGGCAAATGGATTCTGCGCCTCAAAACACTCCGTACAGATAGGCTAAATCACAAATTTAACAACATAGATAGAATTAATTCATAACCCCACAAATCAGGCCCTACCCACATTTCTCACCCACGCAAGACAAACATGCTTGCGGAGGTTATGAGGCCTCACACTTATACACACACCTATATTAATATATACACTTACACACCTCATATTCACTCGCTTCCTAAGAACTAAATAACACACACTTAACACAGACACATCCCCTTTCCAGGAACCAATAAATCTATCAAAATGACCAAGGGAATTCAGTGCAGGATGAATCCATCCGGCTCTTATCTTAAATAACAACTTAAAAAAGACTGTTTGACCAACACAAGGACCGACCAAAATTTATGATAAAAGTAAATAAATAAAAAAAAACTACAGATAAAGTTCATTTTCTCCGTCAAGTAATTCATTTCTGTAGTTCACTGCCAGATTTTTTCTCTCCTGAGGATGATTATGTTGGCCGAAGCTAGTCGAGAAATCGAACTGAAATAATAAAACGAAAAAATATCAATATTCAACCCAGTGTGTCTGAAAATTTTTTCATAGTTTTTTGTGTTCAAAACACAAAATCATATGTGCTGGTTGTCTGGCTGTCGGTTGGCAGGACAAAATATATGCTATATATTTAATATATATCCTATATAAAATATATGCGATATATATATATATATATATATATATATATATGAAAAATATAAACTATAAATATTTTATTTAGTGTAGAGCTGACATTTAGTTAGTTAATAAAGACATGTATGAACAAACTATGTGAAACTATATATTACTAAGTTTATAAAAAATAAAAGTTTACTGAATCAAAGAAATGTAATAGCCATTCTTTGCCGACATTGTCAAAAATTTTCCTTAAATAATATTTAAAAATAAATTAAAAATATAAAAATTGGGAGCTGGTAATATACATACTTATATTTGATATGCAATAATAATTTTTAAATAATTTAAGTAATTCAATTACATTTACTTGATTTAAAAAGAAATATATTCTATTAGAAATTAAGAGTAAAAATAATATTTTAAAACTGGAGTTCAATATTACGTCTTCTAACCCAAACACCCCTTTTAGAAAGAATCTTTAAGTATACAAATGCGAATTTAACGGAAAAAATGTCGAAAAAATTTTGTCGTTAATTAAAAAAGAAAACAGACGACATGCGTTGAATAGATGTCAGAATTCGTTAAAAAATGCACTCCTAGCCTCCCTAGATTAACCACTTTTTCGAAGGTAACTTAAAATTGATACAATAATAGTTAATAAAAATGAACACGCTACCGCCCCTGTCTGAATGATTGGATTTCTCTGTATTCTGGGAAACAAGAAATTATGAATTATATGTGCGATTAAAACTCAGTAAATTTAAAAATAAGTTATTCCAAATTTCCCTTGAAGATGAAACATAACTAATGCTTTTAATTTAATTATATAATTAAATTTGAAGTTTTTAGCTTCGGTTTTTGAAACATCTTTTAAATTAGATAATTTATAATATCTATGCTCTGTAAATTTGCATTGAACACTGTTTTGTAAAAATAAAAATATCAATAAGTACACCGGATTATATATCTTACTGTTCGTTCTTTTTATTATAATATATATATATATATATATATATATATATATATATATATATATGTGTGTGTGTGTGTGTGTGTGTGTGTGTGTTAGAGATGTTATCCTATAAAAACAGTGCATTTTCTTTATACAGAATTTCGTCTTCTATCCTGAAGAAACCGTGACGAGGTCAACGAAAATTGGTGAAATCCGTTGTTTATAAACTTTTCAAATTTGTCACATATATATATATATATATATATATATATATATATGCATGCGCGTGTGTGTTACATGAAATTAAGCATACCAGTAATGTTCATTCAGGTGTATGTTTATATAATCCACTTAAGTTGAAAGAACAGATTTATGAGAATCATTTGCGTCATACAGTCAAGTTGAAAGCATTGGGATGCCTCATTGGAGAAATATTACACCACTGGAACGTTACCATTGATTTTCAGTGATCATAAGTTTCATTTGATACAAGTGAGAAACTGTGTTTAGCAAAGATACACAAATGATCCCTATGGAATATAACCAAGTTATAAATTATGCAAAACTATTAAGCCAATTCAGTCGATATCTTGAGAAAGTCTGGGTAATTTGCATGAAAAGTTTTATTATGTAACCCATTAATAAAGTTCATTTAAGAACACAGTAACAGCATTATCATGTAACCTATGGTGTTATAATCTCTCAGTAATGCTTACACAAATTTATGACTACGAAAAATCGCGTTTGACCTAATTTCAATGGAGGCGATCACCAACTTGCACTTCGAGAGGTCGCCAATTTTAATCCCTGACTCCTGATAATTCCACGAAGATATGATGCCAAGCAGGCTTCAGGAATTCCCCTTCTAGTCCCATATACACGTACTTTAAACTCGACCTTGTGTCGCATTCCGTTCGAGTAGGCGCTGTTAGATATCGTGTTACAAACACTAAAACCTCATTTTAACGTCCCTTATGATTCACATGGTCTGTAACGAACGGATTCTTTTTTTTACTGAGCGAACTTAGATAAATGCTAGAAAATATCATTACTCAAGTCCAAGTTTCGTTACTAGGTACACGTCAACCGTCTAAAATATGTCGAATTCTATAATTCAGTAAATCCTGGTTTTCGGAAGATAAAACGATCAATTGGATGCAGTTTCTTTTATTTTTCTTATTCTACGGATTATAGAAATTAAAAATTAAGAAGCTGTAAAGTACGTTATGTAATCACCTCAGATTTCCGAAAAGGAATAAAATCCCGTGCGGTATATTTACACTACCCCAATATAAAAATGCTTTCATAATAATTAATTATAATAATTATGTGCTATAATATCGTACGTCTGGAAAAATATAATAACATGAAATTTCCGTAACAATATACATTCAATCAAAATTTGAACTGAAAGGACATAGCTGGTCAAAGATCTTTCTTTCTATGTCCTGTGTGCTTTCAGGAGGTAGGCGATCATGGCTCTCTCTACCTCCCTCTATCCCTTGCAGCTCTCAACAAGTTCCTTCCTTCTGTCATCTTCTCCAGACCACGTTCTGTCAGCCATCCGGTATGTCATCGCTTGTCTTCTCTTTCCCTCTATTCGACCCGTGAGTATCAGATTTCCCAGGCCCTCCTTCCTCATTATGTGTCCCACGGACTTCAGAATCCATTTCTTTATTATTTTCAAGATATCTTAGGAAATATAGTAGAGTGTTTTCTCAAATAAATACAAGTTCCATTGTACAATATTTAAAAACATGTCAGGAACCTCGGATTTCCAAAAATGTTTAATTCCATGGGGTGCTTAATATCTAAATACAAAAAGGCTTATCATGTTACAAAATTTGAAATGAGGACATAATGATTTGTAATACTATATCTTTTTAAGACATAGGGGATTATGGGTCTCCACAGGCTCCATTTTTTTTATTATCTGTAGATTTTAATGATTTCTTAGGGAATATAGTTGAGTGCATTACCATTGACTTCGCGGTTTTAAATTAAGAATAGTCTTTCTCCGAGAAAGGAATTTTGAATATATATATATATATATATATATATATTACAGGCAATCTCCGTTACAATAGACACTAAGTCAAAACTTGCAATCGAGTAAAATAAGAAAACACTTAAAGAGCTAAATACACTAAATAGAGCAGAGTATAAAGACTCCTTGTGAGCCGGAAAATACCGACCTAAGTTTCACCTAAATGGATCTTCAGCCAGTTCGCCCAGAAGATCCATTTAGAAAATCTAGGTAGGTAGTTTCTGGGTCACTAGGATTATATATATATATATATATATATATATATATATATATATATATATATATATATATAAATGTGTGTGTAACCAACTATAGGATTGATGTATACGGAATAAATTCCAGTAACAAACAAATACTATTCTTAAAAGCGTGCTCAATACAGAGTAGAGCAAATAAAATTATTTGTTCGAAAATTATAAGACAAATATGTTATAAAATCACTACAAAAAATAGCCATTTTGTTTCAACACTTCTGGTGTCTTATCAAGTGATGGTGTTGAATGTAGAATAAAGGGTTTTAAAAGGTTCAAATCAATCAAACATCCCTCGCAAAGCGGAAACGCTGTTACATAAGCTGGAATGACCAATCTAAAACAAGTATATGAGAATTAAAAAAACTTGACAAAAGACTTAGGTTATAATAATTAATTAATGCTTTAATGTTAAGGTTAGACTAAAAAAGAATCCATTCTAATTAATAAATATTAAATTATACTATAAAATTAAAAATTACCAATTTTAAATTTAATATATATTAAGTTTAAAATTATAGAATTATTTAAAGAAGAACCTGAGGAAAAAAGACATGTTTTTCTATTTATCTTGTTTCTATTGAAATTAAGTTGGAATAAATCTAATACTGCTCTGAACTCCGTGACAACGTGAAAACAGGGGCAAGGGATGATTTTATGACATATTTATGTTATAATTTTCGCATATATATATATATGTGTGTTTGTGTGTGTGTGTGTGTGTGTGTGTGTGTGTGTGTGTGTGTGTGATGTCAAAATTAGCTTCGCTAGTCAAGTGGGGGTGACAGGATACCCTGAATCAGACAAAGTGACGTCTGCCTCCCACAACAACGGGGTTAAAGCTATCTACAATTGTTTTATTTGAGATTTTATACAGTTCATCCCACCATTGCTTATTTGTAAGCTGGCTCTCTCTGATTTAACAAAATGACTTACACGCGACGATCAAAAAACTTGTTTCTTTACGAAACGGGAGAAGCCACTGGGTAAGAAACTACATCCGGCAGCAAGGCCACTGATCAGGAGTTTGGTGGTTTTGAGGAGCGTGGAAGCACTTCTTAATAGCTATTCATTCAAGGTTCACCCTGATCCAGGGTGGTGGCAACTGTCAGAGTTCCAGCTATGGGCAAATAGTGAGCACCCAAGCAAAAACAAAACACCATGAAAGTTTAAAATTCATTTTTCTATATAAAAGAAATATTACTGTAGAGGACCGTGTTTGTTTGCATGTTGTTGTATTAGGAACACGTGGTGTTTATTCCTGCTAGTAGAAGGCCCAACTACAAGAATACGGCGGACTCAAGTTGAGTCCAACCGAAGATGTAAAGAAAACAAACACGACCGATATATATATCAACAAATATATATATTAAACAACAAGATTTACAATGGACTTGGACATTAACATTTGTGTTTGTGCGTGAACATAAAGAGTTTCTATTTAGGTGAATTTTTTCGTACGTGCGTATATGTCTGTTTCATGGCATTTTCACACAAGTGGGGAGACGCTATCTTCTAAGAGAGCTTACATTGTAGATGTTTTCGATGAAATGAAGAAATGAAATATTTATAGTGACGGGAGAGCGTCCCCTAGTGAAAAATTAGGGAAATAAGGAGGAGCTAACTCCGACATTACCATCGATACACATTTATATTAAAAAATCACCAACAATACATATTTGTGGTAAAATGACCAACAATACAATTTTAAAGTAAAATCAATACATATTATAGTATTAGGTTGGTGCAAAAAGAATATCGTTTTTTGACGTATTTTTTAACGTCAAAAAACGATATTATTTTTGCACCAACCTAATAGAATTACCAATACATTTTATAGCAAAATGATCAGCAATATATTTTATCTGTTGTTGAGGGCATCCAATTGCGTTAAAAATCTATTTAGCTGAAGTCATAAAATTGCGTTCAAAATATTTAAACTTCCGCATGAAATAAACTATAGACGTGTTGATAAGCAGCTATACAAAATCATACAAATCAGTCGACGTGGTATAATGCTTAGGGAGTTTGTCTTGCTAGATCAATTACGAGTGAGTAGTGAGTTCAATCCTCACTCGATGCTCCACACTTTCGGTCTTGCTTCTCATCAAAGCTATGCTTAGAAAATCACCTTTACGAAATGAAAGATTTATCGAATTTAAGTAACGAAAGTTTAAAACTCATTTCTTTAAATCTAAGTTTGACTGCGCAAATATTGTTCTTTATTTAGAGTGCGAAACATATCCAGCATTTGATCCAGGAGGGTACCTCGGATTCGTTAATTTCTACCAAAGAGGAGCTGCCTTTAATAAATATCTACATAATTGCTTTTAAGTGCCGTAATAAATTGAACTATTCTTTCTTGATAAAACCACTGATACATACATACATACATACATACATACATATACATATATATATATATATATATATATATATATATATATATATATATATATATATATATATATATATATATATATATATATACTGAGAAGTGGCCATTGAACACGAGTAAGATTTTCCCCCTTTCTATCCTTTATAAAATTGAGTTTCCGGTTCCTTCTAAATTCTACTTCATCTCTATACTTCTAACGTCTCAACTTAAACTCTAAAATTTATAATATTATTGTATTTCCGGTTTCTTCTAAATTCTACTTCAATTCTATACTTCTAACGTCTCCACTTAAACTCTGAAATCTATACTATTATTTGGTTTCCGGTTCCTTCCAAAATATTTTCATTCTATTTCACTTCCAGTAGCCTTTTGTGTCTTTGTGGCATCATCGCTTTACTTGGGATGAACTAATTAAAAAAAAAAAAAAAAAAACTTACTACCCCATATAACATTTAACATTAAATAACCCAATAAGGGTTGACATGTCGTAAAATCAACCACTATAGCTAAATTGGCGTCGAGTAGAGTAATGGTTACGGAGGATAGTCAAGTTGACTATTATTGCCGAGTAGGAAGTTCGATTCACACGGGGTATTTCAAACAAAAGTTGACATTTAATAACCCAACCAGCGTTCAATTCTCGTAAAATCAACCAACTAAGAATCTTTGATTGGTTTCCAGGCCGCGTAACCAGTTGGCGAGATGTTAAATAACATAGCAGGATATTTTCCCGGTTGGCATCGTGTAAAAGTCGACTGAAGTGAAGAAGATTCATCTTGTTTTCTTTAAATAGGTTTTCTTTATTATTAAAGGTCTTATTTTATTTATTTATTTATTTTGCTACGCCCCGAGGTAACGAGTTCATGGAGTCGGGGGTCGATAATGTTTTTGACTGCAGTCAACCGTGTGAAGCAATGCAAGGTTCCTTTAAAAGTCGGTGCCATATGTCGTCTGGGCGTGGGAAAAGAAGGCAACGCTCAGCATAATGGTTTATAAGACAGGAAACTTGATGCAATAAAGCTGTAAAGAAAGGCTAATGTTTTTGGCGTAGAAAAATGCGCGCCATTTGAGAGAAGACGAAAATGAGAGTCGGCTACAAATCCTGCATGTCAAGAACATCAATAGAATACTAGCCGTCCAGCGACAAAATTTTACTGGCAATTGCCGAGAAGACGAACGAGAACGGGATGAATAGGGGCCCGCATTATTTATACTGATTTTTACGGATTAATTAATTAATATTTACGGATAAATTAATTGATTAGATAACTTATAACTGTGTATTCGTTCAAAAGATTGAAATCAGTTTCGTTAGTTTTTTTTTTAATCAGTCCCCCCCCCAAGAAAGGCAATAAAGCCACTAAGACACAAGAGATTCCTGTGCGTTGGAGAATATAAGAAAAAAAACTACCGTTAAAGAGACAGGACAATAAAAGAATTAAGAAGACAGGAGATAACGATTGACATTGTATTTTTATTTTCAGCGATCAAAGTTCATTGGGAAGCAAGAAGCCGGAAGAGATTTCCACAAGCGAGAAGTGCGATAGAAGAAATTGTTAGCATAGAACTTACGGTTACATTTAACCATTTCAACTGTAAATATGTTGAGACCTTCGTCAGTCTAGTGCTGCGATTATTTCAGAAAATCTAGGCAGCATAGAGAAAAGCTCATCAGAACAATTTACCATGAAAATATTTATAGAAAAAGGACAAAGAATCTATGTTACGGCGGTGGAAGAATGTGTGAGCTCGAGATGCTAAGTCAGGAGCATTAACATTGCAGAATCTTCTTGGAATCCCTAAGAGAGTTCCACAAGCGAGAAGCATAGAACTTACGGTTACGTCTCGCCATTTTAACACAAACGAAGAAACCTAGCTGCCACTCAAAAGCCTTTTTGAAATTTTGAAATTAAATTTTCACGTTCGATAAAATAAAAATATAAAGAAACTCTCCATGTCATTCAGCAAAATAAATCTTCATAGATGTCATGTTACTGGGACACGTCGTTGACTCGCTTTTTTGATGTCAACAAACACTCGTTACCACTTTTGTATTTCGAACGAATACTCGTTGTCACTTTCATAATGCTCGTTGCAGTAGAGACTTTGTAATTGCAGATACAACTATAATCACGCCGTTGAACAATACTGGTGTCAGACGCTTTCGAATATCACTCACTCTAATAGTATTTGCTCGGTAATACTCACTCGAATAGTAACCACTGAATAGTAATCTGAATAGAAAAATAGCATAGTGAATAAAGTAGAGAATAGCGTTCCGTATAGTAATAGAGGATAGACTAGAAATGGCGATCAGTTAGACGTCACGCTACTTCGTACTTATGTGTTTCCTCTATGGTCATGGGGTCTACTTAATTCAATAATGGGATCCCGCGTGTTTACTTACTTGCGATCTATGTTCAAACTCATGTGTCGGATTAGGTAGCTTTGATAGTGCAACACAGATGTAACCGAAGTTAAGCAACGTCAAACCTAGTCAGTACCAGTGACCGCTTGGGAATACCAGTTGCTGTAAGCTTGTATGTGAGGGTGTTATAATGGCAATAGATCAGAATTGTTAAGCGAATAGCCGAGTTCCAATCCCCGTTGGTTTCGTTATAATCCTTTAGCCGTCCTGGGTATGACGATAAAATACATTCGCGTCCAGGGTAAGACGATAAGTTAAATCCGACAGCAAGGCCTCTGATCAGGAGCTTTTGAGGAGCGTGGAACCTCCTCTTAATTGATGGTGTTCCCTGGTCCACCTTGATTCAAGGTAGTAGCACCTGTAAGGGTACCAGCTATGAGAAAATAGTTAGCTATAAATTTTTGAAAAAAAATTTTAACAGCAATAAATTTTTGGGAAACATTATTACCAGTAATATATTTTACAAAAAAAAATTATTACCACCAATTCATTTTTTTTATTATTATATTTTATTTTCTTTGATTTCTGCCGTTTACACATTTCTTTCCAGGTCCCGCCCAGGGACCTAATGTTAGAAATGGCATCATGACACTTTCCACTGAAAAAAAAAAAAAAATTACATAGATAAAGCCCTTCGTAAAGTGAGGGCTGTACTTGTCAGAACAATTTTTTGTATCTCCTTGAGGCATGGACTTCCAGGAATCCCTTCAATTAGTCTACTGCAATCTTTTTCAACCAGTCCTAGGGCTCCAACTACAACAGGGGTTGTTGATGTTCCCATATGTCATGTTTCGAGATTTCTATTTCAAGGTCCTTGTATTTTGACAGCTTTTTGAATATCTTCAAAGATCCATTGCAGTCACCAGGGACTGCCATATCAATAAGGAGGCACCGTTTTTGTTTGTGGTCTTTAATAACAATCTGGGCTGTTGGCCTTGATTGTTCTGTCAGTGTGTATTGTGTAATCCCATAGAATTGTATCAGGTCCTATCTCCGTAACCGGGTCTGGGTGGTGTCCATACCAGTTTCTTTCAGTTTCCTCCCCGTAGAAGTTGCAGATTTTCCAGTGCAGATATTGGCCCACTCTGTCATGTCGGGTTTTATATTCAGTGGGTGCCAACATCGTGCAACCTGATACAAGATGATCTATCGTTTCTGGATATTTATCACAGAATCTGCATTTTGGGCTGACACAATATTTTAGTATATGTGCTTGATAATTCCTAGTTAGCAAGCATTGGTCCTGCGCAGCAAGGATATAACCTTCAGTTTCCGCTTTCAACCCTGCACTGCGTAGCCACTGATGGGTACGGGTTTTGTCTACATTAGCTTGTTTGATATGGGCAGAGTATTGGCCATGAAGCGGTTTATCTTGCCATCGCTTCTGTATCTGGTCGGTTGCATTCGTCTTTGCTGTCTTTTTTAAGTATTTTGCAGTTTCAGCCGGTCTATTGTGCTGTAGTTGCATCTCTACGCCCATTTGAAACTCCATTTTGAATTTGTTGGCTTCTTTCATTACGGAGTAAAGACGCTTACTACTTTCATGTTCCTTGACGCATACCATCATCCAGTCTTCTGTAGTTTCCAAGTATCTTTGGAGGCCAATTGTTTTAGTTTTGTAGGACAGTTCTAGTTGAACTAATCCTCTACCTCCTTCGGATCTGGGCACATACAGACGATCAACATCAGCTTTGGGATTATGCATGCGATAGCATGTGAGAAGCTTTCTCGTTTTGGCGTCCATTCGCTTAATTTTAGCTATAGTCCAGTTAAGGACATTAAAGCTGTATTGCACCACAGGGACAGCCAATGTGTTTATAACTGATATTCTGTTTTTTGAGTTTAGCTCAGTATTTAGTACCTGACGTACATGCCTGTAGTACTCTTTTCTTATTTTTTTCCTTCATTTGGGGGTGTTGTATACCATCTCCTTCGCTAATTCCTAGGTACTTATAAGCTTCATCATGCTCCAGTTCCCTAATCTTTGTGGCAAAATCTAAATCTATTAAGGGTGTTTCTGTAATTCTACCTTTCTTGAATGTTACTTTAGCACATTTATCTAATCCGAAGTCCATACCTATGTCGTCACTGAAGTATTTTACAATATTGAGGAGGCCTTTCAACTCATTGTCGTCTTTGGCAAAGAGTTTGAGATCATCCATGTAGAGTATTATTATTATTATTATTATTATTATTATTATTATTATTATTATTATTATTATTGCTGATAATAAAACATCATTATCGGCAAAACATTTTGGGGAAAAAATTTATCACTAGCATTACATTTTTGGAAAAACATTATTACCAGCAGTACATTTTTAGGTAAACTTATTACCAGCAATACATTTGTTGAAAAACACAAGGATTAACAGCAATGGGAATGTTGTCGGCATTAAATTGAGGCTGATATGCCATAAAACAAAACCAAACAGAACCAAAATAAAACAAAGAATACATATTCTATTCATACGAAATAATCCTAAAAATCTTGTCGGCATTAAATAACCCATTGAGGTGTTGATATGCTGTAAAACAAAGCAAACCAAACCTATAATCATTTACGTTCACCTTGGGAAAGGTATGAATTCATGTCTTCTTCTTCAGCTATGGATTAATATTTTCTGGCTTCAAATAACATACAAAGGATTGATAAGCTGTAAAATAATTGTCAAACAAAATCTTAAAAAAGAAGGTGTAGCGCCCAGTTAGGGCAAAAAGAAAATATCACCTAAATTCAAGAAACATTCCTAGGACATTTATTTATCACCGCCATTCCTGTGATCGATTCCCGAAGTCTTAAAGAATCCATTTTGCTGAAGGGCTCCAAACAAAAGAAATTAAATAATGCTTGTTCCTTATTCAACCCAGACATTTTCTGCATTATGATGGGAATTTCAGAAAATTTGAGACATTTTAAGATAAACAATTATCACTACCCTAGATTATTGTAATTTTCGTATTTCATTGCTGAATATGATGTAAGTTGACCTGCCAACTTTTGTTATTCCAGATTGAAGGAGACGGCAGCAACAGCTCTTTGAACACACCCAACTAATGTCTCCTTTTCATAGTTGACAGTCCGAAGACAGTGTCGAATGACGAAGTGTCGAAGGACAAAATAACGAAAAACAAAATGAGGAATGGACATAATGTCGAACATACAAGGTGTAGAATGGAGTAATTATCAAACCGAATAAAATGCCGAACAAGAAAAGAGTCAAACTGTCTAAACGAGGAAAGGCCAGAAATGTGTCTATAATAGAATACCATTTACTTAGCATGCAAGTATCCTGCCGGTAAAAAATTATTTTAAAATTATTTTTAATTTATTGTTCTACCATTGCAAAACGTCGTTTTCCGCATTTCCAATCGATTCTTTCATCTCGAATGACAAAGTGTCGAAGGATAAAGCGTCGAAGGACAGAGTGTGGAAGGACAAAGTGTAGAAGGACAGAATGTCCAAGAACAAAGAGTTGAAGGACAGCGTGTCGGAGGTCAGATGTCGATGGACAAAGTCTCGAAGGACAGAATGTCGGAGGTCTGAGTGCCGAAGGACAAAGTGTCGAAGGACAGAATGTCGAAGAGAAAAGTGTCAAAGGACAGTGTGTCGAAGGACAGAAGGTCAAAGGACAGAATGTCAAAGGACAAATTGTCGAAGGACAATGTCGAAGGACAATGTCGAAGCGTCGACGGAGAGAGTGGGAGGTCTGAGTGTCGAAGGACAGATTGTCGAAGGACAAAGTGTCGATGGACAGAAGGTCGAATTACAGAATGTCGAAGGTCAAAATGTGGAAAGAACAAAGTGTCGAAGGAGAGAGTGTCGGAGGTCAGAGTGTCGAACAACAGATTGTCGAAGGACAAAGTGTCGAAGGAGAAAATGACGAATGTCCAAAATGTCGAATAGACAAAGGGCCGAACGGACTAAATAAGGAAAGGCCAGAAATGTGGCTACAATAGAATACCATTTATTCAACATGCAATTATCTTACCCTTCAAAAATATTTTAAAATTTTAAACTAAGATAAAAGATTCCATTAATTTATTGAAAATATCATAAACATCACTCCATGGAACAAATGGATTTAAGACATTTAAAACTTCAAGGAATATTTGAATTTAGTAAATAAACTGAATTATGAGATAACCAATTATTTATAGTTTTAATGAATATATATATATATATATATATATATATATATATATATATATATATATATATATATATATATATAGTGGAACATTGGTTCACGAATTTAATTCGTTCTTGAAGGCCGTTCGTAACCCCAAATGTTCGTAAACCGAAACTATTTTTCCAATAGGAATCAATGTAGAGAAAAAAGTCAAAGTAAAATAAAATTGGAAAGAAAAAAAACAACACACGAATGTATATAAAACGGCGGTCGACTCAGAAATGATTCCGTTCGGGTTAACTCGGTTCCTCAATGTTGTTCGAGAATCGAAATTTTGTTCGAAAACTGAGGCATTTTCTACTCAAATTGTCTGTTCGAAAACCGATTTGTCCGACATGCGAGACGTTCGAGAACCAAGGTTCCTATATATATATATATATATATATATATATATAGGCATCCACATACAAGTCTGTTTCGCTGTATCACAGCTCAACAGTGGGATCAGACACCCGACTGCTTCAATCCGGGAGCGAAACCCGTTCAGTCATAGATACTACCCCTAAGCACGACAGGGAAAGGGACATTTTAACGTATTATATACGAGATGTATATAAACTGCAGCAGTCAGAGAGCTCAATTCATTAATGAAGAGCGATGCGTTAATAGCAGCGGTGGCTACTGTTTTCAAAATCACTCTTTTCTCTATAGTGCTCGATCGAATGACGACAGAATGACATAGTCATCCACATATACGTCTGTATTTCGCTGTATCACAGCTCATTATCATTACGCCAACATCCATTATGTGCGTGAAGAAGAGAGAGAGAGAGAGAGAGAGAGAGAGAAAGAGAGAGAGAGAAAGATTCCCAATTCAATTTCGCCAAAAATAGAGCGTAATAAACGACTAACCGATGATCATGGAGGCTTAATCACTTTTAAAGTTATTATTTATTAAATGATGCCAAACCTAAGCAATAAAAAGTTTAGAATACTTTAACTGATTATCTGATCCGAGTTTTTAAAATTAAAACTATATGATTGTTTTTACTTTGTTCAAGATTTTGTCCCTTTGAAAATTTGTCTTTTCGACATTATGTCCATTCATCTTTTATTCTCTACTTACACTGTTCGGGCTGTTGTCTTCATCTTTATTGTCATCTTCAAGACGTTTTGGCCGTTTTACCCTCCGGCCTTCTTAGACAAACTTTGGAATTTCGAGCTGAAGCCTTTATTTAATCCAAGGGAACAGATTGTTCTAGTTCCATGTGCCACGCCTTTTCTGGATATCTCAGCTTCAGTTATTCCCCTATAGTAACTCAACTCCCCAAGTTTTTGTTCACCTCTGCTGTGACCAAGTATTGAACTCAAAACTCTTTGGGTCAAGTCACTAGATTACTTCAACAAACGCTTTTATCCACTTGGCCAAGTGTCCTTGTGAAGAGATTTCTACAAGTTAGATATGCGATAGAAGCAACTGTTAGCATAGAACTTACGGTTACTTCTAGCCATTTTAACTGTAAAATGATGAGACCTAGCTGCCAATCTAGTACTGCGCTTAAATTCATAAAGTCTAAGTATCATAGAGAAAAGTTCATTAGAATAATTACCATGAAAGTTTTTATAGAAAAGTCACAGGGAAGCTACGGCCGTGGGGAAGTGACTGAAGCCGAGATGCCAGGTCAGAACCAATAAAATCGTAGATTTTTGTTTGGATTTTATCAAGAATCTCTAAATAAGGGTCTTTTCCTTCAGATTAGTATCACTTATGCGGATGGAAGGTAAATATATACATGTTATTTGTATAATACATTCCTTACGTACCTGTGTGTGTGCGTGTTTGCGTGCGTGAGTGTGTGTGTGTTTGCGTGCGTGTGTGTTTGCGTGCGTGTGTGTGTGTATGTGTGCGTGTGTGCGTATGTGTGTAGCATACGTCGGTCGCAAGAAACCTTGGATCCGTGCTCAAATTTTTATGTTTACAGGCTTTTCGATTTAGTTTCTCCTTTGATAGGAGTAACATTTTTTACATTAAAATTGTCATTTAGTATTGACGAAGTCTTTTATTGTTTTCGATATTGTAGTAATACATTTTATATTGAGTTTAGATAATTGATTTTCGATTGTAGTTGTGATAGAATTAGTTGATAGAAAAAAAATTTTTTTTGATTATTTGAATTTGTCAGGAGGGGTCATTTATCTATATTAGAATATTTTATGAGCATTTTGTTTCATTTTGTTTTTTGTTTCTCGTTGAATATAAAATAATTAGGCTATTGAAGAAGCTTGAAAATGTTTTCAATGTATTTCTTCTCTTCGTGTAAATACTGATTGTTTTGAATTCTGAATCTTCTTAACTATTAGGTTGGTGCAAAAATAATGACGCAATAATGCCGTTTTTTGACGTTAAAAAATACGTCCAAAAACGACATTATTACGTCATTATTTTTGCACCAACCTAATAGGATCGGGTGATTATATCGGATTTTATTTTGTTTTTATAAAGAGAATAGAAGTTTATTAGATCATTTCTTTTTTTTCTGTTTGACTTTAAAATTTAAAATTCTCAACATCCCTTCGTCCGTGCACATGTGTAGTCGTAACGACGTAACAAATTTACTCTCTATATAGTCTAAATGACGTTTTCTTTCCCAATTTCTCAGACATCTTTCTTCTCCCAATCATTTTATATATGTCCTGATGATTGAATTTAGCATGAAACAGACTCTCGTTTCTAGGAGTTGTCTTCAATGTCCAATTATATATATATATATATATATATATGAATTCATGAATCATTCATACAAAAAACAAATATAGAGGTTAATGATTTAAATGGCGAGAATACATAGTTATTTTAATTTCAATTAAAAGGTGCAAATATAATTTATAAATTCATGAATCATTCATACAAAAAACAAATATATATAATTTTAATTGAAATTAAAATAACTGATCCAACGTGCAACTCTCGGACAATAAGTGTGACATTACTGTAATTATTGAACAATATAGTTAATGGAAAATCTACCAGTAAAAAAGAATTCTCTTATTGCTATATTTGTAGAAAAACGCACAACCTTAAAATTTAAATTCAAACTCAGCATTGCGACTGCACTTTCCAAAACAATCACATTTCTCATAGCATTTTTTCGGATTATATCTCTATTTTCGTTGTTCTCTTATTACTGAGAAGTAAAAACAAGAACAAAATCTACTTCCATACCTGATGATGTCTGTAGGAACAGACGAAAGCTTGTAAAAATTAAAAAGACCTTATGCAACTGGAATTTATAAACGAGGATCATATCATTCATATACAGGTTCGGGGTTTATGTATCTTATTTATATAGTTTGCGACGATGTATTCTCGCCATTTAAATCATTAACCTCTATATTTGTTTTTTGTATGAATGATTCATGAATTTATAAATTATATTTGCACCTTTTAATTGAAATATATATATATATATGTATATATATATATATATATATATATATATATATATATATATATATATATATATATATATATAATGATAAAAAAAAATATAGTTTTAAGGTATCCTCTATTTATGGGTAGTGTACTCAATAACTAAGAAAGAGCGTACGCAAATATATAAAGATGGACACTGACGGTTGAAATAAAATCCGAAATCTGAAACTATCGACGCTTGATGTTGACCTCAGTTTATACTTATATATATATATATATATATATATATATATATATGTATATATATATATATATATATATATATATATATGTATATATATATATATATATATATATATATATATATATATATATATATATATATATATATATATCACAGTTACTGGTCAAAATTGAATTAAACCAGGGAAACAGTCGTATTAAAATGTTCTCAATAAGCATATAACGAAAATAAAAATTTAACATGCACAGCTTTTAAAAAAGTTTGATATCCAATATATATATATATTAAATAGATAAGAACGCTGACCGGAACATTATCGCGGTTCGACCTCCAAGATCTCGTCAGATGGTTTGCTGGGCGATTCAATCAGAGGCAACTCAATAATTTAAAAGCCCTCATTCGTCATTGAATTTGTTTATTTCGGCGTACACATCCTCATTCGCCCATGTATATATATATATATATATATATATATATATATATGCGTGTGTGTGTGTGCACATAAACATATATATATATATACATATATATATATATACACACACACACATATATATATATATATATATATATATATATAGAGAGAGAGAGAGAGAGAGAGAGAGAGAGCGAGAGAGAGAGAGATGTGTGTGCATACAATATTAACAATATTTACCAGCTTGAATTTACGAGAAATTTCATAGAAAATATGTGTCCTCCGACAGGAATCGGACCTGTATCCTGCACGGAACCGCCAATTGACCAGTTAATGTTGTTAATACTGTTTATTAGAAACAGAATATTTATTAAATGTTATGTTTATAATAAACAGTATTAACGTATAAAGAGAAAATATATTAAAGTAATTGTCAGAATTAGTCCATTCCATATTATATGATGTAATTTGTTTATTTTAAGATACGCTTAATACTGATATGAGTGTTCGAGAGAAATCATGGGCAATTTGTAGTTTAAAACAGTAATTTAACCTTGCTAAGCAGACACTTCCTCTGCAGCTAAATGGCATACCTTGCCAGGCTGTATGACAGTTACATCTAGGATACAGGTTCAAATCCTGTCGCAGGACACATATTTCCTTTGAGATTTCTCGGACATTCCGGCCGGTGAATGTTGTTAATATCGTTTATTATAAACAGAGCATTTAATTAATATTTGTATCTATTAAAAATAACCTATATACAGAAAATATATAAAATAATTGTCGGACCTAGTTAATTTCATAATGTATATATATATATATATATATATATATATATATATATCAAAACTCACGCATAGGCAAATGCGTGAGGTTTTTCATCAAAACCTCACGCATAGGCAAATGTTTGCACGTTCAATGAATCCGTCGTAATATCAGCAGTGAGAAATATAATTGAATTTGTTGACCCCAATAGCGTAATTTTATGACGTCACAGAATCTGCTTGCTCTTCGCTTAGCAACCGAAGTGAAGTGATATTTTCTGCTCGTTATTCGACGTCATTTGAAATGGCAGAATGAGAGAGCTGTAAATGTAACATTTGAAAGAAAATGGGTCTTTTGCATCAAATGTTTAATGTTTTATTCCTATTTTCATCGTTCAAATATGTTATTAATTATGCACAGCCGGGAAATGTAATGAATATAATTAGAAGGTAAATTTTAAACCCAATGCAGCAATCCATGAATATATATATATATATATATATATATATATATATATATATATATATATATATATATATATATATTATGTATAAAGACTATATAATCCGGTGTTCTTATTGATATTTTTTTTTAAAAGTGCTCAATGTAAATTTACAGAGCATAAATATAAATCAACTGAATTAAAAAATATGGTTCGCAGGAATTAACAGGTTTCAAAAACCGCAGCTTTGAAACATGGTAATTCCTGTGTAGCGAAGAAACCATATTTTAAATCAGTTAATTTATAATACATATATATATATATATATATATATATATATGATAAATTTATGAAAGAAAAAAGTTACTCATCCCTTTATTCCTGTAAATTTAATATTTTCATATATATATATATATATATATATATATATACACACAGTAACGGCCATAATATAAGGAAGGGAAACAACAAAGACATAAATATGTGTATTACTTAAAAAGTAATGCATGATTAGCAATGAAATTTTTACCGAATAAAGATTAGGGTGTAATGCATAAATATTATACAAAGTCACAAAAATTTACATAATAGTTTGTTTTTTGTTTTTTTAAATAAAGATTAAATGGGACAAAGGAAATAAGCTACTGGACAAAAGTTAAGGAACGATCTTGCTAATACTTGATTGTGAACAAAATATCAACAAAATTTAATATTTGGCAAACATCCTCTTATTTGCAATGACTTCTCTGCATCGTCGACCACATGATCTAATTAATTTCTTGCAAAAATCAACAGTAATTCCCTCCCATTCGTCTTTCAATAACTCCCATAGATGATGCTGGTTTTTGGGGTTTCTTTTCTGAGCCCTTTCTCCAATTATCTTCCAAACATTTTCTACTGGATTCAGGTAGGCGCTCTGGGCTTGCCACTTCATTAGGGCGATTCTTTCTTCTTCAAATAAAGCCATAATCTTCTGAGCCTTGTGACAAGGTGCATTGTCCTGCATGAAAATAGGAGATTCTTAAAGATTATGGTGTAATCTTGGTGCCACATGCTGCTGAAGAAGCCTTTTGTAAATCTCAGCATTGATATTGCCATGTACACGGATGATAGGCCAACTCCAGCAGATGAATTCATTCCCCACACCATCACACTGCCGCCACCAAACTTAACGGTTTTCTTGACACATTGAGAAGACAGTCTTTCACCTGTTCTATGGCATACATAAGTTTTGCCCTCAAAACCAAATATAGTAAACTTGGACTCGTCACTGGAATGAACAGTATCCCATTGTGCGTCAGTCCAAACAACATGTTCTCTCGCATACTCCAGGCGTGCCCTTTGGTTTCGCTTTGAAATGAGAGGCTTCGAAGCTGGAATACGGGCATGCAATCCTGCATTTTTTAACCTGCGAGCAACCATTTTCCTTGAGATCTTATTATCTGTCTCTTCATTAAATATACGGGTAATTGATGTAGCAATTTCAAAACGGTTTTTTGAAGAGAATTTAACAATTCTTCGATCTTCTCTTTGAGATGTTTCTAGAGGTCTGCCGGTTTTTGGTTTTGCATCTAACGTTTTATCGGTTTTATACCTGCTAATTACGACACTTTTAGACCTATGAACAATATCAGAAATTTCTGAAATTGACTTTTTTCTTGATAATTAGCGATAATGAGTTTTTTTTCTTCAAAGGAGAACGCTTTGGGTATAGAATTTGCCATATTGCTTAAAAATAAATTCCTAATGATAAATGAACTTTTACTTAGTGTTGAAAAGCTCCATCAAGTTTTTTAACAATGTAAATTAAAAGTTTATACAAATTATTAACATCGTTCCTTAATTTTGTCCAGTAGCTTATTTCCTTTGTTTCATTTAATCTTAATTTAAAAAAAAACTATTATGTAATTTTTTTGTAACTTTGTATAATATTTATGCATTACACATTATACATTATATATATACTAATGGCATAACGATATATATATATATTTTTATAAATCAAGAACAGTTATGGAGGAAAGGTGTATGACCTTATACAGGGTGTATCAAATATCCAGCGTTTGCTTATACACACGCATCCACACAGAGTCTTTCAAATACTTCCGCCCGGGGTCGAATGGTTCTCCAGGCCTCTATGACACGTTGATTTGATGAAGCATAGTTGCGCTATTAATGTTTACTGCATAAACGAATTGTTTTAACTGGCTCCACAGATAAAAATCGAAAGTATTGAGTTCAGTGGAACGTGAAGGCCATGAAACTGGCCCTCCCCTTCCTCTCCATCTTTCATGGTAGATGTCAGCCTGTGCATCGCGACAATGTAAGTAAAGTAGGCCGGAATCCCATCATGCTTGAACCACACGTGTCTTTGTATTAGCACGGGTACATCCTCGAGCAGGTATGGATGTTTGTTCGAAAAGTCCATGTAGAGAGCTTCTGTAAAACGTGCTGGCAGAACATATGGACCTACCAGACAGTCACCTACAATTTCAGCACACACATTAATCGCAAAGACTTGCTAGTTTCTAGCCTGTATTGTACCATAGAATTTCCGATCGGCCCTCATATGTTGGTTGTCTCAAGTTGTTATTCCATCTCTTCGAAATGTTGCCTCTTCCGTAAACAAGACTGAAGAGACAAACAATGGATCAGCAGTTTGTGCAATAAAGTTCTCATGGTGAGTGATCAGATGTCGAAAGACCCTGCACACGTTGCAAATGATACCGATACAGGAGCTGCTCTTGAAGTACCCTCCATGCGGTACTATGAGATATACGACATGCTAGGGCCACGATGCGTTCTTATACATGTTTTCTGCGTGGTCAGGCGTACGAGCGGGTCTTGGTCTTCCTCGCTTCATAGTTTGTAATGCCACGGACGCATAAACTTCAGCTAATGTTGGATGACTTCACTGCCTTCGTCTGGAAATACAATCACATACAGCCGTGCAGCTTCGCGTCTATTACCATTCGCGCGGCTGTATGTAAAATCATATCTGTCTGCTCACGATATGAATATCCTGCCATCGTTAAACGGACCACTTGTCAGTTAACTCATTACTACACACGTCAGACGTTGAAGACAGGTTTGTCACAAATGTACACGAATGACAAATGTAACCTAGTCTAGTCTACATGGCAACATAGCGACATCTACCTTAAACTTTCTTTAAACTTAATAACACAAAAACGTAGGATTTGCGTATACATGTTTATATGAACTGTTGTCCTTCTTTCCGTGGGAGGAACCCATCGCCACAGTTTGTAAAAGTATTTTGATACACCTTGTGTGTGTGTATATATATATATATATATAGAGAGAGAGAGAGAGAAACTGTAATTCGAACACGGCTTTCCGATTCCTTAATCCGAGCCGCTACCCATTACTCCACCGTGCCGTCATTAGGTTACATTCATTTACGGGCAAGCAATGAATCCCCTTCTATGAATCCACAGCTATGTATAAATAGCAAGACAGACTAGGTTCTATAGTCTTGGATGGCAACTTGTCTAGGAGAAGGACAACTCTGAATTCAGAAACCTTCGGAGGGTCATTTGGGAACCTTGTGGCACACGGTGCACCAGGTCTCTGTGTTCGGCCCTTCAAAAAGCGTGGTTGGTTCTGCACAAAGCCTTCACCACTATAATCAAATAATATGTCCAGGTTGTCTGTTCCTAGAAGAGTTGGCTGACCCTCACACCTCGTAAAAGGGACCCCGGTGGGCGCAGGTGAACAGCCCGCGTCCACCAATGACGAGAGAGTCCATGACGATGTATTAATATATATAATTATGTATCACACATTATGAAATGAACAAGTCCGACAATTATTTTAAGACATTTTTATATTTATACATTCTTTGGTTAGCAAGGTCGATTTTACTGTTTTTAAGCTACAATCTTCCATGATTTTTTCACGTCCATTCATATCTGCTCGATCCATATCCAAATGTAAACAAATGACATCACACATTGTAAAATGAACAAGGTCCGACAATTATTTTAAGACATATTTTATTTTTATTTTATTTTATTTATTTATTTATTTTTTACTAACCGAAACGCTCCTCTGTGGCGAAATCGGTAAAAGCCACGTCAGGCTATATGACGGTTCCCTAAAGGATACAGGTACGATTCCTGTCAGAGGATGCATATTTTCCATGACAATTTCTTGAACATTCAGGCCGGTAAATGTTGTTTAACACTGTTTATTATAAACAGAGCATTTACTTAAATATTTGTATCGATAAAATGAATGTATAAACATAAAAATGTCTTCAAATATATATTGTATATTTGGGTAGCAACTTTTCTTTTGAACATCTTTCGCTGAATATGACAGACGATGAAAATGTAATCAGATTTTTTTCCAGAATACTTACATTTTTTAATTTGGTGGGAGTAACGAAGTATAAAATTTGTCCGTCTTGTCCATTGTCCCAAGCGCTTTCGACCACTTCTTTAGTCATTAGTTTGTTTTCTCTTCATGTTTGACTCTATAAGAATATGTTTTTGTGTTGTTTTGAATACTAGTAGGAACATTTATATATTAGATTTTAGTCCGAGAGATTTTCAGCACCCCTCGTATGAGAAGGTGCTGATAAGTTTTCCAAATGTGGTCAAATAACCAAATATCTTCTGAATTAAGAAACATAGTCGAATCGAAAACCATACAGAATCTTGCTACTATTATTTTTATCTTTATTTTTTTTCCTTTCATTTCTGTTGTGTACGCATTTCGTTCTGGGTCCCGACCAGAGACCTAAGGTTAGAAATGTCATCATGACATTTTCCACAGGAAAAAAATAAAAATTACAACGACAAAATTATTCATAAGGTGTGGGCTGTACTCGTGAGAACAATATTTTGTATTTCTTTAAAGGCATAGACTTCCAGGAATCCCTTCAGTTAGTCTACTGGAATCTTTTCCAACCAGTTCTAGGGCTCCAACTACAACAGGGATTGTTGATGGTCCCATGTGTCACATTTTTGAGATTTCGATTTCTTCTTCTTCTTCTTCTTCTTCTTCTTCTTCTTAATAATAATAATAATAAACGTTATGTGATTTCATTAAAAAAAAAAACAACTTTATTTTAAAAAATGGAAATTTACGTCTACCGGCCTGTACATTCGAAAGTCTCACTAAAGGAAATGTGCTTTTTCGTTGTTAAGAAAAGCAATGGGAATAAAGTCAGATTGTAAATAAAATCCATTCATTTCTTAGAAGTGATGTGTGTGTCCATATTTCCTGATTGTGCAACTATGTGTGTGTTTATTCGTTTGTATATGAATTATTGCGTAATGTCGTGTCTGAGATTGAAGCGGGAAGAGCGAGAGAAAGAGACAGGAAGCTGTGTGGTGCGCATGCGCGATTGTGAGTTCCGCAACCAAGTGGCAAAGAAAGAATAAAAAAAATGAAAAAGAAATAATAGCGGCAGAGTAGTAGAAAAGTTACATTTGAATTACTAAAGAAAAAAAGGCATCAGAGAGAGAAAAAGAGAGAGAAAGAGATAGAAATATAGAGAGCGAGAAAAAGTATGAGAGGAGAAGTGAGAGACAGAGGAGGAAGAGTGAGAGTGAATGAATGAAAGTGAGAGAGAGAAAGAGTGAGATTGAGAGTGATTGACTAGGAGGGAGATAGATATATAGAGAAAGAGAAGTGAGAAAGATAGGAGGAGTGAGAGTGAATGAATAGGAGTGAGAGAGAGATTAAAAGTGAGTGAAAGCGAGAGAGAAAGAGTAGGAGGGATAGTAAGGGAGAGGGATGGGGAGGGAGTGAAAGAGATCGATAGAGAAATAATGAGAGAGAGATGAGAAGTGAGAGAGGAGGACCGAGCGAGAAAGAAAGAGTAAGATTGAGCAGGAACGAGAGAGAGAAAGAGCAGGAGTGAGAGTGAGAGACAGATAGGGAGAGAGTGGGAGTGGGAGTGAGAGAGATATAGAGAGGAAGAGTGAGAGTGAGAAAAAGTGAGAGAGAGGAGACAAAGTGAATGAATGGGAAGGAGAGAAAGAGAAAAAGAGTGAGAGTGAATGGAGAGGACAAAGAGTGGGAGTGAGAGTGAGTGAGTTAGACAGAGAGAGAGAGAGAGACTAATAGAAGAAAAACAAGTATCTAAAATGGCTGAGTAGATGTCAGTTTTGGGGAGGAGAGTAATAATAGTATCAGTCGGTATATCTTTTAACAATGACAAAGACGAATAGAATTGTATAAAAAAATAGCAGTGCGAAAGAAATGAATGATTCCTTTTATTCATAGCTCGTTAAACTTAGCGTAAAAAAAATACAAAACAAAAAAGAAATTGGAGTTTCGAAAGAGAGAAAGCGAAGGCGTTAGGGAAGGAAGCAAGCCTGTGCATATTGGATGTGAGCACAGACGACAAATAAAAGAACATGGTTTTTGAAGGGACAAATAAAGAAGCACTAACAGTCAAGGCCACAAGAAAGAAAGGCGAGGAAGGAAACGTAGATTTAACGGCAATAAAGCCAAAAAGACAAGCAGAGTGCAACTGGCATAGAAATTTTGAAAAATTTGCAAGAGTCTTTTAGTAATTAGAAAGACAATGGAAAGCAAGACAATGAAGGAATTGGTGAGCGTCAAAGAAATCTGAAGACGCTGTTCAAAGCCGTTGTTAAATTGGTCGTGACAAAGCGGAATAGTGAATGCGAAAGAGAAAAAGAAAGAAAAAACAAACTTATGTAAGAGAAGAGGTAAGAGACACCGAACAACGCAATGTATCTTCAAAGAACGACTGAAATTAGGCGTAGGTTTGTGAATTTCTCAGAAATAAATGGAAATTCTAAGGTTGATATGAGAGACAGACATGTCTATGCATTCACAAAACTAGAAAGAAACGAATTGAATCATTGAAGTTACCGTATTTTTCCGTGTATAAGCTGCGCAATTTTTGACACAATTTTTGTTTCCAAAATGTGCTTACATCGCGGTACCCTGACATTTGGTCGAAGGACATTTAACCGAATGGACAATTAGCCGAAAATGCAGTAGCGTACTTACATGTATGCCATACTCTTTATCGTAATGTACTACGTATATTTATATTTATTTACTGTATCAATTTATAATTTTTCGTTGTTTTTGATACGCTTTTAAAAAATCTTCTCTGTATATATCATATTTTACTTCAAATATTACTGTATGATCATGAGTACTTTGAGAAAAATTACATTTTACTACAGCAAAAATTTCGCTTGAGTGGGGAATATTCTATTAGGTTGGTGCAAAATAATGACGTTTTTTGACGTATTTTTTAACGTCAGAAAACGACATTATTACGTCATTATTTTTGCACCAACCTAATATAATAAGCTGTCACTATGTATTTGTTTGGTGCAAAAATAATGTCGTTTTCTCACATAGTAACATATGTGAGAAAACGACATAACCTAATAACAGCCACCAATAATACGATAAAGACAAAAGGCCCTCGGACATTTGACCGATGGACATTTAACCGAATTCGCACTTAGCAGAAAATTAAATGACGTACTTACATGTATGTCACACTCTTTATCGTAATGTGCTACATATCTTTATTTTTATTTGCTGTATTAATTTACAATTTTTCGTTTTTTTTTTTTGACAGGCTTTTTTAAAAATCTATTCTGTCTATATTATATTTTACTTCAAATATTAGTGTAAGATGCCAACGAATACATGGTTCTGTTGTATCTGTTGAATTCGCTGGTTAAGCATGGGTTCTTGCGACGATTATGGAAATCGTTAGGGTGAGAATCGAACTCCCCTTTTAATCGCGAATCAGATTAGCGCCATCTAGAATAGACAGTGTAGAGTAGCCTCTCCACACATTATCTTTGGCCTCATGTAGGGAGGTTATGCGTTGCTTTCCCAAGTCTCTCATTCCGTGGCTCATATATTAGTTTCATGGTATTCTCAAAACCTTCCTGAAGAACGACATTTCTGTTGTTTCAAGTCTCTCCTGAGTATGTCCAGGAACGTTGTTAGTAACAGTTCAGAACACTTTTCTTTTTTCCCCTCTTCCTTCAAGTCTTTCCTTCATCTTCGAAGAGATTGTCCAACATTCCCTGCCATATAGCAAGACTGATATTAAGTTACAGTTCAGAAGACTTCTTTGTTTCTCTTCCTTCAAGTCTCCCCTTCATCTTTGAGGAGATTGTTCAGCATTCACTTCCATATAGCAAGACTGATATTAAGTTACAGTTCAGAAGACTTCTTTGTTTCTCTTCCTTCAAGTCTCCCCTTCATCTTTGAGGAGATTGTTCAGCATTCACTTCCATATAGTAAGACTGATATTAAGTTACAGTTCAGAAGACTTCTTTGTTTCTCTTCCTTCAAGTCTCCCCTTCATCTTTGAGGAGATTGTTCAGCATTCACTTCCATATAGCAAGACTGATATTAAGTTACAGTTCAGAAGACTTCTTTGTTTCTCTTCCTTCAAGTCTCCCCTTCATCTTTGAGGAGATTGTTCAGCATTCACTTCCATATAGCAAGACTGATATTAAGTTACAGTTCAGAAGACTTCTTTGTTTCTCTTCCTTCAAGTCTCCCCTTCATCTTTGAGGAGATTGTTCAGCATTCACTTCCATATAGCAAGACTGATATTAAGTTACAGTTCAGAAGACTTCTTTGTTTCCCTTCCTTCAAGTCTCCCCTTCATCTTTGAGGAGATTGTTCAGCATTCACTTCCATATAGCAAGACTGATATTAAGTTACAGTTCAGAAGACTTCTTTGTTTCTCTTCCTTCAAGTCTCCCCTTCATCTTTGAGGAGATTGTTCAGCATTCACTTCCATATAGCAAGACTGATATTAAGTTACAGTTCAGAAGACTTCTTTGTTTCTCTTCCTTCAAGTCTCCCCTTCATCTTTGAGGAGATTGTTCAGCATTCACTTCCATATAGCAAGACTGATATTAAGTTACAGTTCAGAAGACTTCTTTGTTTCTCTTCCTTCAAGTCTCCCCTTCATCTTTGAGGAGATTGTTCAGCATTCACTTCCATATAGCAAGACTGATATTAAGTTACAGTTCAGAAGACTTCTTTGTTTCTCTTCCTTCAAGTCTCCCCTTCATCTTTGAGGAGATTGTTCAGCATTCACTTCCATATAGCAAGACTGATATTAAGTTACAGTTCAGAAGACTTCTTTGTTTCCCTTCCTTCAAGTCTCCCCTTCATCTTTGAGGAGATTGTTCAGCATTCACTGCCATATAGCAAGACTGATATTAAGTTACAGTTCAGAAGACATCTTTGTTTCACTTCCTTCAAGTCTCCCCTTCATCTTCGAAGATATTGTCCAACATTCGCTGCCATATAGCAAGACTGATATTAACAGTTCAGAAGACTTCTTTGTTTCTCTTCCTTCAAGTCTCCCCTTCATCTTTGAGGAGATTGTTCAGCATTCACTTCCATATAGCAAGACTGATATTAAGTTATAGTTCAGAAGACTTCTTTGTTTCTCTTCCTTCAAGTCTTCCCTTCATCTTCGAAGAGATTGTCCAACATTCCCTGCCATATAGCAAGACTGATATTAAGTTACAGTTCAGAAGACTTCTTTGTTTCTCTTCCTTCAAGTCTTTCCTTCATCTTCGAAGAGATTGTCCAACATTCCCTGCCATATAGCAAGACTGATATTAAGTTACAGTTCAGAAGACTTCTTTGTTTCTCTTCCTTCAAGTCGCCCCTTCATCTTTGAAGAGATTGTCCATCATTCGTTGCCATATAGCAAGACTGATATTAAGTTATAGTTCAGAAGACTTCTTTGTTTCTCTTCCTTCAAGTCTCCCCTTCATCTTCGAAGAGATTGTCCAACATTCCCTGCCATATAGCAAGACTGATATTAACAGTTCAGTAGACTTCTTTGTTTCTCTTCCTTTAAGTCTCCCCTTCATCTTTGAGGAGATTGTCCATCATTCGTTGCCATATAGCCAGAATGATATTAAGTTACAGTTCAGAAGACTTCTTTGTTTCTCTTCCTTCAAGTCTCCCCTTCATCTTTGAGGAGATTGTTCAGCATTCGCTGCCATATAGCAAGACTGATATTAAGTTACAGTTCAGAAGACATCTTTGTTTCACTTCCTTCAAGTCTCCCCTTCATCTTCGAAGATATTGTCCAACATTCGCTGCCATATAGCAAGACTGATATTAACAGTTCAGAAGACTTCTTTGTTTCTCTTCCTTCAAGTCTCCCCTTCATCTTTGAGGAGATTGTTCAGCATTCACTTCCATATAGCAAGACTGATATTAAGTTATAGTTCAGAAGACTTCTTTGTTTCTCTTCCTTCAAGTCTTCCCTTCATCTTCGAAGAGATTGTCCAACATTCCCTGCCATATAGCAAGACTGATATTAAGTTACAGTTCAGAAGACTTCTTTGTTTCTCTTCCTTCAAGTCTTTCCTTCATCTTCGAAGAGATTGTCCAACATTCCCTGCCATATAGCAAGACTGATATTAAGTTACAGTTCAGAAGACTTCTTTGTTTCTCTTCCTTCAAGTCTCCCCTTCATCTTTGAAGAGATTGTCCATCATTCGTTGCCATATAGCAAGACTGATATTAAGTTATAGTTCAGAAGACTTCTTTGTTTCTCTTCCTTCAAGTCTCCCCTTCATCTTCGAAGAGATTGTCCAACATTCCCTGCCATATAGCAAGACTGATATTAACAGTTCAGAAGACTTCTTTGTTTCTCTTCCTTCAAGTCTCCCCTTCATCTTTGAGGAGATTGTTCAGCATTCGCTGCCATATAGCAAGACTGATATTAAGTTACAGTTCAGCAATATTTTCTTTGTTTCTTTTCCTTTTTGTCTCCACAAGTTCGAAGAGAATGTCCAACATTCACTGGTTTATAGCAGAACTGAAATTAGATTAGAGTTAAGGACTCTTTTCTTTGTTTCTCTTTCATCAAAGTCTTTTCTTTTACCTTTTAGGATATTGTCTATCGTTCAATGAAATATACAGGGACCGATATTTTTTAACAGTTTAGTACTCATTTCTTTGTTTCTCATGCTTCAAATCTCTCCTTCATATTTCAAGAGATTGTTCATCATTCCCTGTCATATAGAAGGACAGATATTAAGTTATAGTTCAGAAGACTTTTCTTTGTTTCTCTTGCTTCAAGTCTCATCATCTGAGAGTAGATTGTCCAGTATACACTGTCATATTATAGTACTCATAGTACATAATAATTCTGTACTCTTTTCTTTGATTCTTTTTGTTGTGGATTCTGAGATGAATTCGGTCTCCAAGGAATGACAAACGCAATAATTAAATATAAGAAATAAAATGTATTTACACAATCATACAAAGAGTAATACTGTTAGTATGTCCAGGAACGTTGTTAGTAGCAAATACAGATAGATATATACAGTCTCGAAATAGGACTTCCTTAGAGTCTACGTGCTTGTAACTGACTTCTACAAGAGGTTACCTCACACTATCCGACTGCCGACTACTACTGCCATACGACTAGTATTTAGTCACCCCCCACGAGGGTATCATGTAGCACAAGGCCGGTTTAACGTGGGATCTCAAAAATATACCCTTTGAACACGTATAAAAGGGTTCAGAGTCGGTTTACCTCCCCGAACGAGACTACGCCCTTCGGCGTAGCCTCGTTCGGGTTCCTCCCCGCCCGGAAGCAGAGAGTTCAACCGTTCAGCCGGTCGTCCGACATCGACTGCCATACGACTACTCTCACTGGCTGTAACTCTGGTTATTTAACGGCAGCAGTACAGGTAATCTTGGTAGAGTCCACTTATATGAAAAAGGGGTGGACCCCATAATACTCTTGCTTCAAGTCTCTCCTTCACCTGTGAAATTGTCCAGCATCCACTGCCATATAGGCGGACTGGTTTTACGCAACATTTCAATACTGAACCTAAATTGAACTCGGTTTGCAAATTTGATGTTTTTTGTGCCCCCATGCGTAACGCCCTGGCGCTCAACGAGACAGCACTTTTTTTAGTGGCTACACTGCACGTTGACGTCATCCGATTGACGCCAACGATCAATAAAATTGTTTTGATTCTTGGTAATTATTGAGGCTTGTCGAAATCCAGAAACTTTATATGAACCGGCACGAATTGGAACATTTCTTTCACACATTTAATTAAAAATAGCGGAAATTAGTCCGTCAAATAGAAAAATAATTAAAAAAATATAATAGATATGACTTATCAGGAATCTTTAATAAAACTTGTAATGTTCAGCACTTGTTCTCAAGATATAACCAACACACACACACACACACACACACAAACACACATATATATATATATATATATATATATATATGTGTGTGTGTGTGCGTGTGTGTGTGTGTGTATCTGTGTGTGAGTATAATGTGACATATAAAAATCTATTTCGCGGCTAAGGAAATAGGAGATAGAATGGAGAAAATTGTTCGTGACCTTTCTCTTTATGAGAAGAAATGTGGTTAGAGGAATAACGATTTTATTGAAGAAATCAACGTCATATATATAAGATATAGAAAACTGGAGTAGGCTGAGCACTACTAAGAAGTAACAGTGAAACGCTAAGGGCTCACAGACACTCAGCCTTAAAAGTGTATTTTGATATCTGATTTAAAAGATGCTTATGTTAGCCTATCATATTCGTACTTTTATTGATACTTATTGTTGCATCGAAACGTTAAAGATACAAAACGTTCAACTTTAAATGTCAACTTTGATATGTGCTTTACCAAGAAGCATATATTAGCCTATCATTGTAATGCAAAGTAAACGGAAAATTTTCACATATGCATCGGCTGGATTTTAAATTGAGATCATATCGTTTTTTATTGTGCATAATGTCACCACAAATGTATCCACACGTTTCCGGTGTTTGTTTGTTTTTTAATCTTAAGGTCAACGAATCGGTAGTGATTTATGCATTTGAAAATCATTCATATTTATCTGTATCTCACTCATTAAAACCGTTATTTAACTCCTCTCTTTAAAACTTCTCTCTTTTAAATTTTTATCCTCACCTTCACCTTTAGGACTTCCTGTTCTTCTTCCTTCTGTTACACCACTCTCTAGAGCTTTCATACATTTCCCTCTCACACTTGTTTCCCACTCTCGCACATACACTCTCACTATTCAGATTGATTCCCGAACACTCTGAAATATGCCTTTTGAAGAATGTCTTTCCAAATTTCTGGCCTAGGGAATTGCTTCATTGTACTCATTTTCTCACAGACGTTGCCTATATGACCTTATTATACTCTGACGTCGTCAAAATCAAAAACAAATAACGCGCATGCGCGAAATTAATTTTTTTTTGTCATTTTTAGGGCTTGTATATTAAGTCCTTTTTTAAATTTGCTATATCTCGTCTGCTTTGGTCTTTTAGTGCCTCGTTCATTTTTGCTTCATTTTCTTAATCTTTTTTTTACTTTATTATGCCTTGTCCTTATAAATTTGATGTAATAGTTTTGTATTAATAATATCTTTAATTATTTCAAATCTATCTATCTATCCATCTATCCACACTCTTGTGCAAATTAATTGAAAAAAAAGATTAATTCCGTTATTATTAACTTTTTTCGTATTTTTCCAAAGAAACATAACCCAGTGCACACGTCACTACTTCATATGTCCGTTCCACGAAGTTGTACATTTGAGATTATGAAAAGATTCTAGATTGGATTTAAATCAGGAGAGTTTCCGAGCCAATCTATAGTACTTTGATTTGCTCACTGGTAAGGCTTACCATTGTGTTCGTGCAGCGTTACAATCTTCGTACATTGGAGTAACGCCCATCGCAGACAATGACCGTAGGACAACTAATTGACAGTCGAGACAATTGTGTCTGGGCGTTATAAAAATCTGATGCAATCGCGGATGATGCAATATTTTTCAAGGCTAAACAAATTTCATTATAAACCTTGAAAATAGATTCATATTACTGCACACCACTGCAAATGACCTAATCTGAGGAAAAAGTAGAAATCGATTCCACCCTGTCATTCCAGAGGGTTTAAAACTGATTTTATTGTGAAAGGAAGGAAACTAAAGGGGTTGTTTCAATTAATTTGCATAAGGTGTTCTTCTTTTCATGTCGATTTGTTTTTAAAATTCTTCCGTTGTTCTTCCGTTAGTTTGTGAATTAATCTACAGTTTTTAACGGTTGTCTTCCTGGGCGTCACTAGAGAGAGGCAAGGTGTTGTAATAGATAGCGACTGGTACTGAGGAATTAGAGAGCCGAATCCATTACATTCGCTTACGTGCTAATACAAATTGGAAAGGTATAAATCCTCTTCTTCTCTCCGCCAGCTGTGTTAAATAGCAGGACAGTTGGATGGCAACTGGTCTACCGCAGAAAGAAATGGCAACCTAATGCGGGAAAAATCTGCCTCGTTAGTCATGCATCGAAAGATCCATGATCGTCTGAACGTGTATCACGCATGCCACATAACTGACTTCCAACTAACTGTTTTCACCTTTCCATGGATTAAGCAAATGTATATATTCGGAATATGTCTTACTGGCAATCCTTTTAAAATATAGTTGTAATCTTTAAATAATCGTTAGAGTCGTAATAAAACACAGGTACTGCGCATGTCAAATGACTTGTGCCGTGCATCTTTTCTAAGTGCTATTATTGGAATCTGAACAACATTTACGAAGCTTCCTTTTCAATCATTATCAATTGACAATTAATGGAGAAAACAAAAGAAAAAAAACGTTGTTTATAATTATCACTATTAAATCAAGGTACTTCAGTCAATAAATCTTTTAATGCTGTTCTCGAAAAACATCAGCAGTTAATTAAATCGTTATTAATTACTATTAATGGTAAAGACAAATAATTAGTCTCCGATCAGAGCAAAATTGATACGGTACACTTCGGATAAAAGCGATTAAAATCACAGCTAACATTATTTTAATTAATAATAAATTTTCTTCTTCTTCCTCTTCTTCTTTCTCTTCTCCCTTTTCTTCTTCTTCTCCTTTTCTTTCTTCTTCTTTTCCTTTTTCTTCCTCTTCCTCTTTTCCCCCTTTTCTTCTTCCTTTTCTTCTTCCTCTTTTCTTCTTCTCCTTCCTCTTCTTCTTCCTCCTCTTCTTCCTTTTCTTCTTGTTCCATTTCTTCTTCTTCCGCTTTCTTCTCTTGCGCTTCTCCCTCTTCTTTCTTTTCTTCTTCTTCCTCTTCTTCCCTCTTTTCTTCATCTTTTTCTTCTTCCTCTTCTTTTCTTCTTCTTCTTCTTTCTGTTCTTCTCCTTCCTCTTCTTCTTCCTCCTACTCTTCTTCCTTTTCTTCTTTTTCTTCTTCCTTTTCTTCTTGTTCCTTTTCTTCTTCTCCCCTCTTCTTTCTTTTCTTCTTCTTCCTCTTCTTTTTCTTCTTTTTTCTTTTTTCTTCTTCCTCCTCCTCTTCTTCTTCCCCCTCTTCTTTTCTTCTTCTTCTTCTTCTTGCTGTTCTTCTCCTTCCTCCTCTCCTTCCTCCTCCTCTTCTTCCTTTTCTTCTTTTTCTTCTTCCTTTTCTTCTTGTTCCTTTTCTTCTTCTTCCTCTTTCTTCTCTTCTTCTTCCACTTCTTCTTTCTTTTGTTCTTCTTCCTCTTATTTTTCTTTTTCTTCTTCTTCTTCTTCTTCTCTGAGGATCCTTTTCTAGAAAACTGGAGAGAAATTAGACATTACCCTACGGCTCTAGCCCAATGCACCGAGTCGGTAACGACGGATGTGACACGCTTCAGCGATCGTGTATGCTTTCGATTGATGATCGCCCAAAAGTATTTCCACGTAAGTTAATATAACGAACCCGATTGGAATTCGAAACCGGTTCTCTGATTTCACATTCCATGCTATTATCCATTACACCACCTGCACACTCAATTCTACAGAACCTGTTAACCTAAATACTAAAGAAATTATTTACGATTAGAAAGACTTATATTACAGTCCACTGTTCAGGCCTTTTGTTATTATTCCCTTGAGAATTCGGCTTGTATCAGTAAAGCATTATCTAACAATCTAAAAATATTTTCTGGCTTTAAATAACCTGTAAACGATTGATACACCATAGCAAAAGAATCGATTAATCAATCTCAATAACTGCGTTTTATAAGATGATTCCCCAGAGAAATCAAATCGATTGAAAATTGAATTTTAAGCTGCGTAAAATGATGCCCTGAATCAGAAAATAAAATTAGAATATTGCGTTGTTTCGAATCTTTTAATTAAGTTTTTAATAAAATATTATGCAGACTTTCGGGTTGTAAAAAAAATGTTGATAATTTTCTTTTAGTAATTTATTTTCCTCTATTTGATTAATAAGTTTTTTTTTTAAATATTTTAAATTACTTATGCATATGAATTGTTGCTCTATAATGTTTATTAATTGAGAATTAGATCAATTTCAAGAAGAGTTTGCGTGACTTTTATTTAATCATTTCACCCCAAGCAAGGCAGTAAAGCCACTAAGGCACAAGGGGTTACTGGGTGCGAAATAATAATAAAAAAAACCATTAAGGAGTGAGAGCAATAAAAGATGAGGACTCAAGAATACAGTAGAATAACGACTGATATTTCAATTTAAACTTTTAATGATCAAAGTTAGCTGGAAAGTATATATTGGCGGAAAAGAGTTCCATAGGCGAGAAGTAGAAAAGAAGAAACTGTTAGCAAAGAACTTACGGTTGCATCGAGCCGATTCGATTGTAAAATGATGAGACAGTAAATTCATACAGTCTAGGTACGATAGCTAAAAATTGATAAGAACAATTACCATGAAAATACTTATAGGAAAAGGTACAGAGAAACTAAATTAAATTGGTAGGAATAAAGCTGAAATTGAGATGCCAGATCAGGACTAATAATAAAAAAAGAACCCTAAATTAATAAAACAGTTTTATTGTCAAAATGTTATTATTAAGAGGAAAATGTTATTATTAAGAGGAAATACCAAAAAAATTTTTTTTATTATTTTATTCAATTTTTTAATCCTATTTAGTACTTTCAAAATTTTAGTTAAAAATATTAATTTTTGTGTGTGTGTGTGTGTCCGCGGTGGACTAAAGAGTTTACTATTTTTATTTTTTCAGTAAAAACAAAAATATTGATTTGGAAAGTCTTCCAAAGATTAAATTATTGTTGGATTTTAATGAAACTTTCAGAATTTATTCACAAATTAATGAAATTATTTTTGAATTTTTTTTTGTTTAAGAAAATCTAGGAAAAAATATGTTAACCTCCCCACACACACACTTATTTAATTTTGTGAAATTTTGAGAACTTTGATTGCAAAGTTTGTTTTTTTTTTTTTTTAGTTAAAAGGAGGACTCCTTGAAGAAGTTAAGTCATCTATTTTTTTTCAAACAGTTAAAAACTAGGACATTATTTAATTAGGAAAGCTTTTATAAATAAGATAGATTAATTGCTTTTATAAATATGATTTTTTATAAGAAAAAATATTTTTTCGATGAATAATGAATCTTTAAAAGAATTGTTTTCATTTTAATTATAAAAATTTATAAATTTCAAATCTTTTAAATTTATGCATTAGTTTGATTGCCTTAGGTGATATTAAATGAAAACCATAAATAATAATTAAAAATTGAAAATCTTAATACTTATCTTCAAACAGCGAAATTATTAAAATAATTTTGAATTTTTTTTTTCTTTGTATAAATATGCCCCTTTTGAAAGAATGAGTAATCATACAGGACATTATCAGAAAATAAAATCGATGACTATAGTAAATTTAAAGCCAACATTTTTAAAATTAGATTATGGATGATATATTCGAAAGTTTTTAAGATTACTGAGTACTTAAAATGGTATAAAAAAGACGCTCAAGTCATTTTCTTAAATTATGCTTTACAGATAAAGTCTCTGTGGAACAACAATAAACCTTTAATCAACTTGTTTTCACTTGTCATACATGTAAACATGGATACTGTCGGTTAGAAACACAGCTACTATTCGGTTTTAAAATGCATTTCTGTGTTATTTTAAACTTAAAATAAATAAGATTTGTTTCAAATCAGATTAATTATACTTTAAATCAGCTGTATTGTGATGTAATGGATATCGGCTCGGAGAGCTGAGTTCGAATTCCAGTCGAGTTCATTACATTCACTTGCGCATTTGGGAAAAGTATCAATCCACCTCTTCATATGTCAGTCTCTCCAGCTATGGGTTGAATAGCAAGACAGCCTTGGCAAAAAGTCTACCGTAGAAAGAAATGGCAACCAGCGGGAAAATCGTCATTCATGTATCGAAAAATACATGATCATTCAAGCGTGTATCATGGATTAAAGTTAGGATTATATCATGTATGGCACCTAACTAACTGACTAAATATTCTTCAAATAAAGTTTCAGAAAAGTATATTTTATTTTTGGAAGATTTTTTAATACAGAGTATTATATTATAATGAAAGGCAACTAAAAAGAGCGTAAATAATCTATTTTAGCAAAGAATAATCAAAATCGATTCTAATCAATTATAATTACTGTTTGAAATGCACGACAGTATTTTGCTTACTGAAAATAATAAACGAAATCCTTTAAGTTTCAATTAAAGCTACAAGATCTTTATATTTCGATAGGTTTTGAAGACCTTCAAAGATACATTGCAGTTTTCAGGGACTGCTATGTTAATAAAAAAAGTACCTTCTGTTTTTGGCGTCTTTGATCACGATGTCAGGGTGATTAGCTTTAATTGTTCTGTCTGTGTGTATTGTAATATCCCATAAAATTGTTACAGGCCCTATCTCTGTTGTTATTATTATTATTATTATTATTATTATTATTATTATTATTATTATTATTACTCCTTTGATTTCTGGTGTGTTACTCATTTCTTTTTGGATCCCGACCCGAAACCTAAGGTCAGATATGGCGTTATGACATTTTCCACGGAAAAATTAAAAAAAAAATAAGGATAAACAACACACATATTTTACATATATAAAGCCCTTCATAAGGTGCGGGCTGTACTCGTGAGAACAACTTATTTGTATTTCTTTAAGGTATGGTCTTCCAGAAATTCCTTCAATGAGTCTATTGGAATCTTTTCCAATCAATCCGAGGGCTCCATCTACAACAGGGATTGCCGATGTTCCCATGTGACACATTTTTTGAGATTTCGATTTCAAGGACCTTTTATTTTGATAGCATTCTTCAAAGATACATTGCAGTCTGCAAAGACTGCCATATGAAATAAGTAGCAGGTTTATTTTTTTTGCTTTGTTTTTTCGATCTAATAACAATGTGTTGGCGATTAGCTTTGATTGTTCTGTCTGTGTGTATTTTGTAGTCCCATAAAATTCATACAGGTCCTATATCCGTAACCGTTGTTGTTATTATTATTATTATTATTATTATTATTATTATTAAAATTTTATCATTTAAATTTTCAGGGACATGTTTAAAAGTTTAAACCCACATGCTCCTGGCATGGGTTTAAAGCAAGACGGACATTTTTACATATACCTTAACTGTAAAATACAAGCAGAAATTCCTGAAAGTGAAATTTTCACTGAAATGTACTGAGAAAAAATCAGCTTTTTATCTTAAATCTCGAAAATACGAACTTTAAGCAAAACAATTACAAAATATAGAAACGGCAGCTCCATTTTAAACTAACGCCAGGAAGACATAGGTTAATTTGATGTTTTGTTTTTTTTTTTCGTTTCGTCCATCTCAGCTATAAATGTAAGCGATAATTTTAGAAAAGGAAAATTGTACTGAAATATGCTGGAAAAATTCCAAGTTTTTATCTGGAATCAAGAAAATACGAACTTTAAGGAAAATGGCCACAACATATGGAGGAAAAAAAATGAATGTGTCATTTTAAACAGTTTAATCATTTTGATCATCAAAAGTAATAAAACACGTCCTAGACAAAAACATTTAAAATACCAGTTTCTACGTTTGTCTGACAATTCAATTAATTTCTGAAAAATTCTCCTATTTGGTTCGACGCACACGTAAAAATCTTCCTGAAACATCCAAAATGGCCCTCATTAATTTGGAACTATTTTGGTGAAATAAAAAAAAAATGTTAGACAAATTGGCCGAATTAAGCATCGTTATTTAGTGACGACGATATTGCCTTCTTTTTCTATCAACTCACACGATCTTTCAGGCATTAGGTTGATGATAAAGCCTCTAACGTTTTATTTTGATATGTTTTGCTTATATAAATTCAAAGAATTATTATTCAGTCATTAAAGAATTTTCGTTAGGTACCTGTGTCTCTACATCAACTTTCATATTAGTTTAATGTAGAATATGTGTGCAATTTTGTCAAAATATTTGTCCTTTATTCAGCCATCAAAGTTTTCCGTTGTGTACTAGTCAAAAGGAGCCAAGTCTGGAGAATTCACAAAATATAATTAACATTATCAATTCAACATGACAAAGTCTTTGTCATGTTGAATTGATAATGTTAATTATATTTTATGAATATGTCCTGAAGATGGTTTATTGAACCGAAACGTCCGACGTTGACATTATATTAACATTAAAACAGCATAATTGCATATAAGGATTTTTGTTTGTTTTTTCCGTATATTTTTCTTCATATATATATATATATATATATATATATATATATATATATATATATAATTTCTCCGATTTAATCAGTAGAGAAGACAATATTTATGAATTAAAATGACAATAGGAAAACTAGTAATTGCTGACGCGTTTCGTCTAATGTTGACTTTATCAAAGCAAAATACGAAATTTCGTATTTTGCTTTGATAAAGTTTGATTACTAGTTTTCCTATTGTCATTTTTATTCATATATATATATATATATATATATATATATATATATATATATTTGAACTTAATTTCAATCTTTCATGAGCTTCCCATACTTAGCTATGATATATTAATGATGAGCATATCTTTTCATTTAAGATCGATTTCATCACGATTCTTCTGTTAAGCTTGGAGAGTAATTATACATTCTTATTGCTCAAAGTAGAGTGCAATAGTTTTATAAAAACCTAAGAGAACTCCAGTAAGATATCTTTAATCATTTCTAAGAAACAACGGTTCAAATCTTAATCTAACAATTGGACAGTTTTGCTTTTACACAGTTTGGACAATGTTGCTGTTACACCCGGTTCATGTTATAGTTGTTGGTGTGGTCAACAATATTTTGTTGTATTGTAAAGTTAGACAGGAATGTGTCTTTAAATGTAATGCGATAGACAAATGCATCCAACAAATGGAGTTTTCATTATGTTGTAGTCGTCAAGCCAACATGTCTACATACATATATATATATATATATATATATATATATATATATATATATATATATATATATATATTAGGTTGGTGCAAAAATAATTTCGTTTTCTAACATATGCTACTATGTGAGAAAACGAAATTATTTTTGCACCAACCTAAGATATATATATATATATATATATATATATATATATATATATATATATATGAAGAAATATGGTTTTAAGATGTGCTATATTTATGGGATAAAGTGCCAAATTTCAGAGATGGAGCGTATGTAAAAACTACCACCGCCAATATAACAGAATAGACTACAGCAATCAATCCAAAAAATGGATGATTAAATGGCTTTATCTTTCCAGACCAAAACAAACTATTAAAGAAGTGACCTTAAGCCAATCACCAAAAATCTTGCTGCGTCGAAAACTGAAAAAAATGAATAAATATATAAAATAATAAATGAAAACAAATAAAATAAATTAGCCTAAATTAACACAAATAAATAACCAAACCACTCCAGCCAAAATAACCATCAGAATGGACTACACACAATGCACCATTAACCCATACATATAAATAATCGAGAAGAAACTCACCACTCGCGGCCTGACGATTGCGTCTAGCATAAAATAGCCTGTAGCCTCTGAGTGTTAACTTCAATCTTCACTTATATATATATATATATATATATATATATATATATATATATATATATATATATTGAGAGAGGGATATACTGACGTGCCAAAAGCTATGGGGAGAAGTATGTAAAGTAAATGATAGTTGGCACCATATTTGATGCCATGGAAATGATCTGATGTGTTGTACTTGCTCAATTATATCTCATTTAAATATTCATGGAAACCTATCAGACACTATTCGTTACATACTTGTTGACAACACTAATATAATAGTATCATCTACATGTGAAAAAGGCTAAAAATAATGGAAGAATTAGTAATAAAACAAAAAAGAAACAACACTTAATAATATTAACTTTCAACATGGACACAATATCTTGACCGTGTTTTGAAAAATGAAAACATTTTATAACACATATATAGAACAAACTATTTCTTATTTAACAGTTAAAATATTTAATCCTTGAAAATGGCTATATGTATAGCCGAAAGCGATCGGATAAAAAGAACATTCGGACAGTTTCTATATAATTTATCATCTGAAACGAAAAAAATTATTATATCGCATGACGAATTGTATAAAAAAAACTGAATAAAAGCACCTTGTCTATCGTATTCAATGAAATTTGCATATATATATATATATATATATATATATATATATATATATATATATACATATATATATATATATATATATATATATATATATATATATATATATATATATATGATGCACGGTGGAGTAGTGGATAGCGGCTCGGATTGAGAAATTGGAAAGCTGAATCCATTAAATTCACTTAGGTGCTAATACCCTTGGGAAAGGTATCAATCCTCACTTCTGCCTCCAGCTATCGGTAAATAGCAAAACAGACTGTCTTCCATAGCCTTGGATGGCAACTAGTCTAGGAGTAGGACAACTCTGAATGCAAAAACCTGCGGAGGGCCTTGTAGCATGTAATGCACCTAGTCTATGTATTCGGCCCTTCAAAAAGTCTAGTTGGTTCTGCACAAAGCATCCACCTCTATAATCAAATCATATGTGCTGGTGCCTGGACTGTCGATTTCTAGGAACTGAGCTGCTTGACACTCATACGTCGAATACGACGGGAGAGTTCACACCACGTACTGACTTTCTAAAGGAAAGGCGAACTGAATCTTAAAACAAGAAAAGAACAAACCACCACTGTTCGACTACCCATTGGAAAAACAAGACTGACTCACTCTTTCGTACTAAAACAAGAACCTCCTCCTAAATGTTACTGTGGAAAACAATACACTGTAAAATATATACTAATAGAATGTACAAACCTCACACACATCCGTAGAAAATTCTATAACACGAAGAACATGAAGAAATTATTTGCAAAAACTGAACCAAAAAATATATGGCATTTTCTAAAAAGAATTGGTCTCTTATCAAAGATGTCGACTGATGTATAAACAACATATCCTACCTTTTACCATTTTGCAAATAAAATATCCTTATCATATGGAAATTCTTGACTTAAACAAAAATACCTAGGATTACTTTGCAGTGTACAAGCAAATAAGCTCTGGGTTGCTAAAAATGTTTCATACAAAACAGGCATTTAAAATTCATATAAACTGGATTAGGCATTAAATAACCCAGTGGTTGATATGCCATAAAACCCAAACAAACAAACAATCTAAACTCAACATGATATTTGTCACAAGTACATCTAAAACAATCAAAGACTTAATCAATAAAAAACAAAACAACCATCTAAAACTTGAAGGAGGAATTTAGTCAATCAAATGCAGGAATTGCTAGAAAAAATACATTGGAGAAACCTCAAGAAGTTTAAACAAGAGACTATATGAACACAAAAGGGACATTTTAAATAACAACACACAAAACGCATTCGTTATTCACCGTTACAAAAGGGAGCACAATTTTGACATAGGGAATGCTACTTTGATTAAAAGAGAAAATACACGGAGACGAAAATATCTGAAACATTCCTTCGTCGTTAGTACAGTCACAATAAATTTACGTCCAGGCTCTTACAACATGTCACCATTCTTGGTAGATTTTATATTGTAACAGTGTGGGATAGTCAGGGACAAAGGTGACGGAAAGAAAAAGAAAAAGAAAGAGAATACAGATGATTTCGGATAGATCGAGAAAAAAGATATTCTCTCAAAAATATTCTTTAAAAAATTTTGAAACTACACGTGTCTCTCGTTTCGTGCACATATATAAACGTTGCAAAGTCATCAAAGCAGGGCCTGATGAAATCCCAAAGGATTAAACGCATCACAAAAAAATTCCGATTTCTCAATATATATATATATATATATATATATATATATATTTGGTAATTCGTATGGATAATTCCAAAGAGGATATAAATCCAGAGAGAGAGTTCGATGTAAAAACAGAGCAAATAATAATTATTATTATTATTATGAAAACAAAGACTTTAATAGGTCATGATAATATTTTATTTCATTAGAACTGGTATTTCTGTTCTAACTCATCAGTTCAAACATGATCACACAACTATATATATATATATATATATATATATATATATATATATATATATATATATACGCAAGTACAGGATTGGTGTATACAGAATAAATTCCAATAAACAAAAAATACTATTCTTAAAAAAGTGCCCAATACAGAGTAGAGGAAATATAATTATTTATTCAAAAATTATAACAAATATTTTATAAAATCACTAAAAAAGTAGCCATTTTCTTTCAACACTACGAGTGTCTTATTAAGTGATGGTGTTGAATGTAGAATAAAGGGTTTATTCTACATTCAACACCATTACTTGATAAAACAAAATGGCTATTTTTTTTAGTGATTTTATAACATATTTATATTATAATTTTCGAATAAATTATATATATATATATATATATATATATATATATATATATATATATATATATATATATATATATATATAAAGAATTCTTATATATATATATTTTCTGTCTGCATTTCTGGGATCAGGATTATCATATTTTACATCATTTACACGTTGTTAATGTTCTCACATTTTGGACGTTGTCCCCTCATCAGGTTGAAATCAATCCGGAAAGCCGACAAAGAATTTTGAACTGAACATTTTGCTTCATCTTCAAGGATATTTTATTCTCGTTCTGCTAACCATGTCTCGGGAAATCTCGTATCGTTCTTTTTTGTTTTAGTACTGTTCAGTTATTGCATGTCTTATTCTAATGAATCCAAGTACACCCACCCTTGCCCACGGATTTAACATACAATTACTATTATTATTATTATTATTATTATTATTATTATTATTATTATTATTATTATTTTCTTTGATTTCTCACGTTTACACATTTCTTTCCGAGTCCCGCCCAGGGACCTAAGTTTAGAAATGGCATCATGGCACTCTCCACTGAAAAGAAAAATTACATAGATAAAGCCCTTCGTAAAGTGTGGGCTGAACAATTTTTTGTATCTCCTTGAGGCATGGACTTCCAGGAATCCCTTCAATTAGTCTACTGCAATATTTTCCAACCAATTCTAGGGCTCCAACTACAACAGGGATTGTTGATGTTCCCATATGCCACATTTTCCAGATTTCTATTTCAAGGTCCTTGTATTTTGACAGGTTTCTGAATATCTTCAAAGATACATTGCAGTCTGCAGGGACTGCCATATCAATAAGAAGGCACTTTTTTGTTTGTGATCTTTAATAACAATATCTGGGCGGTTGGCCTTGGTTGTTCTGTCAGTGTATATTGTGTAGTTCCATAGAATTGTAACAGGTCCTTATTATTATTATTATTATTATTATTATTATTATTATTATTATTATAATTATTATTGTTATTATTATAATAATAATAATAATAACTATTATTATTATTATTATTATTATTATTATTATTATTATTATTGTTATTGTTATTTTGAAGATTCTTTCCATAAAACCAAAATTATTGGATTTGCTTCGTTGCGCCACTGATTTCCAGTGTTATTTTAAAACGCGTCTTTATTAAAATCTATTTTCTCTGCCTTCTACGTGAAGTCCTCGAAGTGATGTAAAAGGCATTTTTATTTCGAGAGCGTTACGTTCACATTTAAGCCCCGCCCATTGACAGTCGAACAAGCTTCAACTCAAGGCTGAGTGCGTTGCCCCAAAATGGAAATGCTTCTTCCATTGTTAGAAATTGCATTTTGGAAGGCAGTCAGCTCAGTTCGTTTATTGAAGTTGCCGAAATTATGAAGCCATGAAAGTGCAACAAATATGGAGGAACATAGTGTCAAGCTTAATCGAGCTCTTCATCGATTCAGTACCCTTACCTCTCAGTAGTCGAGAGATACCATATAGAATTAAGTAATTTGCATCATGCCCACCATTTCTGTGTAATGTTTCATCCCAAACAAGGCAATAATGCCAGTAACACGCAAGGGATGTGAAAGAGAATGATAAAACGTTAGTGAGGAGAAAGGATAATAAAACAGCAATCAGGAAATCGGAAGATGGTGATTGATTTCGCATTTAAATTTTTGAAGACGTGATATGGAACCGAGAAACGTTAAGAAAGTTCCACAGGCGAGAAGGACGAGAGAATAAACTCTCAGAATAGAATTTACGGTTACATATACTTATTTAAAAAATAAATGTAGCGATATCAGTGTCAGCCAATATCTTGTTAAATGAAAAAACATCTGAGCTGTCACACAAATTGCTTCAGGCATTTATTTCCTGCTGATTATCAGCTAAGTGAAGCGGACATCTCAAGCACCATGGCAAGTGGCTCTCGCATTGAGGGTCTCTGAATAGATTACTTGATAGATTCCTTTTTTAGACAAAGATGACAAGAAAAAGAACAAAGTTCTCTATGAGACAGTGGTCACGACCAGCGGAAAACTCAGTGAGACGGAGAGGACACACGGAGAGTGACGAGAAGACCACCTTGCAGCGACGCGGAAGGGAAGACGTCCGTTAGACTTTTCACCTCGCCCTCACCTCGCTTTATCTCTGCTTTGCTCGTCTATAGCAGTAAGTTACAGTTAGAATAAAAACTATAATAAAACAAAGCATACTAATGCATGCCAATATAGTGGTACGCTTAAATGCATGCGGTCGAGGTACCCAGGAGAAGAGCTAATTTGAACAATTGTCATGAAAAGAGTTACAGAAAATAGACAGTAGTTGGTTGGTGACTGAAATCGAGATGCCAGGTCAGGACCAATAATATAACAGAAAATTGAGATATATAGCAGGAGAGCCAGAACATATATTGCAGCAGTATTAAATATATGGATAAATGAAAGACTAATAAATGATTAGATTCTGACTTTATATCGCTTCAGTTCTATTACGTCCTTTATTATGGGGTTACTTATCAAATATGTGCCGGTAGCTAACGTTTATTCCAAAATCCGGCTTACGTTTTTGCGTTCACTTTCACACTAATGCCATTGGGAAAGGCATGAATCCAAATCTCCGCCCCGAAACTATTTTTAAAACAAGCATTTGACTGGAAAAAGCTGCACCCTTAGAACGAATCTGGTGGCCGAGGTGAACTGCAACGCTAATAAAACAAATCATATTAATAAATGTCAATCTAGTGGTGCGCTTCAATCCATGCGGTAGTGAGAAGGGTGAGCTATTTAGAATGATTGTTAGGAAGATATTTATAGCAAAGACAGAGAGAATCTATCTCAAAACAATGGGAAGGTGACTGAAACCGAGATGCCAGGTCAGGACTGATAATATTACAGACTTATTTGGATTTTAATCGAGAATCTCAAGATATATAGCAGGAGCACCAGACCAGATACTACATCAGTATTCAATGCGCAGACGAATACGTGAAATCGATTCTGTTGAGAAAAAAATGTCTGACATGATACAGTGAACCAGGTTTCCTAGCAGAAGTCCTAGCAATTCCTTCAATAGAATCAACTTATATCAGTGGAAAACGTAATACCAAGTTACTCCGTTGGAGCTTAGCATCAGCCATTATATTTGAGACGTATTTTAATAAAAGATATTTATACTAAAATTCACCAAATACAAACCTTTATTATGGTGGTACTTATTAAAACCGGCTTATATTTTGCGATCACTTTTAAACTAATTCCCATGGAAAATGCCCGAATCTAATTTCCCTACCCGCGACTATAGAAGGGTGGGCTGAGTTGCCTTTGGTAGCAGTGAGTCTATCAAGACTACACTGATAAAAATCTGTGAAGAAAGCAACGAAAAACTATTTTCTACGTCCCGAAGAGACATTTTCTTTTAATTAAAAATGTTAAAAAAATAAAATAGGTAAAATGAACATTATCCTTGCTGGATTGGGTTTATAGTGGATGATAAATACACACAAATAGAAATAAAAACAAGCCTCAAGAGAATGAACGAGAAAAAAAGTACAAAAACAGATAAAAAAAATAAAAGAATTAGAGAAAATAGACAATACTTGGTTGGTGACTGAAGTCGAGATGCCAGATCAGGACTAGTACCATGACAGACCCTTTTGTTGGACAAAATCAAGATATACAGCAAGAGAACCAGAAAAGATATGGCAGCAGTATTAAATGGATGGACGAATGAAGACAAATAAATGCCTAAGATGGATTCTGACTTTATATCGCTTCAGTCATATTTTTTTTTCATTGAGGTACTTATCAAATATGTGTCGGTAGCTAACGTTTATTTCAAAATCTATCTTACGTTTTTGCGTCCACTTCCACACCAATGGCCTTGGAAAAGGCATGAATGCAAATCCCCTCCCCGCAACAATAGCAGAGTAGGCTGAGCTGCCTTTGGTGGAAGTGAGTCTATCAAGACTACACTGATCAAAAGCTGTGAAAAAAAGCAACGAAAAACTATTCCATTAACTTTACCAAGAAGTCATAGCAATTCACGGATAATGAAAATTAGTGATCTATGCGGAGATATGCTTGCCTACGTACCGAAGAGACATGACACTTTTTTTTAAATTAAAAATGTTTAAAAAAATAAAATAGATAAAATGAACATTATCCTCTCTGGATTGAGTTTAGAGGGAAGACAAATACACATAAATAGAAATAAAAACAAAACAGAAGAGAATTAATAAGAGGAAAAAAGGACAACAGACACAGAATGAATTCTATATAGGTTCACCTATCGTTCGATTTACACTCCTGCACAGTTTTTTAGCAAGAGTAAAGGTTTATCCCTTCTTTCCTATTTAGGGTGAGGGGTTCCGTTTCCTTCCCTTTCACTTCCAGTAACCCCTTACATTTTAGTTGCATTATCGTCCTTCTTGGGGGCGAAATAATTAATATATATATATATACTTAAACGGAACCGATTAGATAAAATTTTATATAATGTTGCTCAAGCTTCAGAAGGTTGTCCTCCCAGGCAATACATCTCTCTCCCAGGTAGAGGCTAAGGTCACCAACAGGCACTACCAAAAGGGACAGCGCTGAACGTTTTCATGTCCACGTGGACTCACATTTTAAATGCGACCTTGTTTCACTTTCCGCTCGAGTGATCGGGCGGATGAATACTTACAAAAACAAACATATGGATAACGAAAATTCTCTTGCGCCAGTAATTCACCACATACACTGGAAAAAAATCAACATTTTAAATTAGGGGTTTGTACCCAGACTCGGTCATTAATTTAAGAGGAAAATTTGAAATTGTTACAGCAAGAAGATTGGCCCCGTAAGCAGCTGTCAAAGAAAAATAACTAAATAAGTCTCCACCCGACTTAAAATATAACGAAATAGGCTCTAAAATAGCTGGAGGACATTATTCCGCGTTGTGGCATTCATTCTTCTCTTATATAAATAAGGGGTCCGGTTTCATAAGATCTTTTGAATCTGTTTTGTTACGCATCAGAAAAGAAGGGCGATTACATAAGAAAATAAGACAGGATTCCTACTAGCGTTTCTCTTGATTCTTTATCTGTGTGTCTGTGTAGGTCAGCCGATGGAAGTACACACGTCTCTTGTAGATTTATCTGCGTGTCTGTGTAGGTCAGCCGATGGAAGTACACACATCTCTTGTAGATTTATCTGCGTGTCTGTGTAGGTCAGCCGATGGAAGTACACACGTTTCTTGTAGATTTATCTGCGTGTCTGTGTAGGTCAGCCGATGGAAGTACACACATCTCTTGTAGATTTATCTGCGTGTCTGTGTAGGTCAGCCGATGGAAGTACACACATCTCTTGTAGATTTATCTGCGTGTCTGTGTAGGTCAGCCGATGGAAGTACACACATCTCTTGTAGATTTATCTGCGTGTCTGTGTAGGTCAGCCGATGGAAGTACACACATCTCTTGTAGATTTATCTGTGTTCCAGTGTAGGTGAGCCGATGGAAGTACACACATCTCTTGTAGCCAAAATGCTGGAACTGAAATCTTCTTATCGACGTCTCCTTGTGATATACTACACGAAAATACTGCGATAAAAAAATTATAGCTGCCTCTTGCTTTGTCGGAGTTTTCTCTTACGGAATGAAAAGGAATTACAAGTTATCTTTTAGTGTTATTTCCTATGCTGTGCATTTTTAAGCTGAACGATCAAGTTGAAAAATTTCAAATCCCATTTTGTGTAAATCTGAAATTTAGTCATAATCATTTCAGGAATTGCTTGAATACTAAAGTCATTCGTTTATTGATTCATTCTATGTATCTATCTATCTATCTATCTATCTATATTATATATATATATATATATATATATATATATATATATATATATATATATATATATATATATATATATTATGCTCACAGCTATCTATGTTATTCTGTTCATATCTACCTATGTCATTGTCATATCTATCTATCAATCTATCTATCTATCTATCTATCTATCTATCTATCTATCTATCTGTAGGACATCTATCTATCTCAGTCTGTTCATATCAATCTATCCTCCTATCTCTCTCCGTCATTCTGTTCATTTATATATATATATATATATATATATATATATATATATATATATATATATATATATATATATCATTCTGCCTATATCTATCTATGCCATTCTGTTCATAACTATCTATGTCATTTAGTTCATATCTATCTCATTGTTTTAATGCATATCTATCTATCTCTGTATCTATCTCAACCTTTTACTATTTATCTCTGTTTGTATCTACTTGTTCCTATCTATCTATCTATCTATCTATCTGTCTATCTATCTATCCCATTGTGTTCATATATATCTGTCACATTCTGGCATATGATAAAAAACTTCTGTACCTGAATGACTCTGAAAGCTTGAATTAGTTGCTAGCATCTTTGAAAATCACTAATGATGCCGGATTAGTGATGGTCAATCCGTAGTTGATTTTATAACGTTGTAACGGCCATTATTAATTTCTTATTTCATCTCACATTCTGGCAACTTTAGTCCGGAGCTCAGTGTACTTTTTAAGTTTTCAATTTCTTTGATATTGATATTATAGTCCCCAGGACAAGCCACATTGATAATGGGGCATTTTCTTCGGTGGAGGGTTTGTCAATGACAATGATTTCTAGTTTGTTGACATCAATGACCTGGCCTATTTTGGATGTTGAAATCCTACACGATCATACACTTGATGGAGTGATAGAGGCCTTATTATAAAAAAGAAAGAAATTAAGTCTCAATAACATCAACGAGAAGGCATTGTTATCAATAATATCTCTAGTATACCGCGTGTAACATCAAAATTGTCCAAACCGTTTAACAGCATGGGATGATTGTCTATCCCACAAAATGTTTAATATCTAAAAAACACTAAAGTAATTGAGTTTCTTTTTCCAAGTTTTCAGATAAGACATTTAGTCATCTTGATACCATTTGTCCTAAGAATCACTGAAAAGTACTTTGAGTTATTCAGCTAGAAAGAGAACAAGTTAAAATCATTTTCGGTCAGCCCGCTATGTCTTCCCAACTGAGCAATGGTGAGCGGAAAAAGATCATTCAGACCTTCATTAATGGTATCAACCATTCATAACATGGCTTCCATCTTCAAAGTCCATTCAAGAACCATCAAGAGAACGGGGAATATTTTTTTAAAAAAGAAGGAACAGTAGAGAGGAAAATTGGATCAGGAGGTCACAACAGGAAGAGGGATCATCATTTCAATTTAGAGCTAAATGCATTCTTATTGCTCAAAGTCCAATAGTATTACAATTCTTGGGAGAATTCCAGTACTATATCTTTAATCATTTCGTTGATACAACGGTTCAGAGTTTAATCTAACAATTGGACAATTTTCCTGTTACATGATTTGGACAGTTCTGCTGCTACACACGGCGCGTGTGTGTGTGTATATATATATATATATATATATGTATGTGTGTGTGTGTGTGTGTGTTTCTATGCTTAAGCCATGCATAGTTAAGAAAAATGCCGAATAAGAATCCATTTTCTTGTCGACCTATATTTTGTCGGTTCTAAAAATTATACGGTTTGCTTGTTTTGTTTTATTTGACGGCATTTTAACCTCAGTGGATTATTTATTGCCAAGAAAATTTTTAATAATAATGGTAATATTTTTTTTTTTCACAAATGTATTGCTGGTATTTTTTTTTTAATATAGTGATGGTAATATTTTATTAAAAATGTATTGCTGATAATATTTTTTTCTTTTTAAAAAGTATTTCTGGTATTAAAACCTATTTTTACACTTTCATAGTGTTTTGACCACAGTTTGTGGGGGTTAACTATTTAGCCATAGGTGGGACACTAACAGGTGCTACCACCCGGGTCAGGATGGACAGGGAACACCAGCAATTAGGAGGTGGTTCCACGCACTTCAAACCCTCCTGATCAGTGGCCTTGCTGTTGGACGTAGTTTATCGTCAAAAATAAATCGGTTATTTACTAAATAATGATCTGAAGTTATTTGTAACTCAAGATCATTATTGGACAATTCTGCTGTTACACACGGCGTATATATACATATATACTTAACGAATAAATCTACATCCAAATTTCAGAAAAAGAAAAGCTCTTAGTTTTGCAGTATAAAACACATATTGTCTCTGTGGGTGTTGAACAAGCATAAATGTACCTGTGTGAGCGATTGAAATAAGGGTTGACTAGCTGCCTTAATAGACGGATATCCTCGAGTACAAGTGGCCAGCTAATATATATATATATATATATATATATATATATATATATATATAGATAGATAGATAGATATTGGTACAGTATTTGTCAACATTATGCTTTTATAAAGCAACAAATTAGAAATTATTTGACAGTCAAACTCCGAGAAGTTGTTGACGTATAACTCCCACAGAAAGGCATGAAAACACATACTATATTATTATTTAACCAGTAAGAAAAACGAGTACAGAAAAAATGAATGACCGTTTTCTGCAATTTCAAAATGAATCATATTCCAAGAATTACTTAAAATATTTAATAATTCATTTGTTGATTTTGCAGAATATCTTTCTCTCTCTCTCTCTCTCTCTATCTATCTATCTATCTCATTCTGTTCATATTTATCTCATTCTGTTCATATCTGTCTTTCTCACTTTGATCATATCTATCTATCTATCTATCTATCTATCTATCTATCTGTCTATCTATCTCGAGGGTTCAAGTATGTTTCAGACGAATTAAATGCAATGTCAATCGTTATCCTTTCTCTTCTCAATTTCTGTTTTCTCTTTAATCTTTTTTTCTCATATTTTCTCACTATCTGTAACCCCCTTGCGTGCTAGTAGCTTTATTGCTTTGCTTAGAGCGAAATGATTAAAACAATGTCAAATATTTGCATCCTGATATTTACTGTAATTCCCTATGTATAATACGCATTTTTTCTAAAAAATAATAAGCAAAATTTGGCACTAACATTCGGCGATTGCAACTCCACAGGGATGTCAAATACAATCATAACAATATTGTAAAAAGTACCAAACAACAGTGGGCACCTCGAGGCGGTGTAATGGTCAGCAAGCTTTTCTCGCTAGAACAATTACAACTGAGTAGTGAGTTCGATCCTCACAGGGTGCCCCGTATCTTCGGCCTTGTGGCGTATCTAAGCTACACTTGGAAAATACCTATGTCTCTAATAATACCTACAAATATAAAGTAAAATAAGAATTATTATAAAACTAAATTTGAATAATATTATTCTATGCTTAAAACCATTTTTTGTGAAAAACTACATACAAATCAGAACAAAACAGGTTAATGAGTCCGCGCAGTAGTCACGATATAGGTATTTCCGTTTCCTTTTAGAATCGTTAGGATAGGAAATTTTGATAAATATCTTCAATTACAGCTTGAATAAGCGTAGGAAACGTTAGCCATAATGAAATTGGAAAGATACAATTTATAGGGTTTGATTAGCAAACAATGGGTGCGTATTATGCGCGAGTAGAAGCATTTTTCCACGCTTTCAGCACAATTTTACTGGTGCGTATTATGGATGAAGTCGTATTATACATGGGGAATTACGGTATTCAACCACTACCACCACCACCATATAAATACATTGTCAAGCATATTTATTCTTAACCAGGCCCGTAGCGCGCAATATCCTTCTTTGTTTGCTCAGCATTATTATTATTTCTCTCTTTTTATCTCAAAAATATATTTATATTGTTGAACATAGCAGTTGCTAATTTTCTTTTTGGGATAATTCACAATGATTTAATCCTGCTTCTTAGTATATGACTTTCTTTTTCAACACCTCCTAATCAGTTATAGAGCATGTATATTCATGTTTTTCTCTGACATTTTGTGATTATAAAACCGCTATTTGAAAGGTCAACGCTGAACTAATAAAATCTTAAATATTCTAATCCTATAGTAGCCTGATAGACAGCATCTTTTAGTAAATAGTTTCTGTTGAGAGGTCACAAATAGTTTGTTTTTTTTCTGCGATAACACTTAATACATTTCAGGTTGGATTCTTCGTTTAGAATCCAATTATGCTTATCAAAAATCTACTAAAACTAAAAACGCAACTATAACTATTTATTAAAATCGCCGTGTAGTCATTGTCCAGGGAAATGTTTTTCTAATAACTTCGAAACACCTTAATCCAAATTTTGTTTTCATCAAATTGAAGGGAGGCGTGAAACAAATATCATTTCCTCTGGCGTTATTCTTTCAATTTTTTTCCTTAAACTTAAAATTACATTTGTGCTTTTCTAATCTCCTAACAACCCTTTATTTTATTCATATTTTCATTCAACGAATTAGTCAATAATCAGTATTCATTGTCTCTCGGTATGTGTTTTAGTGGCTGGACATTTCCTTCACATAACATAATTGTCTATTTAGCTTTTGTTATATTCTGTGCTAATAAGAAATATATACTTGAAAAACACGGTGGATAAAATAAGTAAAGGTTTACTGTAAAAAAAAACAGTGCAATAAAATAAAGGTAACAGTTATGCACAAGGCCGTCGCAAGTGAATCCAGTAGTGAGTGCTATTATTGGAAGATCGGTAATTCTCATGTAAGTCTGACTTACAGAGACTTATAGGCAGTTACTGTAGTCACTCATGGGGGTGACAGGTTATGCCATTACATCAGCTTTCTATGTGAATTAATGATGTTTCTGCATAGATCAAGTTTAACATCGAAGTATTAGATATTAATCCTATTACATGTTGATTTGTATATCTACTCTGTATATTATCCTCGATACTGGCTCCCATTATTATTCCAAATTATAAACAGCCCCATATATATATATATATATATATATATATATATATATATATATATATATATATATATATATATATATATATATATAGGAATAAGCATAATTTATATGGCATTTTAATGTATATTTTGAAAAGCTAAAAATAAAACCGGTTTCGTCGCAGCCTTATCAAATTTATTTCTGGGATATAAAATATAAACATGTAAATTTAATTGATATTAATGATAACCAATGGAGGGGAAAAACATGAATTTCAAGAAAGCTAGAGTCCAATAACAATAAAACTAAGCAAGCATTCCATCTGATTACAAAGGGAAGACCCACGGAAGCTGATCTGCAAGCATTCTAGAATGAGTGGGACCTAGATAAAATAGAAAAACTGAAAAATCAAAAACACAATTCCTACTATTTAGAACATTCTCTGCAATAGAAGAGCCAGGAGTATTGTAGAGCATGTTCTAAATTGTAGGAATTGTGTCTTTGATTTTAGGGTGGACCGTTTTTCTATTTTATCGCCGTCACACACCTCATATCACCTCAAGGTTTTAGAGTTCTTGTATATCAGATTCCCTAGGCCTTCCCTCTGTAGTATTTTTTATATCACAGAAATAAACTTGATAAGGCTGGGACAAAACCGGTTGTTTTTTAGCTTTTAAATTATATATTAAAATGTCATATAAATTATGCTTATTCCTAGCTATCCTTAAATTTTGTACTACAAAAAACTTATTTACATATATATATTATATATATATATATATATATATATATATATATATATATTATACACTGTTACATTAGAACATGTAAATATCCACTACATAATGTACCTTTTGTCTCAACGTTAAAATCAAACGCTTCTTCAGGTGGCTAACAATGATGTAACTGTATATAATATTTATTGCTCTACTTTTGTATTGAGACATGTTTTAAATTAATGTTTTGAACGGTGAAACATTATTCTCCATTCTTTTACATTTGGATATATATATATATATATATATATATATATATATATATATATATATATATATATATATATATATCTATAATATGAAAGTGAACATTGAAGTCAATACTCAGAGGTGACAGGCTGTTTCATGCTAGACGCAATCGTCAGGCTGCCAACCTAACAGAATAAACTACGGCAAGCAATCTAAACACTGGACGAATAAATAGCTTTATCTTCCCAGACCAAGACTAACTATTAAATAAGCGACCTAAGTAAATCCCTCCTCCAATTATTTTTTTACTACTTTAATAAAACATCTAAAACCAAAAAGAATAAATAATACAAAATGAAAAACAAGTAAAATAAATTAACCCAAATAAATAAATAAACAAACAATCCACTCCCGCAAAAATAAACCGCCAGAATAAATTACCCACAATGCACCATTGAGGCATATATATAAATAGTCGAACAAAAATCCAACATTCGCGGCGTGAAGATTGCGTCTTACATGAAACAGCCTGTGGCCTCTGAGTATTGACTTAAATGTTCACTTTTATATTTATATTTACATACGTTCTATCTCTTATGTTGAACACTTTATCCCCAAAGAAATAGTACACCTTAGAACTATTTTCTTCATATGTGAAAAGTGTGTGTGTATATATATATATATATATATATATATATATATATATATATATATATATATATTTATATATTATATTATATGCGCGGTGCTTAATTTTACACAGAATACCTATTATCAGGATTTATACCAAATAAATTAATACATATAACAAAATAAAATAAAACACCAACAACCACTTTTTAGTTCAAGCTGCCACCACTATAGCTACATTTATGGTTTTATCATTCTCCCACCACCATTACTAATCACTTCTACCAATTTACAATAACTATTAGCTACTTATATTATCATTGTCTCCAATCCCTTACAACATTACTATCACATCACATCTACTATTATCATATAGACCTGCTATAATTATTAACATAAACTACCCTCTCGCCCAGCATATCAAATATTAAATATCACCATATTAAATAACCAATAATGATTACAAACCGAAATTTCTACCTGTTACATATACACAGTCATCAAAAACAAATAAATAACCAGCTTTAAATATAACAAATAAACCCCCTTTTTTACAAAAATTTAAAAATAAATATAAATAAAAATAATAATAATTTTTACCTATCATAATTTTACACAAACCCCACCACACCAAATATTCAGCAGAAAATACAAAAATGACATGTATACATTCACGAGAATTTCTCGCTACAGTTCCAATCTTTCAACATACAAATGCGTATGTATAGACACAACACCACCCGTATACATACATATTTCATATCCGAAACTGTCCACATATGTTTATATATGTATGAGTCCCGATGGACGACCAAGTGTGTACGTGTGTCTGCGTACTTCATCCTCCCCCACCCACTTTCATAATAACACCAATATTAAATATTAAAATATTTAAAAAAATTAATCAGTTTGTCTGACGATCGCAAAAGCGTGAAACCCAGGTTCACAAACTCACATCAATCCAACCAAATATATATATATATATATATATATATATATATAGAGAGAGAGAGAGAGAGAGAGAGAGAGAGAGAGAGAAAGAGAGACAGAAGAGAGAGAGAGAGGGGATAGGAATAGGACCATACAAAAGGCTGGGATATGAATAGGTTAGAAAAATACAGGAGAGAAATGCAAATAGTGATAAAGAAAGGATGACAGATAAAGTGAAAGAGATTTTCTAAGTGTTAGTGGATATCAAAGATAGAAAGAGAGAGGTAGTTAGAGAAGAAAGAAAGAAATTCTTCCCACTTTCTGTTCTACCATCCATTTACACAAGCTTGTTTCTCTCTAGGATGAGTGCGAACATAGTCCTTCACAACTTCCTATCCGTTGTAGGTCTAAACAATTTTTATCTTTTTACTCTTCTTCCTACTCTTCTTTCCGTATGCATACTAATTTAAACTCTTTCTGGTTGTAAGTATACACGTCCTTTTAGGTTTCCATTTTCTTTAGAAAATCTTATTATCTTTGAGGAAATTGTCAAATATTCACTTCAAAAATAATATTGATAAGACTCATATTTTTTTATTTTTTTTATTTTATATTAATTTAAAAAGAATTGATCAAATTGAAGCTTGATGAGAAAGATTTTTATAATAGAAATTTTCCGAAACACCTGAGTCTTTTTTAATGAGAAGAGAACTAAACGAATAAATAAATAAAAAATTAAGTGTGACTTTCTTTTCCGGGGAATGTATTTGCTTGTTTATTTTTTTGTTTTGTTTTGTGTCGTTTTTTTTCAACAGTTTGAATAAGACTAGCGCACTCAAACCCTCGGTCACGATGACTTGTGACTTCGTGCTAGCATAACTACCGACGGTTCCCTAAGGGTTCCGTCAAAACAAATTCACTCACAAGGCATGGTATTGTTTTTCAGGCACTTTCCAGACAGATGAAATCAAGAAGTCACTTGCCAGACAAATCGACCATGTTGAGATTCGAACCCGAGTCTCATGGTCAGAAAGCGAATGTTCTAACCGCAATAATAATAATAATAATAATAATAATAATAATAATAATAATAATAATAAAGATAGAAGAAAGAAAGAAAGAAAGAAAGAAAGAAAGAAAGAAAGAAAAATCGAAGACAGAAGAGGCAATATCGCTCTTATTCGCTTAACGTCTGTTTCAGTGGAATTTAAAAAAATGCCAGCTTTTAATGCCTTTATTTGTCTGGCTTGCTTCTTTAAATAATGAAATACCTTCATATTATATTTATGATTGTTATTGCAATATCTTATTAAGGTTTCTAAGCTCAAATATTTAACGAGCTAATACGAGAATTTCCACGGGTATTTTTATAGTTTCAGAACTTACAAAAAGCGTATACAATCATAGCTTAGCAATTATGGTTCGTCAAAAAATTAAAACCAGAAAGCCGTTAAATTTTCACTGATAGTTCTTTTTATTATTATTATTATTATTATTATTATTATTACAACAACAATAGACAGTCTGTTGCTCCAACGTCGGGACTGAATTCACGAGTGTATGAAATTTTAGACAGCGACATTGCTACAATCTAACACCAGGCTTTGTAAAAACTGAACCCCTGTCTATAACAACAGGAGCAAATTATATGCTTCACTGCACAACAGGGATTTTGTTTTTTATGCTGTTGGTTTCCAAGCTTGTAAAATAAATGAGTTTTATTGTCTCAGTGGACAGACACGAACAACTAAGCATGGAGAAAGATAATCAGACACAGAGAGAAAGACAGAGAGAGAGAGAGAGAGTGTGGAGAAAGACAGAGAGAAAAATAGAGAGAAAGACAGAGATAGAGAGGGAGAAAGACAGATATAGAGAGAAGGAGAAAGGCGGAGAGAGAGAGAGAAAGACAGAAATAGAGAGGGAGAAAGACAGAGATAGAAAGACACCGAGAGAAAGAGAAAGACGGAGGGAAAGAGAAAAAACAGAGAAAGGCAGAGAGAGAAGGATAGAGACATACAAAGTGGAAGACAGAGGGAGAAGTAAGAGAGAAAGAAAGATATATATATATATATATATATATATATATATATATAGAGAGAGAGAGAGAGAGAGATGGTGAAAAGACAGAGAGAGAAAGAAAGACAGAGAGAAAAGGAGAAAGTCAGAGAGAGAGAAAGACAGAGATAGAGAGGAAGAAAGACAGAGAGGGTGACAGAGATAGAGGTGGAGAAAGATACAGAGAGAAAATAGAGAGAGAGAGATAAAAAGAGAGTGATAGAGTGACATAGACAGAGAGAGAAGGAGAAAGTTAGAGAGAAAAATACAGAGAGAGAAGGAGAAAGTCTGAGAAGGAAAAAGACAGATAAAGAGGAAGAAAGACAGAGAGGGAGACAGAGGTGAATAAAGACACAGAAAGAAAGTCTGAAAGAGAGAGATAAAGACAGAGAGAGTGAGAGAGGGAGAAAACAGAGAGAGAGAAAGACAGAAATGGAGAGAAAGACAGAGAGAGATAAAGACAGAGAGAGCGAGAAAACAGAGAGACAGAGACAGAAATGGGGAGAAAGACAGAGACAGAAAGACAAATAGAGAAAGACAAATAGAGAAAGACAAAGAGAGAATGACAAAGAGAGAGTGGAAAACAGAGAGAGGGAGAGAGGGAGAAAGACAGAGAGAATGAAAGAGGGAGAAAACAGAGAGAGAAAAAAACAGAAATGGAGAGAAAGACAGAGAGAGAAAGACAAAGAGAGAAAGACAGAGAGAGAGAGAGAGAGTGAAAGAGAGATAGAGAGGGAGAAAGACAGAGAGAGAGAGAAGAGAGAAAAGGATATATGCCTGTATGAGAAGATTTAAGAACATTCTCAGACCTGCCCACAACAATTATTTTAATGAGCAAACATCATCATCCTGGTTTAGGCGTGTGAGTCGAGCTGAGAACTTTTCGGCACGCCCTCGTAATATACCGAGAGGTTGGCAAGAGTCAACGCTTTTTAAGCAATTTGGAAGTGGTTCCAGGTCGTTTCTTTATGCGATATCTACACGCCCCTTTCAGCAAAGATCAATATTTTCTTCGCTTACTTTACAAATGAGCTCATTAATAAAGATGCAAGTCAGGTGCAGGGGCATTTCCGGAGGAGTTCTTAAAGTTGCCTTCCTATACCATATGTACTCGATACAGATATAGACAATGTTCGCATGAGAAACAACATTGCATAAAGACTGTCGTTTTCATGCGGCAGTGAGTCCTTCAGACCATATCTCTCATGCTCACTCGCTCTGTTTCACTCTCTCTTTCTCCTCTCTCTTTGTCTCTCCTCTCTCTCTCTCTCTCTATACATATATATATATATATATATATATATATATATATATATATATATATATACATATTCCAAAATTATAACATAAGCATGTTATAACATCACTAAAATAATAGCCATTTTGTTTCAACACTGTTTCCCCTATTGAGGGGGTTTGTTTAGTTTTGAA
>OZ010608.1:4500450-4522950 GCA_963932145.1 Acanthosepion lycidas | reverse complement strand
TTATGGAATAAAGTGCTCAATATCAGAGATAGAGCGTGTGTAAATATAAAAGTGAACATAGAAGTCAACACTTCTATATATATATCGGGTGTAACAACAAAATTGTCCAAATCGTGTAACAACATGGGATAATTGCCTGGCCCACGAAATGTACAATATCTTAAAAAAAAAAAACAAAAAAAAAAACACTAAACTAATTGAGTTTCTTTTTTGCCAGTTGTTCAGGTTTTCAGTGTAGCCATCCTGACGCCATTTTCCGTAAGAACCACTGAAAAACTCTTTCAGAAAATCATCTAAAAAGATAAAAACTGTTTTTGTGCCAGTTCCACTGTCTTCCCAACTAAGCAATGGTGAGAGGAAAAAGATCATTCAGACATTCAGTAAAGGTGCCAGTATCCATACGCTGGCTTCCGTCTTCAAAGTCAATTCAAGAACCGCCAAGAGAACGGTGAATAAGTTTTAAAAAGAGGGAATAGTAGAGTGGAAAACTAGATCAAATGATCACAACAGCAAAAAAGATCATCATTTTAACTTAAAGCTAAAGGAATCAATTAGAAAAGATCCAACTCAATCCATAAATTGTTTGGCACGAGAGAGAGAGAGTGAGAGGGGGGAGTTTCAGCTATGACATTTCAAACAGCAATGAAAAAAAGCCTTGAAAATGAAATCGTATGTAAAAACTGTGAGGCACCTTGTTCCTTCAGGATAGAAACTAGAAGGTTAGAGGTACAATGTACAAAATGCCTTTCCTTTTTTTCTTAATCAATACTCTCAAATAATATGCATCCACATTTAATAATATAAATCAATCTGTCTTAACTTAACCTTTTGAGAACTGAGTTCCTAAATAATTTTAAACCTGCGGCCTGAACTCCCGAGTCAAAATTTGCAAATAATTGGTATGAAATGTTTTACGGTAGATATTACGGTAGCACTTTATTGCAAAGACTGTTTGCCTTAAATATCTTTTCTCTCAATATCTCAGTGACTGCTTCATAATATTTTGATAGCTCTCTCTCTCTCTCTCTCTCTCTCTCTCTCTCTCTCTGTATATATATATATATATATATATATATATATATATATATATATATATATATAATTTAAATATGTAAATGTGCTATGGTATTGGCAAATAACACTGTATTATTTTATTATAATTATTGATTGTTGTAAGTAATTTCTGTGGATCCGTGTGTGTTATTTACTTTTTTTATATTTATGTTTATTTTAAAAACAAAATAACCCCCTATAAAATGTGAACGTCATGACAATTATGATAATCCCAAATATTTGACATATTGAAATTATTTAACGGTCAGTCACAATCAGCACCTGGCGCTTGAGTTGGGCATGAAACTTACCGGTTACCGGTATGAATAAGAATGTATATATAAAGATATGCCTTCTGTATTTATCTATCTCATTCTCTTCATATCTGTGTATATACACAGATATGAAGAGAATGACATAGATAAATATAAGGTATGTATGTAGGACGCTTTCTCTTTCTATCTATCTATCTATCTATCTATCTATCTATCTATCTATCTATCTATGTGACCTTTTCTTTCTTTCTATCTATCTATCAGTCTTAATTCAACACTTGAAGACAGCGCTGGGCATGAAACTCAGTCGTGTTCCTGGAGTGGATAAAAAAAAATATATATATATATATATATATATATATATGTGTGTGTGTGTGTGTGTGTGTGTGTGTGTGTGTGTGTGTGTGTATTCGTGAAATGTGTGTATATATATATATATATATATATATATATATATATATATATATATATATATATATATATATATATATATGCAATTTATTATTTTTATTATTTATATATTATATATGCGCGGTATATATGTATTTTTTTCAGACTGTGTGTATCCTTGAAGGAAAATATATATATATATATATATATATATATATATATATATATATATATATATATATATATATAATTATATATATTTTTCCTTCACGTATACACTCCATTTAAAAATAATTACAGACACACGCACACAAACACACACACATATATGAATAAAAAAGAAGAGAAAAACTATACTTTTCCGACGCGTTTCGTACTTTCAAAGACTTTATCAAGGCAAATACAGGATTCAATGTGTTTATATACAAGAGCAAGAATATCATCGGTTTATCAAGGCTTTTAAATTTGATACAACAAAATAAATCCTTACCTTTGCTTTGATAATGTCCCTCAGATGGCGACACGTGTCGGCTAGGTATAGTTTTTATATACAAGCACAATATTGCTTTTATTCATTTTATCCCTTGACAGACACAATTCTGAATTTGCCTTGAATAATCTTTTGCCTTGATAAAGTCGAAGTACGAAACTCAAAATAATTTATACATATTTTATTCATATATTTGTGTGTGTGTGTGTGCCTGTTTCTGTGTGTAGGCTAGAGAGATTTAAGGAATAAATGATATAGTCATGGTGTTAAATATTTTAGACGTCTTCATGCATTACGTCAAGGTTTATATTTCTGTACTAAAAATTACAGAAGATAAAATTGACGATACGAAGTCCTTTCTATTTTCGTTAAAACTTGTGAGAATGTCCTCCTCACCTCGTACTTTTACTGAAAAAAAAATACTCTCGCTAGCACTAGATTTATTCTTTCTATATGACGTTAACAATATGCTTTGATTAGATTTTTTTTCAATCAGTTCCTAGTCAACCCTTTCTAGATTCTCTAAGTCTCACCTTTGCGTTACAGAAGGACGTATATTAATATTAGAATGCAAACAGACGCACATTATTTTGTTTGTTTTCTTTGAATTTTATATTTTTGCTTATTTCATCCATTTCATGGACTCATGACAAAAAGTAACTTTTTTTTTCATCGACGGTCGTAAGGAGTAAAAAAAAATTGGTCTATAAACGTGGGAGAATTGATTGAAGACCTGTTTGAAAATAACATCGTTCTGAAGAATTCTTTTAAATCAAATATTTTTTTACTAAAGAGTTATCTCCCCATAGCTTTTGAAGTATAATGAAGAACTTTTTTTTTGCGTTACGGAATCTCTTTCTCTTCTGTCTCTCACGCACACACATTTATACGCACACCTACACAATAATGAACTTTTCTCTTTTTCATATACATTTACACACATGCACACACGTATACTCAATTATGGATCGTTTTCTCTCTTACACACACATATACACACACTAATGACTCTTTCGTTCTTTTATATACATCTACACATACACACAGAGTTATGACGCTTTCTCTCTTTTATAAAGATGCACGCATGTACACACAAGTATTCACTATCATGGCACATTCTCTCTTTTATACACGGGCACGCATATACATTCACGCACACACGCATGAATGTTTATCTCCTTTTTTTTCTTTCATATACGCACGCATACACAATCATGACTCTATCTCGCTTTTATACACACGCACATATATATAAACATATCTCTTTCACACACATACATAATCCTGTCTCTCTCTCTCTCACACACACACACACATATCTGCTACCATATACAAAATATCTCTCTTTCTCTTACATATGCACCCATGAAAAAACATTTCTCTCTTTCTTCAACATGCACACACGCACACATACTGACATACAAGCTCGACTCTCTCACACACAAAGACCTACACACATACTGACATACAAGCTTGCTTCTCTCTCACACACAAAAACAGATACACACATACTGACATACAAGCTTGACTCTCTCTTTCACTCACACACACATACACACATACTGACATACAAGCTTGACTCTCTTTCTCACGCACACACACATAAACACATACTGAAATAGAACTTTGCTTCTCTCTCTCTCTCACACACACACACACACACATACTGACATACAACCTTGCCTCTCACATCCACACACACACACACACACATATATATGCAAAAATATCTTTCTTATATAATTACACACATAACCACACACGTATATACAAACATATCACACTGTTTTACATACGCACATGCACAAAATCACATGAACATGTCGACTCTGCACACACGCGCACGCATACACTCATGTCTCTTTACAAAGATACGTACACACGCGCATACACAATCATATGTGTGGTTCCTGCTCACACACATATATCTTTATGTCTTTCTCTCTCACAAACTCGTAAACAAGATTTTTTCCTTCATCTCTCTCTCTCAGACACACATGCACGTACGCGAGCACGCGCATACACATAACGTACCAAGATTTTATGTATTTATGAGCAGTACTAGGTTGGCAGCTAGGTCTCATTATTTTATAGCTGAAATGGCTAGATGTAACCATAAGTTCTATGCTAACAGTTTCGCTTTTTGCATTTCTCGCTTTGCATTTCTCGCCGTTGTTCTGCAGTGGATAAGTGTATCTCATATCGGAAAAAAAACCTCTTCATTCTTAACCAAATAAGATGGAAAAAACAGACACACATATATATATATATATAAATCGGACGAAAAACATGGCTATAACTGTTATATAACGATAAAAAATACTACGTTACTTAAAAATCGAAAACCGAAAAAAGTAAATAAAAATATACAGTATAATAAATTAATAATAAAAAACAAGTAAAATAGATTAATCTAAATTAAGCCAAATAGATAAACTAACAAATCGATCCCGATAAATTAACCGTTAGAAAAAATAAGTAAAGATAATCAATCCAAATAAAAGAAATAAAGTAATAAACAAATTAAAACTGCGCTCGGCAAAATAGTAGAATAAACTACAGCAATCAATCCTAGAATTGAATAAATAGCTTTAAATTATCTTCCCAAGCCAAAACAAAACTATTAAATAAGCGATATAAACAAATTATTAATACGGTAATAAAACACTGATTAAAATAAAAATAAATGAATAAGATGAAAAATAAAAATAAAATATAAAAATAAAAATAAATAAAAAACAAGCAAAATAACCTAACCCAAATAAATAAATAACTAAACAAATAAACGACTTCCGGCAAAATAACCACCAAAATAGACTACCCACAATGCATCACTTATAAATAACCGAGAAAAAAACAACACTCGTGGCCTGACGATTGCGACTAGCATGAAACAGTCTGTCGCCTCTAAGTGTTGACTACAATGTTCCCTTATATATATATATATATTTATATATATATATATATATATATATATATATATATATATATATAGAGAGAGAGAGAGAGAGAGAGAGAGAGAGTAAGAGAGAGAGAGTAAGAGAGAGAGAGGAGGAAGAGGAGGCACAGAGGTGTAATGGATAGAGCCGAGATCGAATTCTAGTCGAATCCATTGTTTTTACTTACGTGCTAATACCCTTGTTAAAGGTATGAATCCTCTTCTTCTCCCCACCAGCTTTGGGCAAATAGCAAGACAGACAGGGTTCTATAGCCATGGTTGGCAGCTGGTCTAGGAGAAGGACAACTCTGACTTCAAAAACAGCAGAGGTTATTTTGGGGACCTTATGACACATAATCCACCAAGTCTCTGTATGTAGCTCTTCAAAAAGTGTGCTTGATTCTGCACAAAGCCTTTACTGCTATAATCAAATCATATGTGAAGGTTGTGTGGCTGTGGGTTTCTAGGAACTGAAATGCTTGACCCTCATACGTCGGTAAACCAACGGGAGTGTCCAACATGGCCATGTTCATAGTTGATGTAAATGTAGAGTCGAAGGCGCTCTGAAAAAAGGATATACAGACAATATTTATATAATTTATCATCCGTAAAGAAGAAAATTATTAGATCACATGAGAAATTGTATAAAAAACTAAATAAAAGCACCTTATCTGTTGTATTCAATGACATGTGCACGAAAGAATGATTGCTGCCTAAATACACACACACACACGCACACACACACACACACACACACACACACACACATATATATATATATATATATATATATGAACCTAAAGAGCCAGGTAAACCTCCCTAGGTTTCACCTCTACGGATCGTCAGGGTCAACTGGCCACTTGACCCTGACGATCCGTAGAGGTGAAACCTAGGGAGGTTTACCTGGCTCTTTAGGTTCATATTTAGGTTTGCTCTGCTTGGCGTACTGAGCACTTTACGTAGTTAATTTTGCTTTTCTCGTTTTTTTGTGTTTTTTTTTCTTTGGACTTTGAGCTTGAATTCTGGAAGATTGTTTTCGCTTCAATTTCATGTTCTTTCTTTTTTTTATCCCTTATTTTCCCTTGGGAATTGGTTTGCTCAATTACAAGCCAAAATACCTAAGGTTTTTCCAAACGAGTATAACTATTTATATTATATATATATATATATATATGTGTGTGTGTGTGTGTGTGTGTGTGTGTGTGTGTGTAAGTGGGGCATCTACTCAGATATGGGTATCCACTAAAAATAACAATTAACGGATTAATAAATAAACTATTACTTGCTTAAAAATTGCTCTCTTTACTTTCGGATACAAAAACTGATCAAGTTATGAATTTTGAGGATCTGGGGAGGATTTGCTCTCATAAAACATTATTCAGCCTTGCTTGATTGGCGACGCCTTCCTGGACGAGTATTTCCTGTAAAGGAGGCCGCAGATTCGAAATCGCATATTTTTATTTATTTATTTTTTTTAAAGTTTCTCGAATATTTAACCCGCTAGACAAAAATAAATAAATATCTTAATAAACGTATTATTTATTCAAATATGGTTATTCACTAAAAATAACGGTTAAGATATATATCTGTGCATTGTGTTATAATATCTTGTTTACGGTTATTTTAAGCTTTTTCATGAAATTTTCATTCAGTTTGATGTAGAAAAACGTGACGAAAGCAAAACCAATTCTCAAACACTGCTAATAAAAATGAGCGGAAACCTGCAGATAGAACATATCATGTGTGCAATTATGAAAATAGTCTTTTGGTCAAACTAACAAACAATAGTTTTACTAATAATATAATAATCTAAGCTGAAAATAAATGACAAAAGGAATTCCAAAGTTGTAAAAGAAAAAAAAAAACATATCGGCTCTGATTTAAGCCAGAAAAATAATAGTATCATGTGAATGCTTATACTTTTAATTTATTTTAGTTTTTATATAGGGACAGCTGGTTTAAAATTAGCTTTTTGTAATTCCTTTGTGAGCTTGTGATAGCTAGACTTAAGAAATACTGTGTCGTTCAACAATAGTCCTGCCGATGCTAGAGAATAAAAAAAAAAAAACAGTGACACTCTTGCATTGTAGTCTTCGTGTGTAAATACAACAATAACGAAAGATATGAGTTCATCTGATTTTCGATGAACCAGGTTTTATTTTATACAGTTTGAGAATACTTTATCGGAAATACTTGGAACCGGAAGTGCTTTGTTTACAGTTTTTTTTTTTCGGATATTGAAATACAGGCTATTTAATTTGTATACAGCATCTATAAACTGGGGCAGCATCAAATTGTCCCCAAACATAAACACGATATCCTTTACATTTCAATACTTAGTTTATACATATACCGTAAAAGTATGTGTCTATAATTAGGAGATGAGTTATTATGCAGACTGTTTTGATTATTCGGACTATTGTCCTCATCTTTGTTGCCATATTTATTACAATGTTTCGGCCTTTAATTATGTGTCTATATTTCTGAGATGAGGTATTATGTACACTATTTATATTATTCGGAGTATTGTTCTCATCTTTGTCGCCATATTTATTACAACGTTTCGGCCTTTCAGTGTCTGTCTATATTTCTGAGATGAGGTATTATGTACACTATTTACATTATTCGGACTATTGTTCTCATCTTTGCCACCATATTTATTACAACGTTTCGACCTTTCATTATCTGTCTATATTTCTGAGATGAGGTATCATGTACACTATTTACATACTTGGACTATTGTTCTCATCTTTGTCGCCATATTTATTGCAACATTTCGGCCTTTCAGTATCTGTCTATATTTCTGAGATGAGGTATTATGTACACTATTTACATTATTCGGACTATTGTCCTCATCTTTGTCGCCATATTTATTACAACGTTTCGGTCATTTTGAGCTTACTTCTTTCGCGTTGAGTTATTCACATCCATTAGAAATCTGTTGTGATGAGGGGTCGGGCAAGACACAACACTTAACTCGACAGAGTGAGTTGTGTTAATAGTATTCAATACTCAGCTGGACAAGTCACTTTAATAGGATAATCTTCCTCTTTTGATGATTACCCAGGGCTACTTATCATGAATGGATTAGTTCATTCATTATAATAACGAGGGTAACTGGCTCTTACTAAAATATCCTTGGAGCTATTTGGAGCATAGGTCTGTCGAAAACATCATACAGAACCACCATCGGTTCCTCCTTTTGGATACTCTCTTCGTTCGAATACCTTTTTCGTATTTGATTTAGAGATATTTTCCATTTTTCTAAGTTCGTAAAATTATTTTTTTGCTGGATTTGAACTATGTCTGTGTATCGAATTTTTTTTCCAACGTTCTGATTTCACAAGTTGAAAAATCCGATAATGTCTTTAATTTTAATAAATAGTGAATCATCCTTGTCACCTACTGTTGTGTAGATTTACTTGACCTCATCACTGAGTCAGGTTATGACACAGGGTCTTTTTTTAACGTGGAGACCCAAGTTTTCCCTCGTGCCGCTGACCTTGCTGGTCATACCTTGTCCAAGCTGGTCAGGCTAGTCTAAGCTAGCCAGAGCTGGTCTTAGCTGGTCCAAGCTAGTCATAGTTGTGATGCTACCAGCGCAGGGACGGATCCCTGTGTCCAGAAAGCATATTTACTTCAATCTCTCTCCCACAGGTGGGGGGAGGGTTGTGACATGTCTCTCACTGCTTTACCGCTACTTCCACGGAAAGTTCTCGGAAGGTTCTCTGCCGATGATACCGACTCTATACGGGCGCCCCTCTAAAAGTCTCGAAGGTCAATGTTTGGCGACTGAACTCTCTTTCGGCCTTGCACAAACTGCCCAATGGGGTAAAAACAGGCGGTTTACATTCAATGCCTCGCAGACCTAGCTAGTTATATTCAATCATCGACGATCTGACCCGGAACTACCACCAATCTGGATGAACGGAGGTCCTCTTGGTGAAGCACTGTGACTTGAAAGACTGTTGGGCCTCAAACTCACCCCCTGACCTCAAGTGGAACTCGTTCATACGATCTCTTGCTAACGATGCAGGCAAGCAAGCGGTTTACATTCAATGCCTCGCAGACCTAGCTAGTTACATTCAATCATCGCCGATCTGACCCGGAACTACCACCAATCTGGATGAACGGAGGTCCTCTTGGTGAAGCACTGTGACTTGAAAGACTGTTGGGCCTCAAACTCACCCCCTGACCTCAAGTGGAACTCGTTCATACGATCTCTTGCTAACGATGCAGGCAAAATGGTCGACTCCCTTTACCGCTCCAGTAAGTACCTGACTCCACCCTGATATCCTCTACCTTTACAAGAACCAGATCATGCCGAAAATGGAACACTGTTGTTATATTTGTATGGGAACTGCCGAGTTCTCACTTTCCAGTCTTGATAGATGTTGTGACCAAGTAATTGGTTAAGAAGTACCAAAACAAGAGGTTACAGATAAATAGTGTATTGAACAGAAAATACAACATAAATGTGTTACATGACTTGGGAGTGCGTATCGGTTGACCAGCGTTCAGTCCATAACACTGTTAATATTTAACAGCCCCTCCCACGAGGGATATATGTGTCACAAGGTCGAGTTTCTCGTGGGTCCTCCGAGCCCGTAGGCTCGGCCAAAAATATTCCCATCGAACTTGTATAAACGGGTCCAAGGCCTGTCTACTTCCCCGGACGAAACTTTGCCCTTCGGCAAAGCCTTGTCCGGGTTCCTCTCTACACAAGGCAGAGAGTTTGACAGTAATGAAGGGTCTATATCACTGTTAATATTTAACAACACCCCCCCACGTGGGATGTATTTGTCAGAAGGCCGAGTTTACTGTGTGTTCTCCGAGCCAGGCTCGGCCAAAAATATTCCCTTACGACTGTCTACCTTCCAGGGCGAAACCTTGCTCTTCAGTAAAGCCTCGTCCGCGTTCCTCTCTGCCAAAGCAGAGAGTTTGACAGTTGAACAATCTTGCACTGTTCCCTCGAAATTACTTTTCCTACTAATTTTAATGTAAGTGGAAGAGTCCACAATAGCCTCAGTAGAGGGACGACACCACAACAACAGAGAGCAAAAGTCTACGAATCCTTGTAGGTGATGAATTATTCTCCACCCTTCAAGCTCTTTCCCACAGGCTGGTTGTGGCAATCCTCTCGCTACTCTTCGCTAGTTTTGTGGTAGCTCACTCTCTAGTCTTGATAGAGTTCAAAAGCGTCTCCGAGCCCTTGTCGGTGACGAATTATTCTCCACCCTTCAGCCTCTCTCCCACAGATGGGGTGTGGCAAGCCTTCCACTACTCTACCGCTACTTCCACTGAAGGTGCTCAGATGAACTAGATTCCTTTCTCACCAAAAACCTGCCATGTCAGTTACATAGTAGCAAACCACACACATTCCCTCCGTGTCCCATCGGTGAAGAAGTTCCACTCGAGCAGCTTCTTCCCGTGAACCACTGCCCTGTGGAACCGACTCGCAACAGGATGTTGTTTCCCCAATCACTACAATCTTGACCTTTTGACGGGTAAACCGTTGTCTTCCACTTCTATTTGCACAAATGTCTCCAAACGTAACCCTCTACCTCGAGTGTCCCCCGGGCTTTTTAAAGGGTGAAGCTTACTGTAAAAACCCAAACAATAAAATGTAATGCTACACATGACGTCGAAATAATGACAGCAATTTTAAAAGTAATTTCGCAATTGCATCGGTTAATTTTTCTGAATGAGTCATCTATGAGTTTTATCCAAACAATTAACTCTGTAGTCACGTGAAGGAAAACAATTCGACATTTTAAAGCATGAATAATAATAGAAATTCCCCCCACCCCACCCACACCAAAAAAAAAAAAAATACAAGAACAGCCGAATGCCGTCAACATAATGACAGCAATATTTTTAAAACATTTGCAATGATTTATATTTATAATGTGAATTCTTTAGGGTTTTCATCTATAGAATTAATTCCGTTTGTAAGAAAAATTCCGCCTTTTGAAATTAAAATCACAATATTCAAAAGAAAACGAACAGCAGACAAAAAAAAAACAATGGATGAGCAATCGGTTTGCATTATATTATTATTATTATTATTATTATTATTATTATTATTATTATTGTTGTTGTTGTTGTTATTCCCAACATGGATGAGTAGCGAGTCTTGCAATAGGCCAAGTGATATTGCAATATCTTTCCCAATGTTAACATCGTCGACATTATTATTATTATTATTATTTTTATTTTCTTTGCTTTCTGGCGTTTACACATTTCTTTCCGGGTCCCACCCAGGGACCTAAGGTTAGAAATGGCATCATGACCCTTTTCACTGACAAAAAAAAAAAAAAAAAAAAAATTACATAGATAGAGCCCTTCGTAAAGTGTGGGCTGTACTTGTCAGAACAATTTTTTTGTATCTCCTTGAGGCATGGGCTTCCAGGAATCCCTGAAATTAGTCTACTGCAATCTTTTCCAACCAGTCCTAGGGCTCCAACTACAACAGGGATTGTTGATGTTCCCATATGCCACATTTTCGAGACCTCTATTTCAAGGTCCTTGTATTTTGACAGCTTTTTGAATATCTTCAAAGATACATTGCAGTCAGCAGGGACTGCCATATCAATAAGGAGGCACCGTTTTTGTTTGTGGTCTTTAATAACAATATCTGGTCGGTTGGCCTTGATTGTTCTGTCAGTGTGAATTGTGTAGTCCCATAGAATTGTAACAGGTCCTATCTCCGTAACTGGGTCTGGGTGGTGTTGGTACCAGTTTCTTTCAGTTTCCTTCCCGTAGAAGTTGCAGATTTTCCAGTGCAGATATTGGCCCACTCTGTCATGTCGGGTTTTATATTCAGTGGGTGCCAACATCGTGCAAGATGATCAATCGTTTCTGGATATTTATCACAGAATCTGCATTTTGGGCTGACACAATATTTTAGTATATGTGCTTGACTAGTTAGCAAGCATTGGTCCTGCGCAGCAAGGATAAAACCTTCAGTTTCCGCTTTCAACCCTGCACTGCGTAGCCACTGATGGGTACGGGTTTTGTCTACATCAGCTTGGTTGATACGGGCAGAGTATTGGCCATGAAGCGGTTTATCTTGCCATCGCTTCTGTATCTGGTCGGTTGCATTCGTCTTTGCTGTCTTTTTCAAGTATTTTGCAGTTTCAGCCGGTGTATTGTGCTGTAGTTGCATCTCTACGCCCATTTGAAGCTCCAGTTTGAATTTGTTGGCTTCTTTCATTACGGAGTAAAGACGCTTACTACTTTCATGTTCCTTGACGCATACCATCATCCAGTCTTCTGTAGTTTCCAAGTATTTTTGGAGGCCAATTGTTGTAGTTTTGTAGGACAGTTCTAGTTGGACTAATCCTCTGCCTCCTTCGGATCTGGGCACATACAGACGATCAACATCAGCTTTGGGATGATGCATGCGATAGCAAGTGAGAAGCTTTCTCGTTTTGGCGTCCATTCGCTTAATTTCAGCTATGGTCCAGTTAAGGACATTAAAGCTGTAATGCACCACTGGGACAGCCAATGTGTTTATAGCTGATATTCTATTTTTTGAGTTTAGTTCAGTATTTGGTATCAGACGTACACGCCTGTAGTACTCTTTTCTTATTTTTTCTTTCATTTGGGGGTGTTGTATGCCATCTCCTTCGCTAATTCCTAGGTACTTATAAGCTTCTTCATGCTCCAATTCCCTAATCTTTGTGACAAAATCTAAATCTATTGAGGGTGTTTCTGTAATTCTACCTTTCTTGAATGTTACTTTTGCACATTTATCTAATCCGAAGTCCATACCTATGTCGTCACTAAAGTATTTTACAATATTGAGGAGGCCTTTCAACTCATTGTCGTCTTTGGCAAAGAGTTTGAGATCATCCATGTATAGTAGGTGATTGAAAATTTTCTTATTTATTTTGTAACCATAGCTACTGTTGTTCAGTTCATGTGTAAGAGGGGTTAAGGATAAACAAAACAGAAGGGGTGACAGAGAGTCTCCTTGAAAAATTCCACGTCGGATATTCAGACGGTTGGATATAGCAGTGCCCCCGGTGTGCCTAAGGTATAGTTTTGTGTTCCACATCCCCATGCTGTGCTTAAGAAAGTTTAATACCACAGGGGAGACTTTGTACATTTCCAAAGCCTTAAGGATCCAAGAATGTGGAACACTATCAAAGGCTTTACGATAATCAATCCACGCTGCACTGAGATTTCTGCGTCGTCTCCTGCAATTTTCCAGGATCATTTTATTTATCAGAAGTTGATCTTTGCAGCCATATGAACCTCTACTGCATCCCTTCTGTTCCAGCGGGAGAATGCTGTTTGTTTCGAAGAAGGAGTAAGTACGGTTCGTCAGTACAGACGTGATCAACTTATACGTTGTGGAAAGACATGTTATCGGTCTATAATTTTTCGGGTCGTCTGTTTCAGTTGTTTTTGGTATGAGGTATGTAATACCTTCAGTAACCCATTCCGGGATTTTATTGGGATTATTTACAAGCGTTGATAATGTTTTTGCAAGTATGTCATGGGTAGATGAGAGATGATACAGCCAGAAATTGGGCACCTTGTCATTTCCTGGGGATTTCCATTTTTGGGATTTCGTTAGTGCTTGCCTAACATCATCTGTGGATATATTTACCCATTCTTGCAGAGGTGTATCCAGCAGTCGTTCTTCTTCACGCCGTATCCATTCTGCATTTGGGTTACATTCCTTTGGGTTGCTCCAAATATTTTCCAAAAATGTCTGTACATTATCAATCGATGGTGGCGTTTCGACATGTATAGGCGTTTTTCCAATTTCCCTGTAAAATTTCTTAAGATCTGTTCGGAATGTTTTATTTTGGCGATAGAATCTACAACGTTTCTCGTATCGTCTTGTTCTCTGTGCTTTTAGCTGAAGTTTCTGTTTCAGCATTTCCTTGATCGATGGAATATCAATTAGGGATTTAATGCTATATTTCCGTTTGATCTTTTTGGATTTACGTGTGGAAATATTAGGGTTTCTGGTGAGCTCATCTAATATAGACAGCTCACATCTGATTTGTTTTATTTCTCGTATCAGTTTGGTTTTCCAAGCTGGTTCTCTGTGTCTGTTAATTCTATTTATTGTCTTGACACCAAGCTTCCGAGTCGCTGCTAGAGCTGTTGCGTATATGACGTTGTTAACTTCTGTTATGTTTCCCGGTGGTTTATCTGTTAACAGTGTTTCCAGTGCAGCATTGTATATTTTCACGATGTGCTTGTTGGGATTTGTCATATGGATTTTCGGGAGCTGGTCTCTCTCTGACAATTGTATGAAAGTTACTCTGCTGAGTACCTGGATGACGTCATTTTTCGCTTCGGTGATTTCTGCTTCGTGGTTTTCAAGGAATTCTAAATTAATGTACCTGGAGTCATCTTCAGTGACAATTTCTGGAGAACTAGAGGTTGTGTCTAAAGCAGAATCTTCGGTTTCATTTCCTGGGAGATGATTTCGTATTTCATTCGCTTTAGCGTCCACCTCATCCTCTGTCGCATTCTTTATTTCAACATTCGTCTCAACAGAGTTTGAGTGATGGGTCATAGTATTTTGCCTTATATCTAATTTTATCTTATCTATTTCTGCCTTTGAGAGTCTGTTGTTTCGCATGATATCTCTGCGGACATTGGCAAGCATGTTTGGATTGAGGTTAGGTCTTATATCATTTCCCACCATATTTCTCCATATTTGGTATGTTTGATTGGTGGTGTTCTTTGCTGGGTTTTTGAGTGCAGTGAAGAAGGATGTCATAACTTGTCGATACTCTTCGCGGCTCCATTTCGTTCGTTTCATTTTTACTAGTCGATTTGGCATTGAGACACTTGGTCCAAGGTTGGCGATAATCCGGGTTTGGTGACCTAGTGTCTCTTCGTGTGTGGAAGAGTTTGTTCCAGTGACAGACTTTTCGACCTCAGACTGGTTCCTCTCTGAGGGACGCGGCCCTTGTTGTCCCGGTTGACGGCCGATCCGGTATGAGATATTTTTCGTATTCATTGAAATTGGTAGAGATGCGTTTTAACCTTGACCGCCAAGGGGTAATTTTGTTCAGATTACCAGCTTTAGGACGAGACTTGAAGAAGGTCCAAGAGCAAGACCAGATTTGAGATAGTGGGTTTATTAATATATCGAAGTTAAAAGTTCATAACAGTGTATGGTATTCAGTTGGGTAGATAATACTAAGTTTTAACTTAGTATAAGTCCGATTATTATTATTATTATTATTATTACTATTATTATTTCTATTACTATTATTATTTTTGTTATTATTATTACTATTATTATTATTATCACTATTATTACAAATATTATTAGTGGTATTATTATTATTACTACTATTATTATCACTATTATTATCAGTATCATTATTATTAATAGTATTATTACTATAAATATTATTATTGCTATTTATTATTATTACTATTATTATCATCATCATAATTATCATCATAATAATAATTATTATTATTATTATAACTATTACTATTATTATTATAATTATTATTATTATTATTATTATTATTATTATTATTATTATTATTATTATTATAACTATTACTATTATTATTATTATTATTATTATTATTATTATTATTATTATGCTTGTTCATGCGTTGGTTGTGCGTTACAACCCGCCATTACCACAGATAAATAATGGGCCATTCCTTTTTGCTGGCGGAATAAAAAAGGATTTATCAGACACGCTGTTTGGCTTCAGTGAGAGAAAGAAAGCAAACATAATAGCGAGCAAGAAAGACAGAAAGACAGACAGACAGACAGACAGAGGAGGTGATAACGCTTCAACCTCTGCTTCAACTGAAATGGATTGACTGATTGACTGATTTGATTTTTACGGTTTATCAACATTTTGTGAGCTATTTAAAGCCGGAACATAATTCTTGCGACTGAATGAGGTATAAATATATATATATATATATTTTATAATAACAATGTCTATATTTAGATGTAGGTTCTACTATTTAAGTAATAGCCATGATGGGGGTAGATGGATTCATACTTTTCTCACGGATAAGTGAATGGAAAGAACTCAACTTAAATTCGAACGCGGCTCTTCAGTGATCGGTATACTACTGGTTCTCACAAATTCACGCTAACCAATTCTTAAAACTATAAAAGCTTAGAGAACCGATTGTCGGATTATCCGAAACTCATCTTACATATTAAGAGCCGATGTTCTAGGTAAAACGTTTGTTACCAGTTACGCACAACTAGGGAAATTCTAAAAGAGACCCCTATCCCCATAATAAGTAATAACTCTTAAAACATAAATCATAAAATCCATGAATTGGTTAATATTGTGAAACTAGATTCTTGGAATATGGAAGAAGTTGTAGAGAATTTACTGGACTTTTGGAAAGTATTTCGCCATGAGATTATAATATTAATGATTTCCATGATTACGTTCAAAGCGTAACGAAAAATTAGCATATACATTTTCTACACAATACTATCTAAAGAGTTAAAAATAAAATTAATACAACTCGCAATTTTTGGGGTCTAGTCACTGGATCTAACCAACGTCTTTATCTACTGGGCCATGCGCCTGTATATGAATTTTGTGGACTTATAAGCCTAATGTCTCAGCCTCCATTTTTTTTTACCACTGCTCATATTGCATTCTACCCTGGTGTACGAAATAAAGTGTTCGAGACGAAATTCCAATCACCTGATGAAGGCTAGACCGTACAACGGCCGAAATGTTGTGAATATGGCAATGAAGATGAGGACAACAGTCCGAATAATGTAAATAATGCAAGTAATCATAATACTTCTCAGACATATAGACATATTGAAAGGGATTTTACTATGAAAATGCATTGGAAAGGGATTTTACTATGAAAATGCATTGGAAAGGGATTTTACTATGAAAATGCATTGGAAAGGGATTTTACTATGAAAATGCATTGGAAAGGGATTTTACTATGAAAATGCATTGGAAAGGGATTTTTCTATGAAAATTCATTGGAATTGGATTTTTCTATGAAAATTCATTGGAAAGGGATTTTACTATGAAAATGCATTGGAAAGGGATTTTACTATGAAAATGCATTGGAAAGGGATTTTACTATGAAAATGCATTGGAAAGGGATTTTACTATGAAAATGCATTGGAAAGGGATTTTTCTATGAAAATTCATTGGAATTGGATTTTTCTATGAAAATTCATTGGAAAGGGATTTTACTATGAAAATGCATTGGAAAGGGATTTTTCTATGAAAATTCATTGGAATTGGATTTTTCTATGAAAATTCATTGGAAAGGGATTTTACTATGAAAATGCATTGGAAAGGGATTTTACTATGAAAATGCATTGGAAAGGTATTTTACTATGAAAATGCATTGGAAAGGGATTTTACTATGAAAATGCATTGGAAAAGGATTTTACTATGAAAATGTATAAGAAAAGGATTTTACTACGAAAATGCATTGGAAAGGGACTTTATTATGAAAATGCATTGGAATGGGATTTTACTATGAAAATGCATTGTAAAATGATTTTACTATGAAAATGCATGGGAAAAGGATCTTATTATGAAAATCCATTGGAAAGGGATTTTACTCTGAAAATGTAAATAATGCGAGTTCTTATATAATATTAATCTAGCTATATGGAGATTAATGCTGGAACATTTCCTCGGTGGATGAAGAAGAGACTTGTGGCAATAGAATTGTGTTTCTACAGAAGGATGATGGGAATACCATGGGCGGAGGGAGTATGCAATCAACGAGTAAGAAAATGTAAACAAAAAAGAGGTCTCATAGTTAGAATCAGAGAGCGACTATTGAAATTTCAGTTGCACACAATGAGGAAACAAGACTTAGAGAATCTGACACTCACAAGACATATTTAAGGTAAGCGGGCAGAAAGAAAGAGCGAGTAACATTCATGATAGGTTTTGCTAAATGGGTGGTGCAACATTGGACAACGCTGTGTAGTCAGGGTATAGATATTGTTTAGAATTACAAAGGATAGGAAAATGTGGTGAACCATGATCGCCCACGTTCTGATGGAACATGACACATAAAAGTATAAGTTTCTCTTTAATGTTCTGCGCTTGCATTGTACGAGTTTAAGCTGATTAATTACCAATGACAATAATAATGGCGCCTCTAAAACCTTTGTGTACTTTTCCAAGGTTTTTAAAGAGAATTGCTGATTGTCTAGACAGGAAGGATTTATTAACTTAAATTATTAGTACATAACAACTTCGTGACATTTTAGTCTTCCCGCTTGATTTTTAGGCCCGGCCAAGTGTAAACAGCGATAACTTAAATTGTGAGGTTGTTGGATGCAATACAGTTTAATAAAACCATCGAATACACTTCCTTCTTCTTGATGTGTTATCTCCCTTGATAATGTAGGCGATCATGGCTCTCCATTCTTAATGTTTTTTGTCTTTTTTATTTCTCCTAAAGCTTGTTCCGCCGTCTATTTACTCAAGTTCAATCTTCTTTTATGAGCCGTGTCGCTTCAGGATTTTGTCGATCATGGCTCTCCACAATTTCTTGTCCTTCGAACTCTTGACAAATTTTGTCTTTTTCTTATTTCTCTTAAGCATTGTTCCGCCGTCCATTTACTCAAACTCATTCTTCTATGTGCCATGTCACTTCAGAATGTTGGCGATCATGGCTCTCCACAATTTCCTGTCCTTTGTTGCTCTTAATAATTTTTCTTTTTTTTTCTTTTGTTTCTCCTAAAACTTGTTCCACGATCCGCTTACTCAAGCTCACTAAGTTATACGTTGTTTTTTTTCTATCCGTCTTGCTTTTCATCTGCTCGGTGAGTATCAGATTTTCCAAGCCCTCTTTCCTCATTACTAGAAATTTCAGCTGCCTCTTAAGTATAAGTTTCCTTTTTGTTTCCATTTTTCTCTAAACCTCCATCATTGCTCATATGTTCAGTTCATGGTAGCATCAGAATCCATCTATAGAACCACCTTTCTGTTGCTTCAAGTCTCTTCTTCATGTTTGTGGAGATTGTCCAGCACTCAGTGTATGTAGGACAGATATTACATAACAGTCCAGTATTTTTTTTCTTTCTTTCTAAGTTTTTCTATCCCTTAATACTCCGCATCTTTGGCTATACCATGGCGACTTCGGATTTCAGTGTCGCATTTTGCGTCCTCCTTTAGAACACTTCCCGGATATTTAAATTTCTACACTTGTTTGAGTTTGGTATTTCCGATTTGAAATTGGCACTTTAGGTTCATATTCTCAAATATACACCTGATGTTGCTGTTGCTCTCGCTTTTGCTGCAGCTGCTGTTTCTGCTGCTGTTGTTTCTGCTGCTGCTGTTTCTGCTGCTGTTGTTTCTGCTGTTTCTACTGCTGCTTTTGTTTCTGCTGCTGCTGTTGTTGATGGGGATATTATTATTTTAATCATATATTTATTCGAAGCTTCCCGGTTCCTTTAATATTAAATACTTTTCATGGTAATTTCTCTGGTAAACTTTCCTCTGTGCTACCTGGACATTATGAATTTAAGAGCAGTCCTAGATTGGCGGTAAGGTCTCATCATTTTACAGTTGAAATGGCAACCGTAAGTTCTATTCTAACAGTTTCTTCTCTCACACTCCTTCCTTGTGGAACTCTCTTCCAGCTTCTTGCTTCACATTTATTTCTGATCTTCAAAAATTAAATGCAATGCCAGTCCTTATCTTTTGTATTCTTAATTCTTTTTTCTTTTATTTTGCTCTCTCCTTAATAGTGTTTTTTTTTAATGTTGTATACTCTAATGCTTAGTAACATCTTGCGTCTTAGTGACTTTATTGCCTTTCTTGGGGATGATATGATTAAAAGAAATAACGTTTTTTGCACTTTTTATTTATAAAAGGTGTTCTAATATTTTGAACCAATTTAAAAAGTGAATTAAGTTTAAGCGTCTAATTATTTTTGTTTCTTTTTCTTACATATTTAACAACTTAAGTCTTTGGCAATTTCAACCATGAAAAGATTAACAATCAAACAACGTGTTAAAGTTATCGAAGCCTGTTACGAAAATGGACGTTCAAACAGAAATGCATTTCGCGCACTTCGAGATTGTTTTGGTCAACATAATCGACCAACCGAGTGTGAAATTGGAAACGATGTAACGTTGATATGGAGAAGGTCCTGAGCGCGATGACGAATAGAGGTGTCTGGATTTTCGGCCACATTCTCGTGCACTGCAGCAAGGTTTTCAGCTGAACGGCGTAAATGAGCACGTAATGGGTTTTTTTCCCCCTCTGCCAGTTTGTTCGAATTTCTTGGATGGCCTTGTTTATTTACCTGAATATTTTGAAAGGAAATTACGTTTGAAGGGGAGGAGAAACGCAAGAATAGTTAGAATGTAAGGGAGGGAGAGGGGCATTAATATTAATAATAAAGAAGATAGGCAATGGCGGAGAGAATGTAAGAGAGAGGGGGAGAGATATATATTAATTAATATATATATTAATTAATATATATATATATATATTGTAAAAGAGAGTGGGGAGAGATATATATTAATTAATATATATATATTATATTAGATATATTAGTATATATTATAATTAATATATATATATATATGTGTGTGTGTGTGTGTGTGTGTGTGAAAAATATATAGAAAATAGGAAAGAATTCGTTAGGTAAATAATCCAAAGTTCTTTAGTATTTTTGTTATTATTTTTAAAAAATAGTGCTCGATACAAAAGTAGAGCATAAATATAATTTGGCACATTTGGCAAGTACGTGAAAACCATAACATGGGTTGACCCAAAACTTGTGACTGAAATTGGGTACACGTAACTCTTGAGGGACGTCAGTAGCTGTGCTAGAACAAAGGCACAAGTCATCGTCGTCGAGGGCTTGAGCGTGCTGGCCTTGTTCTAATTGTTGATCACGCTAGATAACACGCTTTCTCCTGTAAACTGTAACTAAGGTCTGCCCAGCATAGTTGCAATATAAAACACAGGTGGGCTCTGTGGATGTTGACCAAAACACAAATGTGCCTGAGCGAATGTCTGAAATAGGGATCGGCTAGCCGCCCTAATAGACGAGTATCCTCTAATACGAGGATTGAGGAATCGGAGAGTCGAGTTCGAATTCCAGAAAGGTGTGAATCCTCCCTCCAGCTATGGGTAAATAAGAGGACAGACTGGATTCTATAGCCTTGGATGGCAACTTGTCTAGGAGAAGGAAAACTCTGAATTCAAAACCTGTGAAGGGCCGTTTGGGGACCTTGTGGTGCAACAGGTCTCTATATTCTGCCCTTCAAAAAGTGTGGATGAGAAAAAAACCTTCACCACTATAATGAAATCTCATGTGCTGGCGTCGGGCTTTCAGTTTCCTAGGAACTCATCTGCTTGACCCTCATTCGTTGAATTCGACGGGAGAGTCGAGAATATATATATATATATATATATATATATATATATATATATATATATATATATATATATATATATATATATATATATATATATATATATTTTTTTTGAACAATAAAAAAAATTAAAAAATTAAAATCTTCAGACACACTGAGTTGTAGATTAATATTCTTTCGTTGTTTTTATTATTATTCCATTTATATATATATATATATATATATATATATATATATATATATATATATACTTTACAAATGGAATTAAGATACCTTTAATTAATGACCATTTTCACCGATGAATTTTAATTTTAAAATTCGCAGGATATTTCAAATTGTTTATGGCATCAGTTTGTAGTCGGATACTGGTTTATTGGGGAAAGAAGGGGTTGAGGCCTTTATATGGAACTTATTGGAAGATATGTAGAGAAGAAGGCACCTTTACAGGAATTATATTATGGAGGTAGGAGAGCCTAGGTAAAGGAAGTGGGGGGGAGAAAATCGATGAGCTGACATACATTCTTATGGTCACACGGCCAAACTTTGATTCACCGGAAATCCACGGAAATTAACGAAAAAGTGAAAAAACTGTCAAGAGGTAACTTTAGTAAGATGTAAGAGAGATAATTCAGAATTATTGGTGTATTAAATTCGTCCATATATCCGAGTTCAAAATCAGGGGGAGTGTTTTTCAAGGATTTGAAGGGAATGTGAATACATACCCATTCGTTCGTCCATGTTAACAACATCTCTATTCGAATAGCTACCTATATACACATATACTTAGATCTCTATATCCATGCACATACATACATATGCTAGCCTATATGTATCTACAAATACCCAATGTTGGGATGAAACCTTTCGCAGGATAATAAAAGAAGTTTTGTTAAGGTAGAAAAAACTGGCCATTAACTTAACAGTAATTAGACAGAATTATAAGACAAAAATGAAAACGAATTAAAATTATTGTTAGGTACGAATTTAT
>OZ010608.1:4485450-4497950 GCA_963932145.1 Acanthosepion lycidas | reverse complement strand
GCTAACAGTTAATTTTTTCGCTTCTGATAAATGCCTTGGTTACATTTTGTGGTAGCTTCTGATAAATGTTGGGCATTAAGTTTTATGAAGACTAATCTACAAAAGTCCTGGGTAAGATGATAAACTACATCCGGCAGCAAGGCCTCTGATCCGGAGATTGAATGATTTTGTGTAATTTGGAACCACCTCTTAATTGCTGTTGTTCATATGCTTACTCTGACTCGAAACGGCCGTCCAGTGCTTTCGGCATTTTGTTGAGGATTCTTCTAGACTCGCTGAATTACTTAATTATATATATATATATATATATATATATATATATATATATATAAACAGACACTAAAAAAGGAAGTTTAAAGACGTGTGTAATAAAAAGGTAGAAACACCAGTAGAGCTATGAATGACTATAAGTAATAAAATCTTTAGATAGAAACACAACCGCGGTTTCGACTGCTTAAGTCTCTTCGGCTGGTTACTTCAGCGAATTATACTATAGAATAAACAAAATGCATACAATTGTTTATAATGCCAACATCAAAGCTTACATATACAAGCTAATAATGAAACAGCCAGCGTCTTCTCCACAAAATCAACTCCCAGTCATCACGTGGAACTCAATTGGTCTCTTATTTTAATGCTTTCCGATTTCTTCATGAGGAACTTTCTTAGAATTATCGATATTCAATATACAGTTATTACCAATTACATTGACTTCTACGAACATTTTATTTGATTATTTTATTTTTCCGAGCAACTTCCTGCAATTTATTTAATTTGCAACACGTTTTTATATCTAACAAATTAAATTTTATTTACAATTTCGAGAATATCTCATTGAAATCGCAGTCATATATCATGTAGAAAATTGTGCGCATGCGTGTTTGTGCGTTTTCATATGTCACGTAGAAAATCCAGTGTATGTTTGTGCATGCCTATATCTCTCGAAGAAATTGTGTGTGTTTTCACACCTCATGTAGGGAATACCCACCCCATGTCCCACGAAGGTAACTGTGTGTATGTATGTGATTTCATGTTTCACGCAGGCAATTATGGGCATTCGTTTTTGTTCATATCTTATGTTGGAAATCGTGTGTGTGTGCGTGTGTTCATATCTGATGTAGAAAAGTGTGTGTGCGTGTGTGTTCACATACCATATGGGCAATAGTGTGTATGTGTGTGTTCATATGTGATGTAGAAAATTGTGTGCGTTCATATCCGATATGGGAAAACGTGTATGTGAGGATTGATATCGGATGTTGAAAATTGTGTGTGTACGTGTATGTCTGTGTATGTTCATATCCTATATTGGAAATTGTGTGTGTGCGTATGTGTGCTCACATATTATGAAGAAATTGTGTATGCGCGTGTGTGTTTATTCACATTCCATATTGGAAATCTCGTGTGTGTGTGTGTGTTCATGTATAATGTTGAAAATTGTGTGTGCGTGTGTGTTCACATTCCATATTGGAAATCTTGTGTGTGTGAGTGTTAACATTCCATATTGGAAATCTCGTGTGTGTGTGTGTGTGTGTGTGTGTTCACATCCCATCTTGGAAATCTTGTTTGCGTGTGTGTTCATATATAATTTCGAAAATTGTTTGTGTGTTCGTGAACTTGCATGTGTGTTCATATACCATATTGGAAATCTTGCCTCTGTGCGTGGGTGTGTATTCATATATAATGTAGAAAATCGTGTTTGTGTGCGCGTTTGTATGTGTGTGTGCGTCTGTTCACGTTTCATATTGGAAATCTCGCGTGTGTATGTTCATATATAATGTAGAAAACTCTGTGTATGTCCGTGTACGTTTATGTGTGTTCATATTGGAAATCGTGTGCGTGTGTATGCGTATGTGTTCGTGTGTGCGCTAGTGTTCATATCTGATGTAAGAAAGTAAAAATGTTGAAGTGGCCATTGATGAAAAGAAAAATGATAAAATTGCAAAAGTCCCTTAATTTAAATAGACAAATAAAAGAATGGATATCGTAGTCGGGTGTGAAAATAAAGGAGAAAAATCAGGCCCCAAATTGAAGAAGGCGGGCGAGAACGAAACCGTAAAAGGAAAAGGGTTCTTATCAAAACTGTTGATCTTGAAACGATGTGGTCCACAGGCTGCCATAATCCGTCGAGAAGAATTGGAGCAAATGGACACGGACTAATGACCGAGATTTGCTTCGACATGATAGAGATACGAAGAAAGACAAACGAACAGAAGAAAAAAAATACTTATGTGTTGGAAGAGAGAAATATGAAGTCTCGAAAGAAAGAGAAATAAAGTTAGAAAAATTTCTATTAAACAAAAATAAAAAAGATCTTTAGAGAGGAGTGTGGGGAAAACTACGAGAGAACTTGATAGAAAGATAAGATAAAATTTACCATTTTTTGTTTCTTTCTCGGGACAAGTGCCGACAGTATTCGCTCCACTCCGCTACCAAATACACACATTAAAAAAATCTTTTAAATAATAATAAGAAGAAGAGGGGAAAAGAGATGGAAGCGATAACTTTGTTTTCCGATTCTTAAAATCGTTGGTAGTTGAAACATTTTGAGAAGTAGCTAGCAGACAAAATCATAAAAAAATATGGAAGCAAGGGCAAATGTTATGGCGGTGTGTGTGGGATGGTATTTGAGGTGAGCTCACACAAGTATAAACGTCAACATGGCTCGAATTTCAATGTAAACGAAGACATTTAGATTAAGAGATATGAGATACTGGTTGCAGTATACAAGAAAGCAATCCATATATAGCCATTAGGAAATATATACTTTATACAGTAAGGATAGACAAAAAATAGTTTCAATGCATTGCGAGACGAACTAGTTAACCATTGCAATACGGCAGGGTATGTATTAAAATGTTAAAATCTATTCATCACTTTCTTCATATCAATCTATGTCAATCTATCTATCTATAAAGAGAGATAAGTTATGAAAAGTTTGGAGGTTTGTTGGTTTGTTGTTTTAAGGCATATAAACTTCAATGTGTTATTTAATGCCGACAACTTTTTTTTTCCTGGTAATATTTTGTTTGGCAAAAATCTATTTCTGGTAATTTTTTTTTCCAAAAAATGAATAGCTGTTAATATTATTTTTAATTTTTATTTTTAAAAAACGTATTGCTGGTAATATTTTTTTCAAAAATATATTGCTGGTAAAAGTTCTTTTCTTCAAAAATTTATTTCTGGTAATAATTTTTTACAAAATATTTCTGGTATTAAAACGTATTTTTATACTTTCATAATGCTTTTTACCTCAGTTTCGAGGATAACTATTTGCCCATAGCTGGGACCCTAACAGGTGCTACCACCCGGGTCAAGGCAGACCTGGGAACACCAGCAATTAAGAGGTGGTTCCACGCTGCTCAAAACGTCCTGATCAGACGCCTTGCTGTTGGACGTAGTGTATCGTCTTACCCAGGACGCGGATGTAGTCTATCGTCATACCCAGGATGCAGATGTAGTTTATCGTCTTACCCAGGACCCGGATGTAGTTTATCGTCACACGCAGGACGCGAAAAGTTTGAGGTTGATATATAGAAAGATAGACATATGTAAACAGGCTGAGATAGATAGATAGATAGATAGATAGATAGATAGATAGATTGTGATTACACAGTTCCCCCCTCTCTCTCTCTCTCTCTATATATATATATATATATATATATATATATATATATATATATATATATATATTAAAGAAAAACAGACCACTTTAAGGTACCATTATAATAATTTATTTCACCAGAGCACTTTTAAAGGACGCCGGATCATCAGATAGCACTTCCAAAAATGAAACGAAATATGAAAATTGATGGGTAGTGTAAGTTTTAGGAATTTAACGGAGAGTGTAAAAGGAGTAGTTAAAGAGACATGGTAGAGTTTAGAGAGGGATTAATTTCATATCTCTCTCAAGCATACTTAGTATTGGGGGAGGAGGAGTGACCAGACCGTGACCCATTTAGACGATTAACTTAACAGAAGTGATATATTGAAATGGGAGGGGAGAAGGGAGAAAAGAAAAAGGAAAAGAAAAAAGAAAGAAGAGGGAGAGGGAAGTAAAGAGAAAGAGTCTGTAATTGGGTTTTAGCAATTTATGTAAAGAATAGATTTTAATGGTTGATAGTAATTTAGATGTCTAAAAAAAACCCGAAGAAATTAATATGAAGCTTGCTATCAATTTAAATATTTAATTTTTTTACAAATAGTTTAGGGATTTAATATAAGTTAAATACTATATTTATGGAGAACATATTCAAAAAAATTTAAATTATAACAGTTTGTTTACCCGTCCAATCGTACTTTTTTAATATTGTAAAAGACAGTTACGGTAACGTCTTTATCAGTTTGTATCTAATTTATGAATGTAATTTGTAATTATTTTTATATGGGCAATCTTTATATATATATATATATATATATATATATATATATATATATATATATATATATATATATATATATATATATATATATATATATATATATATATATATATCAGTAAAACAGAAGATGTCTTTGTTTCTGTATGTGTACATTTTTTTTTTATTTGCTATTTATGAACGTCCACATTTATCGACCGATTTCGATGTTGCGAATTTATAAATTTAGTTTAAAACTAACTTTTTTTTTTTATCTCCAGCCCTCCACTCTGGTCTTGGCAGATAAATCGATAAAACTCAAGGTAGATATGACTTTTTGCAAAAACCAAGGCAAAGTTAAACGCAAACAAAACTTTTTACTGGATGTGCTGATGTTCTTTGCATTTAATGCAAAACACCAGCCCATGTTTATATAGAGTGTGTTACAGCTTTTTCTTCGACATTGCCTTCACAATAACTTGCAAAAAACTGTGGAAAAATCGGGTTTTTCGTAATAATAAAAATAAAAACTTGCAAAGAAAAATTGCAGGAAATAAGACAGTGTGACTTTAGTGTGACTTTAGTCCTGATCGCTTCACCGCGTATTAGGAAAACCACAAAAAACTGTCCCAAAAGCCCGTTTTTCGACCATAAATCCCTGGTTTTTCTTCCGATGCTTTCCAAATTTGCCATGTAAATTATATATGACACACAAATTGTCTGTCTTGAATGTTTAGTTTAGATTATTTCAGTTAAAAGGGATAAAATCTGTAGCAAACTAGGGCCAAAATCGGCTTTTGCCATTTAGCCAATAGTTTCTTTATATGATTCCATCGTTAATTGGCATTCGAACAACCTTTGATGCAAAAAATTGTTTGAGAAGAATTATTGAAGCGTTAATATATATATATATATATATATATATATATTCTTATAATGCAAAATATTTTTCAGTTTAAATAAACTACGAAGGGTTGATCAGCCATGAAAAGCAAATCAATTGAACAACAGTAACAGCTAACAAAATTAGATCGCTAACCATTTCTCCATGGTAGGTCACACTAAACATTTACTAAATTAAACTTAGTCTGGCACAACGCAACAAGTTTAGAGTACCAAACTTACTAGAGTATGGGGCTTTGAAAATAGCTTGCTAACCATTATATTATTACGATACAGGAGGAATTCTTTGGTAACAATGAAAAGAGTACTAACCTTCTACGTGACATCTGCCCTCCTTTAAGGCAAAAATCTATCTCTCAATGTCTTCATATCTAGCTATCTCAATCTATCTAAAGATAGATAAGTTATGGAAAGTTTGAGATAGATACATAGACAAACAGATGTGTACAGACTGAGATAGATAGATAGATAGATAGATAGATAGATAGATAGATAGATATTATCAGCAGTACAGTTTTGAAAATGGAATGGTGGACGGTCTCCTCGAAGAGTTTCGAGGCAAGGTAGGTATGGTTCTACAGAAGGATTCTAAGGATATCATGGACCGAGCGTGTGAGCAACGATGAGATTTTGGAGAGGATGCAAACAAGAAGGAAGCTTATACTTAACATCAGGAAGAGACAGCTGAAATTCCTAGGACACGTTGTGAGAAGGGAAGGCTTGAAGAGTCTGATACTCACAGGTCGAATAGAGAGAAAGAGAAACAATAGAGAGGGTAGCTTCAGCGGGTTAATGACAGAACATGCCCTAGAGGAATAGCAAAGGAACAAATCTTATTGAGAACTACAAGGGATAGGGTGAAGTGGAGAACCATGATTGCCTACGTCCTGAAGGGACACGGCGCATAAAAGAAAAAGAACGAGTTTGAGTAAATGGATGGTGGGACAAGGTTTAAGAGAGATAACAAAAACAAAATTTATTAAGAGCTACAAAGGAAAGGAAATTGTGGAGGGCCATGATCCCCTTCGTTCTGAAGGGACCCGGCGCATAAAAAGAAAAGAACCACTGAGATAGTTTTTTTTATTATATGCAATATTCGCTTTTATTTTTTCTGCTTTTTTTTACTTTCTCTTATTCAGCATTTTCCTTTCATTTTCTCTTTTTCTTTGATCAAATGTTTGAGTCTATTTTTTTTTATTCGTCTTTACTTCTTTTTTTCTTTATCAGTTACTTTCTTTCCTCATCTCTTTCTTTTATTTCTTTCTCTTTTTGTCTTATTTGCTTCTATTTTTCATTTTCATTCTTTCTTTCACTTTCTTATTTGTTTTTCCTTCTTATTTTTTCTATATCACTTTCTTTTCTTTCTTTCTTTCTTTCGTTCTTTCTCTTATTTTATTTCCGCCTTATTTTCTTCCTTTTTTCTTTCTGTTTTTCTTTCTTTTTACATTCTTTCTTTCCTTTTTTATTTATCTTTTCTTTCTTTTGTCATTATATCTTTCTTTACTTCATTTTTTTTTTCATTTTTATTTTCTTCCGTCTTTCTTTTTACAATGTTGTATTTTTCTTTGTTATATTTTTTCTTTCTTTTTTCTTTCTTTTTTTCATCCTTTCTTTCTTTTTTCTCTCTTTGTTTCTTTATTTTTTCTTTTTTTTCATCCTTTCTTTCTTTCTTTCTTTTTTTCATCCTTTCTTTCTTTTTTCTCTCTTTGTTTCTTTATTTTTTCTTTTTTTTTTCATCCTTTCTTTCTTTCTTTTTTTCATCCTTTCTTTCTTTTTTCTCTCTTTGTTTCTTTATTTTTTCTTTTTTTTCATCCTTTCTTTCTTTCTTTCTTTTTTTCATCCTTTCTTTCTTTTTTCTCTCTTTGTTTCTTTATTTTTTCTTTTTTTTCATCCTTTCTTTCTTTCTTTCTTTTTTTCATCCTTTCTTTCTTTTTTCTCTCTTTGTTTCTTTGTTTCTTTATTTTTTTCTTTCTTTTGTTATTATTTCTTCCTTACCTTCATTTTTTTTTTTTTAATTTTTCTGCTCTTCCGTCTTTTACACCGTTGTGTTTTCTTTCTCGTATTCTTTATTTAATTTTCTTTTTTCTTCTTTCTTTCTTTCTTTCTTTCTTTCTTTCATTCATTCTTTCTTTCTTTCCTGATTTCTTTTCTTCTTTATTTTCATCTGTTTTACTTTCTTTCTCTCCTGTCTTTCTTTCTTTCTTTCCTTCTTTCTTCCTTTTTCTTTCTACATTATTTATATTTTTCTTTCATTTCTTAGTCCCATTATTTTTCTTTCGTTGTTTTTTTTTTCTCTCGCCATCTCTCCTTCGGTCTCTTTCTTTCTCTCTGTCTCCCAATCGCTTTCTTTTATTCATTCTCTTTCAATATCTTTCTATCTAAGCCTCTGCATGTATAATACAACTATGCGATCAGAATCGGTAAGTTAAAAAAAAAAGACCACAATCAATCAAAAATATTTTTTAAAAAAAGCGAAAAAACAAATGTTTTCTATCTAGCATCATCAATAGAAACCTGTAGGGAAAAGATTGGTTCCATAAATGTGAACCAAACAAAACTGTAATAACAAAAAGACAAAAAAAAAAAAAAAAGAAACAAAAAAATAAACGTTATTCTCGTGAGATTTCAAGCAATGATGGCGCACCTATGCAACATGGCGTTATGTCCAATGCGCTTGGGGAAAACTTTATAGAAAATGCTATTCACGTATTGCAGTGGGTAAGTTTGCGAAAAAGCAGAAAATGAAACACGTCACCGGAAATCAGAACCTCAGGCAAAACATTTTTTGATTACTACGCCTTTTCCTGAAACACCGGCCCACCCGTTTTTATTTATTTATTCATTGTTTTTTTTTTGGGGGGGGGGGGTTGTGGGAGTGGCGGGGGGGGGGGCGAATAATGATATCTCGCGACTAAGAATATCGACTTATTTTGTTTTTATTGCATCTTATTCTAACCACCGTTCTCAATGTGTAAAGTGCATATGTCCAAAATTTTACCTGAGCATTCATATATGAACGAAGAAGATTTAGCAGAAAGCAGAAAGCACATTACTTGAGGACTACCAACAGCAGAAACAACTAAAATGCATAGCCCAGATAAACTCAAAGAGAAAATAATCACATCATCAAGAAGTTATCATACCCCATCAATTAAAAAAAAAAGCTTAGGAAGGAAACTGTTATCAGTACCGGAAAGAGCGATAACAGCTACTGGGCTTGAGAAAATTGATTTCCTGAAAAATTGTTTCATGAGAAATATTTTATAAATCTCAACCGCAAGCAGTATTGGCTTCTTGGTCAATGAATGCCAAATGTTTCCTTATAGGGAAACAGCTAATGTTAACATTACCATATGCGATCATGATGCAACAAGTATATGGGCGTAACAGATATGAATTCATACCATCCCCTCATCAATGGGTTAAAAAGTGAGATTTTTATATGGAAAACATTCTAACAATTGAACATATTTTTTCAGTTTTAAATAACAGAGTACTGAAAAGCCGTAAAAACAGATGCTGAAAAGTTCTCGGCCCCACTCAGTTACCAAAAATGGATCAATATTCGGATATTTGGTCAGTGGAATATTGATTTGGGAAAGTGGATCAGGACAAGAAACGTTTTAGTACCGACTAGTATTTCTAAACAAATCCACACATGTACACACACTAGTATGATGTGAGTATGCATGTAGGAGTTTGTAAATATTGTAGTCGTCACGAAACTATTCAATGTGCGTGTGTGTGTGTGTGTTCTTTGGAACATTAGAGTATTTCCAAAGAACTGTACCCAATAACAGAAACTACATCACGTGAGGACTTTCAGGGCAGCAGCGACAACTAAAATGGGCAGCACGTTTTTATTTGTAACAACCACTGGATTTTTTGTTGAGGTATCGGTGGTAGTTTTGTTTCGCGGGTGATACTTGGTCAGGATGGTGTTGGAACCTCCCAAAATGTGAAATGTTTCCTTATAGGGAAACGGCTAATACATTTTTGCAATTACAATATATAACGAAAAAAAAACAAAATTACGTCAGCATGAGTATAGTCATGGTTGATCTGAACGAAGCGGTGTTCAGCTTTTAAGTGTTTTCTAAAACACTTAAAAGCTGAAGACAGGATTCCGCCATCTTGGCTTCTACTGATAAAAACAAGTAAAAGGACACATGTCTTTTACTTTCAATAGCTGATGATCAACTGAACAAAATACTGTTCTCAAATTACAGTGTTTCAAAATCATATTTATACTCCAAGAGGCCATAGATCAACATATCATAGCATTTTGGAATCAAGCCGAACATTAAGAAAACATTCAGTACCAGATCCAGACCCGCAATCTTGACATTTTTCTTTATTGCGATTTTTTACGTAATTTTTGGCAGCAAATGTTTTTTGTATGATTTTGATAACTTGGAAATAAATTTGTGAATGATCTAAAGTAATTGCGAAATCCGGAGAAAGTCACCCATGACATAAAAGTAAATGCTGGTACGGAAAATAAGGACCTACGTACATCAAATCGTCTATAAATTAAGTGGCGGTAGAAGAATTATGGTTGAACTTTTAAAAGGTAAGCTTAGATATTAATGCAATACTTAAATGCTGTCATCAATTTTGAGTTCTGTAATTTATTATTTCCTATCGCATCTAATCCTCTTTAGCTATTGTGATGGAGGCCCAAGCAATACACCCACTTTCAGGAGCCTACCTAAATGACGCCGGATAGAACGGCTTTTAAGTTAGTTAAACTATATTTCATCATTATATATATATATATATATATATATATATATATATATATATATATATATATATATATATATATATATATTAATACTAACTTGATTATGCATGTGCATAGGTAAGTTAGTATATATGCACACACACACATATATATATATATATATATATATATATATATACTAACTTGCGTATTTAAGCTAGTTTAACTATATTTCATCATATTATACACATATATATATATATATATATATGTATATATATATATATGTATATATGTATATATATATATATATATATATATATATATGTGCTAAATTGCGAATGCATGTGCCTACGTGTCTATATACGCACTCATTGTGAGTTTAATGATGCACACGTAAAAATACAGTTCATGGAAATGTTTAAACAACTATTAATGTTACAGCAATTGAATAGTTATTGGCATTTAAACATGAGGATTGAAAGCTGCTGAATTTCATTTCATGCATTAGTATGGGATTTTAAATCTCTTGTGATCAGTGGTGCCAAACGTGCAGTCTTAGTATTTTAAAAAAATCTTTCGAAAAAGACTTGTTTGATATAGTTAAAAAATGAAAGTCAACATGCGATCCGATCATTTCCAAAAAGAACTACTCAAAGATATAAAGACGATTAGAAATTCCAAGGAGATTTGGGTAAGAGGCGATAAATCAAAAAATATCTATAAATGTAATCCCTTTATACTACAACAAAATCATTACGGACAAAATAACGGAAACACAAAAACTAGATAAATACAATAGTAGGATGTCCGAAATAGATAGAGAGACCACCAAATTAGCCAAAAAGTTGAATATTGTAGATACAGTGGGAAAGATCCACACTAAGGATACCTACATTTTATTTAAGGACCATAAACAGAAATTCACCAACAATACACAATCTAGACTAATAAATCCAACAGAAACAGAACTAGGTCTTATCTCACAAAATATGATTTTAAAAATTAAGCGACAATTTATTAATCACAACCAGTACTAACCTTTGGAAAGGTTCGTCTGGTACTATTAAATGGTTCACTAATATGAGGAATAAGAATAAAGCAACATTCATTATATTTGATATAATTGACTTCTATTGCTCTATAACTTGGGACCTCCTGGTCTGTGACACTATTTAGCTATAGTAATTGGTTAACTAGTTAACCACGGAAATTAAAAACAGAAAAGACTTAAGGCGAGAAAGAGCTATATCGAAAAATAGACCGAGCGTCATTAAAAAGAAGATTCGATTTTATTTACGAAGAAAGATACTTTTCGCACGAGACAGAAAATCCATAAGATAAAGCGAGATATGAAATTCTGTCAAAACAGATTAATGTCATGTTAAGGGAGTGAGGCACCAAGAGAAACCGAATTCAGAAAGTAAAACAAAGCCAACCGACATATGTGACCATAAAAAATTTCGGCTTGAGACTACCACGGAGAATAGATATTAGTTATCTTTCAGAGATATCGTTTAATTTTAATTCCTGGGTCCAACGAAGGGAGCTATCAGGTGTGTGTTAGAATTCTGGCATGAGGAAGAAAATCGTATTATTCTTGCTTATTCAAACTGTTGACTCCAGACACAGCGTCGTCAAAAATGAGCATTTGGTGATAAGATCATTTTAAGGCATGAGAAAAATAAAGAATTTGATTCTCAAATAAAATACGGACCTCCCAGCTAAAAGTTGACTTAGCAGAAGAAACCAGACCAGGTGTCGGGTTTTGACAGTGATTGAGGAGTCGGTAAAGAGATCCGACTAACTGTATTTTGAATGTTCCCGAAAGAAAGATGTGATAAGAATTATTTGGCAATCTGGTATTTGTAAATGTTTTGGCCGAAGGAGAAAAAAAAAAGAAACAAAAGGATTTTGTAAGCAAAATTCTGGATAATAATTTCAAGAGGGCCAGTCTAGCCACACCCACACTGCCGAGAAATCATTGGTCAAGTGGTAGCATGGGTGATAGGCGGAGGTGAATGCATGAGAAAGTTGTTAACATCCACTGAGGGGATTGGTATGGACGAGGGAGAAACCCTCGAAATGGCAAGTCATTAATCTTCCAAAAATGGAAAGTAATTAATTTTCCTGGCTTAAGAACAAAGAGAATTCTTGCTGGGAATCAACAATTATCGGGAACCCAAACCACGTCAGGCTCCCACACCGGGTTTTGGTCGGTATCCATATAAACGAACGTCTCGAGGCAGCTCGGGAGTTAGTTAGTTCCAGGACTTCCAACAGTTGATTTGCAGTTGCAGTCAGCCCGTGCCTCGCAGAAGCTGACCGAGAAATTCCACGTCCTTCCGACTTAGCCTTCCTACTAAAAGCAATTTACATTGACGAACGACTTAAGATACCTAAATTCGCTTAAGAAACGCAAGTGTCGCCAATCCATAGAAACGGGCTGTAAGAGAAACACACTCTTGTATTCAACAGACGGATAAAGATAAGTTATTTCTCAACATATTTGAACC
>OZ010608.1:4342950-4480450 GCA_963932145.1 Acanthosepion lycidas | reverse complement strand
TATCTCTCTCTCTTTCTCTATCACTCTCTTTCTATCTATCTATGTATCTATCTATCTATACATACATACATACGTACATACATACATACATATATATATATATATATATATATATATATATATATATATATATATATATATATATATATATATATGGTATTTTCTTATCTTTTTAGCGCTAATGCCATGCGTGTTGAAATTTCTGAATCATCTGTCACGTCTTCGTGCTTGTCAATAACGGAGACTTTTTGTCAACTCTCTTCTTTTACTGTATATCATTTTCCTTCTCATTAATTGATTCCATGTTTGATTTTCCAATGAACTTTCTGCCTTTAATGTACATCTATTTTATTTTCAAGCTGTCATGTTTATTTGCCATACGACTGAAAATATTAGCTTAGCTTCTCCTGGTACAAGGCCACACTCACTAGTATTTGGCACACATATACGCTCATTAACCCATATAAATCTTCACGCACGAATCCTATCAAGAGTCATTTTTTTAAATAAGACTTTCGGTCTCTAGGCCGGTCGATATCAATTTAAAATAACGTTTCCACAGACACTTTTTAATATTTTCATTTGTAAAGTAATCTTGTATTTCATCTGTTTTCACCTGCTTGTTTCAAATATGCTTGCTAGTCGAAGCCTTCCAAACTCAAACCCCATTCTATAATATCAAGCTATGCAACTACTGCCAACCCCAGTGCAAACAGATACGTACCAGTGTAACCGCCTGACTCGTGTCATCGTCACTTTGCCTGTGATAAGCAATAAACATATAAAATTTCAACGCGTTCCTTAACGCCGCGTCATCAGCTGTTAACTGGCGACTTATCAAGAAGATGGCCAATTATTTCGGAGTGAATCCTTCGTATAGAAACATTAATTAACTTTTATGTGGACGACCAGAATAGCACAGAGCTGGGACCGGACTCGATGCTGACGGCGATAAGGCCATAACTTGTGCGTATGTTTGTGTGCGTGCGTTAAGAACACTAATGTCCTTCGATAAGTGAGAAAAATAACAAGCCATAAGCAAAAGAGAAATTCGATTTACAGTGAACTTAATTGCATTCACTTATGTGCTAATACTTTGTGGAAAGGTGTGAATCCATTTCTCCCAGTCTATGGGTAAAATAATAGGACAGATTGGGCCCTAAAGCCTTGGTTGGCAATCATCTCGGAGAAGGAAAATTCTGCCTTGTATGTCTGCCTCTATAACTTCTGAGAGGAGGTACAGCGTAATCTCAACATCACCGGTGCAAAAGAAACCGACATTCCATTGCACTATTTTGCTTTGAATGTCATCATATACCCCAATTATGAGATGGCGGGGAGCGGTGACCACAGCGGTGGCGCATAAAGCAAAATAATGTGCATATTTAAAATATATTTCATATTTTTAATGCCGCGTACCGTCGGGACGTAGGTGATCTTGATTCTCCACATAATCAGTCAGTTAAGTGCCGTACGTGATACATGATTGAACGATCATGTCTCTCCACAACTTCCTCGCCTAAATCAGCGTTGACTCTTTCAGTTAAGTGCCATATGTGATAAACGCTTGGACGATCATGTCTCTCCACAACTTCCTCGCTTAAATCTGTATTGACTCTTTCAGTTAAGTGCCATACGTGACAAACGCTTGAGCGATCATGTCTCTCAAACAACTTCCTCGCCTAAGTCAGTGTGGAATTATTCAGTTATGTGCCATATGTGATAAACGCGTGGGTGATTATGTCTCTCCACAACTTCCTCGCCTAAATCAGTGTTGACTTATTCAGTTAAGTTCCATACGTGATAAATGCTTGGGTGATCATGTCTCTCCACAACTTCCTTGCTTAAATCAGTGTTGACACTCAGTTAAGTTCCATACGTGACACACGATTGGGCGATCATGTTTCTCTAGTTTCATGACTGACTAGTTAGAAGATTTTCCTGCAGTAGTTTGCCGTTTCTTTCTGTGGTAGACTGGCTGCTATCCAGAGCTATAGGACCGAGTCTGTCCTCCTATTCAACCGATAGATTACATTTTTCTTTATTATCTGTGAATTGTCGTGTTTTTGGAAAGATATTGGAGTGGTTACGTAATGCGTTCTCCAACGTTGTGAATTCAGATTTTTTTCTTCTCATTGGCTGGTTGCCAATCCTAACAAGAGAACGAAGTCTTCCTTGCTATATTAAACCAGAGCTAGAAAAGATGGATTCATCCTTTGTTTTCTGAGGCGTATAAATGGAAAACTGAGTACAACAGACTAAATTTGAACGCGGTTCGCTATTTTTTTTGTTTCCGCGCCGATAGCCGTTACACAACTCGCGAATTGCGAATTTTCCATGGACGATTTTGAAACGGATCAACATACCCACGTAAAATTTGCTCCAACATTCCAGAAACAGTCGATTATAAAGTAAAACGTTTACTTTTCAATTAAGTTGTCTACTCTATGATATAAAAGAGCACTTGATAAAGATAAAATATTAATTCATATTTCGATTTGAACAGAAAAAATTTCGTTAGTGAATACGGGAAGCTCTGTGTCGTACTGGACCGAAGGATGACAGATCTGGATATATGATAGCAGGCACATTCTTGATAGCTCGGTGTTTTTGAAGATTCCACCAAGAAGAAGAAGCAATTTCTTGAGTATTCAGTAAGTACCCTCCAATTTCGTGAGATTGTGAATTTCATGGCTCTATTCTCCCCCTCCGCACATGTCACAAAAGTAAAGAGAATGAGGAGAAAACAAATATTGTTTGTTTTCATTTTTGTGCTATTCGATTTTCATTGATTAAATAGGTTTCACGTGCATTTGACCTGTTAGGCAACGTTAGTTTTATTTGTGGCATTCTGAACTGAAGGAGAGATTAGTGTCCTTTCGAAGCTGAAAAATATGTGCGTATGAGCTAATATATATATATATATATATATATATATATATATATATATATATATATATATATATATATTCGACTCTCCCGTCGAGATTCGACGTATGAGGGTCAAGCAGATCAGTTTCCAGGAAACCGACAGCCCGACACCGGCACATGAGATTTGATTATAGTGGTGAAGGCCTCGTGCAGGACCATCCACACTTTTTGGAGGGACGAATACAGAGACCTGGTGCACCGAATGCCACAAGTTTCCCAAACGACCCTCCGCCGGTTTTGAATTCAGAGTTGTCCTTCTCGTAGACCAGTTGCCATCCAAGGCTATAGAACCCAGTCTGTCCTGCTATTTTACCCATATATATATATGTGTGTGTGTGTATTTTGTGCGTGTATATAGTATTGTCAATCTTTGTCTGTTTGTAAGGATCATTCTGTCAATGGCGACGGGATGGTGTCTCTTTTTTCTCTGTCAATTTTTCTGTTGATCTTTGTCACGAAATCTGGCACTTCACTAATCGAGAAACTGCAGACAGCAAAGCCACCCCCAGCCCGACGTAAACTTTGTCGTCGACTTCAGCAGTCGCTCACCTGGAACGAATATTTTGTTTTCCGCAGTCAGCCAATGACAAGATCAATTCCTGGGCAAAATGAAATTTGATTCATTTTATTACTTCACGTGACGTGTCTCAAGGTGGAGGTGGGGATTGACCCCCCCCACACACACACACACACCGAAGAAGGATTCAACGATTTCTGGAACATAGCGGATACACGAGAAAGTGACACAGCCGAAACTTTCGAAAAAAAAAACGAAAATATTAGTTATGTAGAAACTGGCATGCCAATAGATTTCAACGTTTCGGCCGTTGTCCGCTCCGGCCTTCTTCAGTCGAACTGAAACCTTTATTTCTGGGGTTGTCTGTCCTAATTCTAATGCGCCATGTCTAATGGCTGTCAATTATCATTTATCTCCTGTTAATTCACCTCGTCAAATTCTCCACTGCCCTAACCAGGTATTGAACTCACAAATCTTTGGGTCCTATCACTGGATCTACCCAACGCCTTTATCCACTGTGCCATGTGTCCTTAAGAATATCTGTGTATGAATTTCTGGGACTTATAAACTTAATGTCTTCAGCAACCATTTTACCAGTGCTTCTATTGCAATTTAACCTGGAGAAGGTAGTGAAGATCTTGTAGCGGTTAATTAACAGCAGACAACTGATAACTGATAACAGGAATCTCATCTTTCAGGATTTTAAATTTCGGGATTCTGATCTTCAGGATTTTAAATTTCGGGATTTTGATCTTTTGAAATTTTGATACATTCGTTGATTTCAAATTTCGTTATTTTGACATTCGCGATTTTAAGATTCGGGATTATAACACAAACCCATATATATATATATATATATATATATATATATATATATATATATATATATATATATATATATATTACATGAATCATTCATACAAAAAACATATATTGAAGTTTATGATATAAATAGCGAGAATACATCTTCGCAAACAAATTTACTAAATTACATTAACCCCGAACCTGTAGATGAATGTATGATCCTTGTTTATAAATTCCAGTTGCATAAGGTCTTTTTTTATTTTTTTACAAGCTTTCATCTGTGCATACTGATATCATCAGGTATGGAAATAGATTTTGTATGAATGATTCATGTAATGCAAATTGAACTGCACCACATACTTGATATATATATATATATATATATATATATATATATATATATATATAGATAGATAGATAGATAGATAGATAGATAGATAGATGAAGGGCAACTCGGAACCCAAGGTATGAAGTTTATGATGCAAGCCAATCACCAAGGCAGAAAGTGGGGCAGTGGAACCCCACTCGTGACTCACTTCCGGAAAATTATTCCTCCCACGCATCAGTGAATGTGATTTGAACAAATTTTAAAATGTGCTTTTGCGAACGGGCCACACTTAGGTTTTGATAGCCCTACGAGTCCCTCAATATGGTTTCAAAAACCACTAATCAAAAACTAAACTGACGTCCTTCGAGGATCGCAACGAACCCCTTTGCTTGTGCTAATTCTGAAGCATTACAATCTTCTGGATTTTACAATATGGTTGAAAATAGCTCAGAAATCAAAGTAATTTTGGCAAACAAAATGGATGCTTGCCTAGTTGAATAATTCCAACGCGTCTTTTAAAATCGGCTTCCTACAATTTCCTCAAATAGGGGCTACTCACGCTATCGAATCTGAGAAAAAAAATTGAAATTCCTTTTAAAATTTGTTAAAAACTTCAACATTCACAAATGCTTGAAACTGATTCAGAGAATAAAATAACAATGAATACGCATAGCAATGTACAAATATGGCGTTCATACCGAGCATCACTTTTATTCTTGCTTGCAATCCGTTCAAATGCCCAGCTATCACCTTAGCTCCGTCATAAACCTGTGCGATAAATCTTTGGCCAGAGTTGAATTCATTAATAAATTTTTGAATTTCTTCTGTCAGCGATGTTGCGCTTCTATCTTTAATGAGATCGAAATATCCCCCCCCCCAAAAAAAAAACTGTCCTTAAGGCTTTTTCTGCTCATTAACAAATCCCAAAACGTGTGACAATTGATATTTCATTTGAAGACTCATAAAACATAACAGCAACAAATGATTTTCTTTTTTCGGTCATTGTTTTAATTTAACCTTCAATTTCAGCAGCTACAGAATTAATGATTTCATTTTGAATATCACATGAAAGTCCAGAAAATGCGTCGTTGGCGTTTTTCTTCACGAAATCTAAATGCGATCTTAAACACTCGCCATATTCAGTGACTGCTGCACATATGGCCAGAAAATAAATGACCCTTTATTGTTCGATAATTCTCTTTCATTTTGTCCTCGAAATGGTAATTCATGACAGGCTAACGTTTCAATACAATGAATTAACCTTTTCAATATATCACGAATTTTCCCAACTGATTTATCATGCAACTGAATCGAAGCTGCTCCCTTGTGATCGATCGCCGCATCAATTCTTTGCTGGCCAAAGCTTTTCAAAGCATTTACGAACTCAGATGATACTGAAATTAAATATAGGTTCGATTCCTGCTGGAGGCAGAATTTTCATTTAGTACTACTTAAAAAATTAGGCAGGTTATTATTGGCTACATTCTTTTCTATGCATTTTCTTCAGTTCTTCCCAACTTTTCTGGACTTTTGGGGTAGGTCGGGGACTCTAGTGTGTGTCCCAAAACAATGCCATCCACTGCCTTTCTTAGAAGTAGCAGAAGAACTGAGGAAAAATGTCAGCTTAAACATTAAATAAAAATTATACAGAATCTTCAGGGTGGTAAATTCTAATCTGTACAATACGAAATTGAAGATAAAACTGAAGGGTAAAATCCAAGAATAAATTTTTAGGAGTAAAATTTCAAGAGTAAAATTCAAAAGTAAATTTTTAGGAGTAAAATTTCAAGAGTAAAATTCAAAAGTAAATTTTTAGGAGTAAAATTTCAAGAGTAAATCTTCAAAAGTAAATCTTCAAGAGTAAAATCCAAGATTAAATTTTCATGAGTAAAATTCAAGAGTAAATGATTTTGTGCGTGTGTTTGACTCTAAAAGGTTTGTGTGTATATATATATATATATATATATATATATATATATATATGTGTGTGTGTGTGTGTGTGTGTATGTGTGTGTGTGTGTGTGTGTGTGTATTGAAACAAAGACGATGTTCTGGGACATAGACACTACCACAAATTTCTGCATGCAATAAAGAAAAGAGGAAGTCTGTGTCAATACCCCAGCCACCACCTTGATTTGATCGACTTCATAGATACAATACATTAGATACATGATTTTTCTAAATAAGTTACATGTTGATACCCCTATAATAAAAAAAGATGGAATTTCCCTTAACCCCCATATCTCAAAATATCAAATTTATTTGTACTTATAAATTAAGTAAATCAATTTCTAAAAAGTTATTCTTATCATCGCTTGATAATGGAACGGAACTTTGTATTTTAAGTTTAATTTTTATGATTCAATTTGAATTGAAGATTCAGTTTTGAAACATGGGAATTTCGGTGTTACGATGATAATATATTAAAAACAAAAACAATTATAATTTATATGTGCATATATATATATATATATATATATATATATATATATATATATATATATATATATATATAACATTTATCTCATCGATAAACACATTATATGTCTGAAGAAGGAAATTGTCCAACATTCGCTGCCATCTTGGAGGGCTGCTATTACGTAACAGTAAAATACACCTTCATTTGTTTCTCTTGCTTCAAGTCTCTTCTTTATTTGTGAGGAAATTATTTGTGATATAGAGGAGGACTGATATCGCATAAGAATTCAACACTCTTTTCTTTGTTGTTTTTTTTTTGGTTCACGTCTTTTCTTTATCTGTGAGGAAATTGTCCAGTATCCACTGCCATATACGAGGATTGATATTGCATAAAAGTTCAATACACTGTTTCTATTGCTTCAAGTCTCTTTTTCATCGATGAGAAGACTTTTCAGGATTCACTGCCATATAGGAGGACTGATATTAGGACACAGAGCAGTACACTTTTCTTTGTTTTTCTTGCTTTAACTCTCTTCTTCATCTGTGAGGATATTATCTTGCATTCACTGCTATATAGGACGGCTGAGATTGCATAACTGTTCAATACTCTTTTCTTTCTTTCTATTAGTTCAAGTCTTCATTTGTAAGAAGATTTTACATGATTCGCTGCCATATAGGAGGACTGGTATTGCGTCACAGAGCAATAAATAATGTTTTCGTTGTTTCTCTTGCTTCAAATCTCTTCTTCATCTGTGAGGAAATTGTCCAGCATTCGCTGCCATATAGAAGGACTGATATTACATAACAGTTCAATACTCTTTTCTTTTTTTTCTGTTGCTACAACTCTTCTTCTTCTGTGAGGAGATTATCCAGTATTCGCTGCCAATATGAAAACTGATATTACGTAACATTTCAGCACTCTTTTCTTTGTTTCTCTTGCTTCAAGTCTCCTCTTCATCTCTGAGGAAATTGTCCAGCATTCACGGCCATATTGATAACTGTTCAGTAATTTTCTATGTTTCTATCAATTTTTTTCTTGATTCTTTTACTTGAAAAATCGGTGCTAAACCTTAAACGTTAAAGCGTTTCATTTTTTTCCACTGTGGAAATATGTCTAAAAGATATGTTAAAAGAGACAATAGAATTCTATTTGTTGCATCGTATGTTATGATAAAAACCTTCTTCAGAAAATTGAATTAAATATTACCAGCAGAAGTAGATTAGAGGCGAGAGATTAAGTGAGATTATCTTAGCCGGCAATCAGCCATTATCCCACGCAGACTCAAGATTATTAACTGAATTAAGTGAATCTGAACAGATGGGCGCGGTTTGTATTCTGGCACGGGTTCACCTTGCTTGGCACGAATTCAACCTGGATGGACTGGGGACGTCTGAGTTTACCCATCTGATCCACTTCTACGAGTGTGCTGAACACCAGGAGAAGTTCTTATCTTGCATCATGAGGCGTTTCAGGAAAATAACACACGAACATAACGAAGCTATTTTTAAAAGAATTCTTATTTTTCTCGAGGCGACATCTTTTGAAATTCAATCTCGTCTAACGTTGACCAAATGGCAAATTATTTAATCACGTCGTTGAATGTTAAATATATGTAACACAATCGTTGTAATAAAATTACTAACTGCTATATCTAAAATTATTGTTCATTCGCTTCATGAAATCGTCATAAAATAACAGAGTGAGGTTGTGTATCTCTGGGGCTTTCTTCGCACGTGTATCTCCACATGAAAATATGAGAACTATCTGTTATTTTCGTTCTTTGGTGGAGTGCTTAGAGATCTTCCTACCAGCCGCAGCCGCAGCTGTGTCGACCAATTGCTGACATGTCAGAGACATGCACTGATATCTTGCACTGATATTTGCACCTGATGACTAGGAAGTGACCTTTCAAGTCCCTCTGATTAACCTGACTCCTCTGATGTTCTGATACGACACTGAACGCACATATTATTTTGGTATCTCTTAGTACATATTCGGGTCAGCACAGATCAACTTCTCTGGAAAGAAAGGTTCCTTATTGAATTCAATTCAGACCATCTTGCATTTCCTGTCATGAATCACATACTACAAGTAGGTGTAGGACGACACTACACCGCCGACTCAACGCCATCAAATCCATCTCCATGACAACTCCCAGACTAAAGGGCTTCACTCGCTGAAACCATTTTAACGATTGATCTGACAAAGTGGTTGTTTTCAACTGACAGTTAATATACAGGATGTCCCCGCAAAATTGATATCATTTTAAAAGCAATTGTCTTTAAAACTGCTAATTCTAACTCAATAAAATTGAACAGCTTATGTGTTGAACATCATAAGTTTATTCTGGGACCGATTTCATAAGTGTTTAATATGTGCACCGCCGGTGACACAGTACACATCAAGTCGGTATTTAACCTCTTGCCAAACACGCTGCAGCATGTCTCTGGTAACATTATCCAGTGCGGAAGTGATTCTCTTCTTGAGTTCATCAACGCTAGCAGGGAGAGGGGGGCACATAGACCAGTCCCTTCCCATATCCCCATAAAAAGAAAACACACGGGGACAGGTTCGGTGACCGCGGCGGTTATTTCATCAGAAAACTGTCATCATCTCCGCCACGAACGATTCTCATTGAGATAACAAACATAAAATATTAAATATAAAATCTTGATCTGTTTCTATACATTCTGTGAAAATTTGAGGTTATTTCTACAAGAATTGCCAAAATTATTGGCCTGCGAAATGGTGTCATTTTTTTTATTTTTTTTTTTTTTGTAACACCCTGTATATATAATTGTGTATTTAGGCTGCAATCCATCTTTTTATACAAGTTTCATTAAAGACGACTGGCAAGGTAATGTGATTAAGTTTTTTTTTTATTTAATCTTTCTTGTTTTCGTATAAATGTTTTCTTTTCTGGACATAAAGTGGGCAAACATTGTCCAAATGTTCTGCATATCTCAGCGCTTTCGGCTATTCGTTTAGCCATTGTCAATGATGATTTATTATTTTAATTGTTAACTGAATCTATAGGGTTTTTACGTTTTGTTTTCTAAACACGGTCAGCACATTATGGCCGTGTTCATATTTGATGTTATTGAGGGTTGGCCTTTTCTTTATTATCACTGCTTCTAATAATTTTAGTAATTGTTTTTTACATGTGGATGAGGCTATTATACTTTTATTTTCTATAAATATTTTGCGGATGGAGTTTGGTAGGTTTCCGTCTGTATTTAAATGCATCCTAATTAGACTAGGGGTCAGATAAGTGTAACGTGAGTCTTCTAGATAGGGATATGGTCTAATAAAATGATATGAATAAAAAAATAAAAAATTATTGCCTGCGAAATGATGCCAATTTTTTTGAGACACACTGTATTTCTGAATTTGTTTGTTACCATTCATGACATCCATAGGAAAAATCTCCATCTGATGAGACTATTGAAGAACGTTACTAGTTTTCAGGTTGGTGTTTGGGGTTAATAGGAATTCCAAGCAAGCCCATAATGTCACTAAAATGTCAAGTGTTACTGAGAGTGAAAGTGAATGAGGGCACTTTTGTGAGGAGATTTGGGTAGTGATGCCAGTGTGAAGGCCAATAACGCGAATGATATGGACTTACCCACCCCCTAAAGACAGCCGTATGTGACACAAGGTTGTTTTACGTGTGACATGAATATTGGCCTATACAGACTCCCCGTATCTACGGTCACGCTGACGTCAATATTCCGCTGTTCTTCCGTCTTTTAGTGCGATGGGGGGGTGCTGCAACAGGGTTAGAATTTTGGGGACGACAGAAACAATGCAGCGATACTTCACATTAGTCCCAGCTCGAAAGCCAGTAATAATAACACGTCCTTCACACTAAGACAGGATATGACATAAGGTCAGTTTTACGAGAGGGGGGTGTATACACATAAATATGCATATAGTTTAAGGACAAAGATTACCGAGTCACCACGACCACTTTCACGCCGCCGTCGATATTACACCGATTCCACCTCTCTTTGTGCAATGATGGAGGTGCTGCCGCGGGGTTAGAATCACCTGGACCAAGAGCATTCCCTCATCTAAAATGAGAACAGTTTACTCCTCTTCTGGCTAAAAGGGAACTACTGCGTCAGGAAAACGATCTCTTTTCCCCTCACAGATTTAACTTGTTCCCTTAAATTTGATAAAAATATGGAACACTTAAATTATTGTGTTATGTCCGAAATCGAAGTATTACACTATTCGAACTATTGTTTTCATCTTTGTTGCCATATTTATCATAAAGTTTCGACCGTTGTACGCTCCGGACTTTTTCAGGTGGTTGGAATGTCGAACTGAAATTATTTCGCTCGCTGGGGGTAGACTGTTCTACTTCCACGTGCCATGTCTAATGGATGCCAGTTATCTCCTGTTAATTCCCCTCTTCAAGTTCTTCACCGCCTTAACCAGATATTGAACTCACACACTTTGGATCCTGCCAATGGATCTAACCAACGCTTTTATCCACTGTGCCTAGTGTCTTTGAGGACATCTGTGTATGAATTTCTGGGTATTATAAACCTAATGTCTTCAGCAACCACATTTTACCAAAACTAATATTGCAATTTTTGCTGTTATCATTGCATATTTTTTACAATAGCTCATATTGCAATTTTCGCTGTTATTATCGCTTTTCTCTGGCAATCCTTATTACTGGTTCCCATATTGTATTCATTTCTATGCTTGGTCGGCTCAGGAGATTTTTGTGGCATAGTATATGTGCTGATTCCTTAAGTTTATGAATTTTCTAATAGTGTTCTGTGTCTATCTACTGAGTCGACCAACCATAGAAATGAATACAATATGGGAACCAGTAATAAGGATTGCCAGAGAAAAGCGATAATAACAAGGAAAATTGTGTGTCATTTTCTGTAAATAAGCGAAAGTAAATATCGTTCTACGCTATGAATTGTACATATGGGAACTAGTTAGAATTTTCATAGAGACATGAAGGCATTACGGTGGGTGTTGTAATAATGGTAATTAAGAATGCGTTGTTTTGATGTAAGGAATACTGTGGTATGTTTGGGTCAGTGATCGTGGCTAGCTACGTTTAATTTTAAGAGAGAAGAAGCCGATCCTTTTATACCCAATCCCTTTTTTGGTCTTGTGATACATTTTGCAAATAATTACAAATAAATATCGCTTTTCCTTATGAATTGTTCTTTTTTTCCCCTCCACCCACAGACAATGAATTGTACATATGGGGACTATTTAGGATTTTCATAGAGACAATGAGGTATTATGGTGAATGTAGTAAGAAAGGTAAGTAAGAATGTGTTGTTTTGGTGGTAAGAATATTGTGGTATGTTTGGATCAGTGTTTGTAGCTAGCTGAGTTTAATGTTAAGACAGAAAAAGACCTTCCTTTTCCTTGTTCCCATTTTGGCCTTGTCCCACATTTTCTGTAAATAAGCGGAAATAAATATTGCTCTTCGTTGTGGTAACTAGACTTTATAAATTTAGCCGCAGTACTAGATTGGCAATTAGGTCTCATCAATTTACAGGAAAATTGGTTACATGTGACCGTAACTTCTATGCTAATAAAATCCAAAGAAGTCTTTCGGAAGTCTGTTCCACAAAGCAGCGGCTCTTGGGAAGAACTTGTCTGAATGGAACTACCGCCTTGCTAATGGATTACGAAGTGAATAAGGAAGATCCTCTACTGCGTATCCCGGTAGCAGATTTTCCTAGCTTTACGCAAAACCTGATGCAGAAACGTGGTTCGAATTCATCAGCCATCGTAAAGATTGCAGAACCGTTCAAAAAAAAAAATAATTCTGCAACAGCTTCTATCCAAGAACCGCATCTTTGTGTAACCTACACCTGAGAGAATGATTCCCCAGTTACTACAGTCTTAATCCTTTCAAGTCTAGGATCAACCGTTATCTATCTAACATCTCAAAATCTACAATTCTTACGTCTATAAAACAACTGCATTCCGTAACCCTCTACCTTGAGTGGCTCTTACTAATGGGGGAACAACACTGTATAAAAGCAACATGGCGGTATAACTGAACGCCTAACGATAGCATGCAGCCTATCTAGTATCAAGCAAGGTGGGATTGGCACTAGCACGAAAACGGTTACAGCGAGTGAGAACAAGAGTAAAGAGAGTGTTTGAAGAAAGGATATAGAGAAGGACGGGGATCAGGATCAAGGCATCAGAAATCCCTTGCGTCTTAATAGCTTTATTGCCTTCCTTGGAGTGAAATACTATTTTTTTAAATTTGTTATTCCATTGTCATCATTGAGAGATAACCAATATCGTTAAAAAGAAAAAAAAAATGGTTCTCTTTCATAACAATCCATGCCAAAACATAAGTTACTGGAAGTTTCTGAATTTTGAAAAGAATGCTAAAGTGAATTATTTCTCTTTAAGAAGAAATTGATTGTGTCAAATTCTTTACTTGGATGTTTGGCCGGATAAAAAAATATTGTGCTGTCTCCATAGGAAACAGAACCATCATAAGAAAACGTTTTGCAGGAAACATCAGCGAACCAGACCCCAACCGAGTAAGTAACTTTGCCAATATTCAATGCACCCTACGCTGTTAACGAGGAAAAAATACGGAAGAAAAACAACTTTTTTTTTCTGGACAATGGAATGGATTTCCAAGCCTCATATTTATTATTCAATGGTAAAGATACATATATATATATATATATATATATATATATATAGATAGATAGATAGATAGATAGATATGTTGTGCTCTGGAGTTTTGAGTAAGACGTATAGTGTGGGTACTCTATACTATTACTCAAGTGCTGGCTTTGGTTAATTTTTTAATAGTTTCATGACTGTTTTACTGAATTTTCGTATGTTTATATGGCGAATTTTCTAAGCTACGCTTAGATGAGGCACAAGGCCGAAAGTATGGAGCACTCTTTGAGGATCGAACTATTCAGTCGTAACTGAGCTATCGAGACAAACTTACTAACCATTACATCACGTCGAAGTGCCAATAATAATTTTCTAAGCTTAGGTTTAATGTGGCACAAGGCCAAATGTTTGGGCCAACCAGTGAGGATCGAACGCACTACTTAGTCGTAATTGCTCTAGCGAGACAAGCTTGCAAACCATTAGACCATATCGACGTGCCCTTGTGTGTCTGGATGTGTAATGTTTATTCGTTGACTTTTATGTAAGTTTTTTTATTGTTTATGACAGACTGGGTTCTATAGTCTTGGATGGCAACTGATCTTGGAGGAGGAAAAAAATCTGATTTCAAAAACCTCCAACTATAAGGAAATAGTCGGGCAGTTTGGGCTATGTAACCATGTTTGGCGACCAGACTAGAAGGACAACTCTAAATTCAAATACGGAGCGGGCGTCCCTATAACAGTCTGATGTCATATTCAGTTACCTTCTGGCAAGTTCTGCGATGACGCTAGCATCCAGCTGTATTGGCTTCTGCCTTTCCCTTGGACAACATGGGGTGCAGTAGGAAGATGTGCTGCACCCAAGCCTCAGGTGTACATCTAGGGTATCTGGAGACAGAAGGATGCCATACTATCATCATTTAAGAGGAATTCTAATTTTTCAATGTAGCCCTTGGTATCCATGATGAATACGCCAGCAATTTTATGATTATGTTTTATCCATAGTTTTTTTTTCATATGCTCATAGGTATCTCTTGGGTAGTGTCTGCACACACCTACACACACGCACGCACACACACACACATACACGCACGGACACACATACACACACACACATATAAAGGAAGAAGTTATAATAGTTCCAACGAGAGAAAAGGGTGTATAATAAAAAGGAGAGAGAAACCGCAAATGTTTTTGTTTGTAATGCGGATTTTTAAAAAAATATTATGATTTATTTTCCATAATTTTCCTAGATAAGTTTCATGTCTCGCGACCGTCATCAGGCAAAGGGTGGAGATTTCCACATATTATTAAAAAAAAATGTTTTCCTTTATGTTTTTCGATATTAAATATTCTCGATATGAGACATTCTCTTTTTTGTGTATTAGTGACCCAAAAGTCTTTCTTGAACTGGCAGTGAAAAGTTCTGCGTGAAGGGTTATAAAACAATTAAGATTAGTCCGAGAAATGACATTCTTATCTTTTAATGACCCCTGTGTGTTCTTAGATCTATTTCCATTTCTATTTTCGTGTGTTTTTGTCAGCATGCGTGTAGATATGTGCATATCCCCTCTCCATACATACACACTGTCTCACTAGAAGGAATCAGTGAACTCATATGTACACACGCACACATATACACGCACGCAAACACACACACACATACCGTCCCATTAAAAGGTATCAGTACATACACACACACACACACGCGGGCGCGCATACAGACCTATGTATATGGATAATTGTTCAGATGAGGTTTCTTCTTTAAGAATTTAAACACAGTACTAGATTGGCGGCAAGAACCCATTTTAATTTTGAAATGGCATCAGGGCTTCAGTTATTTGGTCATCACCGTAATGTAGCTTCCCGGAGCCTTTTCTATAAATACGTTTATGGTATCTATATTTCTGAGATGAGGTATTATGTACACTATTTACATTGCTCGGACTATCATCCTCATCTTTGGTGCCACAATTATCATAATGTTTCGGCCGTTGTAAGCTCCGGCCTTCTTTACATGTTTGGAATATCGAACTGAACCCTTTATTTTGATCGCTCGGGTAGACTGTTCTAGTTCCCAGTGCCTTGTCTAATGGATGTCAGTTATGAGTTAATTCCCTTCTCCAAGAAGAAGTCCGGAGCATACAACGGCCGAAACGTTGTGATAAATACGACAACAAAGATGAGGATGATAGTCCGAGCAATGTAAATAGCGTACGTTTATGGTAATTATTCTGACGAACTCACCTCTCTCTCTCACTCTCTCTCTCTCTCTCTGTATATATATATATATATATATTATTTTACATTCAACATCATCACTTGATAAGACACCGAGGGTGTTGAAACAAAATGACTATTTTTGTAGTGATTTTATAACATATTTATGTTATAATTTTTTTCTTTTTAAATAAATAATTATATATATATATATATATATATATATATATATATATATATATATATAATGCGAATGTCAGTGTTTCACTGTCGCACTTTTTTCAATTAAAAGAACATAACTCTCTAACTTTTAATAGCTCATCTTCTCTATATAAATGCGAATGTTACTGTGTTATACTTTTCAACTTTACTCCTAGAGGCCGTAGGCCGTGGCCCAACCCATCTTACCATTTCGCAATCAGGCCAACTCAATGAGAAAATTAGAAATACTACGGTTTTCAATACTGCTATTGCTTTCCTCCATTTTTTACGTGACTTTTTACACGAAATTTTTTGTACGATAACAATTTTTATAATTTGGAAATTAATTTTGGAATAATCGAAATTAATTGCAAAATCAAGCGAAACTAACCCATAAAATAAAAATAATTGTTTGTACGGAAAGTAAGGACCTACGTACATCAAAACGTCTTTAATTTAAGTGCCGACAGAAGAATTACCACTGAACTTTTAAAAGAACAGCCTAACTATTAATCCAATACTTAAATGCAGCGATCAATTTTGAGTTCCTCTGTAGTATGTTGTTGCTTATCGCATATACTCCTACCTACATATTTTGATGAAGACCCAATCAAGATCTCTCCGTAGCAGGTTTTGAGCTAGTATATATATATATATATATATATATATATATATATATATATATATATATCGAAACACATATTGTTAAATATAACAGAAAACGGATGTCTATTATATTTGAACATGAGCCGTTCTAAGCTTCGTATAGTAGTTTTACTTTCGGGAGAAAATAAAGACAAAAACTGCCCAACATTTGGATATTTTTTATTATGCTGTTCAGCGATCCAAGCTAGTGATACACGGCAGGGAAGGGGAATCTTTTTGCGTATTATATACGTGATGTATATCAATGCCAAATCAGCAGCCAGAGTGCTCAATTCATATATGAAGAATGATGCGTTATAAGCAGGAGTAGCCACTTTTGTTTTTTTTTAAATTGTCTCTTCTCATAGTCATCCACATTAAAGCCTGTTTTGCTGTATCACAACTCATCAGCGTGGCTAGATTGCTTCCAGTTGGGGTCGAAACTCGACCTATTTGGCATCAGTCAGAGACTTTACCCCTATCGACGATTTCTCTTGAAATGATTTTCTAGGAGTGCCTGAATCCTAAGATAAAATGCATTGTTAATTTTCTTTTCATGAATCAATTTGACATGTACCCGCATCTTTGTTACTTGCGAACAACTTACAGCTTCGTAAATATTGATTTAGATAATGCAATTAAGCGCGCCATATTTACCCTTCAAGACAAGCGCCTACGTGCAAAAACGTTGTCTGAATTTCCGAGATAAAATATTGTCTTTATTCTGGGAATTATTCGAAGGAAGATATTTCGCTTTGTTGTTGAGGGAGAAGCGTTTCAGTGGATTCACATTAGCGACACCAGAATTGTTTCAAGTTTGGAAAAATCCTGTGCCATTCATTCATTATGTCAGAAATTATACAGACCCGCATCCTTTAAAGTGCGGAGTTGGTGTAACTGTTACCGTTATGGAAACAGGGAACAGTGTTCAAATCCCACTCGAAGTAGTGTGAGGGATGGTTTAAAGAATTTTAGGGCTTATTAATCCTTGTAGCGATGTTAAATATCGATTTCATTTTATAATATTACTTACACCGGTAAATAATTATTTGTCGGATTTTTTGGTATTCTTGAATATTTTGCAGCATGCACACGCGTGTTGGAATCCTTGCAGTATTTAATATTGTTGAAGTCATCGCTAACATTTTGTCAAGAATTAAAAACTCTACTTTTCATAGAATTTTGCAAGCCAATTTTGAATAAATAGATTTGTTTGAAAAAATACTTTGACAAAAACTGCGCGGTTTAATGATTTCTTCAATTTAATTTAAAATTAATTTGCTTCTTTTTTATGTATGAAAAAGAAATTCTTACAATTTCTTACCCTTGGTCATGCGTAAATATTTCTTTCTGGAGACAAATTCCAAATTTTTGAAGCGTTGTGATTGATTTATAGTTCTCGCAAGCGCGGGGCTCACTAGAAACTGGAATCTTGTATATAAAAACTTAAAAAATACATGTAAAAAACAATATTATATTTTTGTTAAATAATATTTGTTATTTTAATCATTAAATTGCTTTTAAAATAGTGTCAATATTTTGTATTTTAAATGATAAAACTTTTTTACTTTTAGATAGTAGTGTGTCTATAGGTAGAAATTGCTATTGGTTCTATATTTGGGTCTATTGGCTAATATTGTTTCCTTTTTATTTGAGTTCTTTGATCGGGTTTATGTAAGTGTCTATAGATAAATTCATAGGTAAATTCGTCTATCCTCCGGTTCACACTCTTTCTACGTCTTTTGAACAGACGTAGAGGTTTATCCCTTGTTTCCTGTTTTGGATTGAGTTTCTACTTCCTCCTAATGTCTTTTGATTCTCTTTCATTCCCACTAACTCCTTGCGTCTTAGTGGCTTTATCGCTGTTAGACGTAGATTTGTATGCTAGGTAAACAGTTTATCTGCTATCCACCATCGATATGAAGGAGGTCAAGAGTTCGAGATCAAGAGAAGGATTTCAATTGCAAAAAGTGCAAAAATTGGGAAACATCTAGAATACTCATAATATTTACATGAGCCTAAAGTTGAAATTACTATTGTCACCATCGCCAGCTAGGGATGCGAGTCAGGGATACTGACCAAGAGTGAAAGACACCGGATTGATGCTTTCAAGATGTGGACATATCGCAGTCCATAGAGTTACTTATTATACGACGAGGCGGCTTCTATAAGTACATTCAATTGGATCCAGTGGAGAGCAAGCGGAGCCGGTGACGACCACCTATGTCTTGGTTTGAGGATATTAAGAGATGGATTGGAATGGCGGCAGCTGAGGGCAGTGTCAGACAGAAAGAGATGGAGGAGAGTGGGGATCACAGCGGCGGAGAGTGGTGACCATAGCGGCAGAAGGTGATGATTACATCTGCGCAGAGTAGTGACCACAGCGGTGCAGAGTAGTGACCATAGCAGCGGAAGCTGGTGATTACAGCAACGCAGAGTGATGGCCAGAGCGGCGGAGAGTGGGGACCAGGGCGGCGGAGGGTGGTGACCACAGCGACACAGAGTGGTTACCACCTCGGCGGAGAGTAGTGACCACAGCGGCGGTGTGTGGTTACCACCTCGGCGGAGAATGGTGACCACAGCGGTGTAGAGTGGTGACCATAGCGGCGGAAAATGGTGACCACATCAGCGCAGAGTGGTGACCACAATGGTGAAGGGTGGTTACCACAAAGGCGAAGATTGTTGACCACAACAGCCGTGGGTGTTAACCACAGCGACGTAGAGTGGTGACCCCGGCGGCGGAGGGTTGTGACCACTGTAGCGCAGAATGGCGACCACAGTAGTGGAGGTTGGTGACCACAGCTTCGGAGAGTGGTTCCCACAATGGCGGAGTGTGGTGATCACAGCGTTGCAAAATTCGCTAACTGAATAAATGTTGGAGAAATAGTGGTTAGGATTATATTATAATCTACTGAAATGTAATGGCCGAGTTATTTATATATTTGAGTCTATAAGTAAACATTGATCTTTTTTTAATGCTTGTCTCTTCATTAGTGATATTTAACCGCTGGAGCGAGATCCTCTTCAGTGTGCCGAGAAATATTCTCACAGTATATATATATATATATATATATATATATGTGTGTGTGTGTGTGTGTGTGTGTGTGTGTAGAAGTAGTAATTGTACAACGCTAGTATTGGAATAAATGAATAAGTATTAAACTTTTTATCCTACATTAGTTATAAAGGATTTAGGCTTCTTACCCCTAAATAACATCAAAAATAAGAAGCTAAAAAGACTACGCTCATCTTGAAGAAGAAATGAAGGTCTGCTTAGCGCACATTTGGCAACCCCCCCCCAAAAAAAAACACCATGTTTCCCATTAAATAAGCTGCACAAATAGTTGAATAGAAACATTGAAATAAAGTTCATATTTGTATATTTTTTAAAATCTCTGGTTTTATTTCTTAAGATTTAAATGAACAGCCTTTCAAAATATGACTAAGTGTACCATGATACGTTCAATTCCGCCTAGGTGTGCCGTCGCTTAAAAAGATTGAGAAACACTGCTCTAGATAATTATTAATTTTTTTTTATACATGAGTCTATAGATAAATATTGCTTGGGTTTATACATGAGTCTATAGATAAATATTCCTTGAGTTTATCCATGAGTCTATAGATAAATATTGCTTGAGTTTTTACACAGGAATTTATAGGTAAATATCGCTTGAGTTTATACTTAAGTCAGTCAGTGAATATTTTCAATTTTTGATCGAAAATAAGACCTATAAATTCAAGGAGCCAGAACTTATTTAGGCGATGTCTTTCAAACTCCATTCAGCAGGGATTTTAGGTAGGCCGAAGAACATATCCGCAGAATGGTTGCAATAAAAATTAGAAATATGAAGATGTTAGTCCAAACATGTAAAATAGTTTTTCTTTTTATCCAACCTTAAGCAATCTTGTACAATGTAATGTTGGCCCAATACGCTTACATGATTTTTAATCTCACTAATAGTTTCACGGGGCTTGTTCATTGTAATTACTGTACCAACATTATTCTTAACACCTGATCAGATAAAGCAAATAATATCAAAGTGGAAATAATCCATGGCAGTGGACATGTTTTTTTTTTGTTTTTTTTTGGATTTTTTTGTTGCTATTATTAATGCCCGTTTGAGCGTATTTGAATGCACATCGCATTTCAAATCACTAATTAATTTCTAAATAAACAGTTCTTTTTTTTTATTTGGTCATTAAAAATAATCTTTGCATTTTAAGCAACCAGTAATAACTTTTGGTTCTTTTGCTTTTGATAGCCTGCTATAAACAACCGCCTTATTGAGCGCAACGTTCGAATATCGAGAGGAAATCTCGCGCGTGCGCAGTTCATTGTTTGTCTTTCTAATGATCCATGTCTAATTAAACATGGCGTCTTCACTCTTCACTTCATGAACATTTTCAATGCAAACAAAAATAAAGAAAAAATAAAAGAGAAAAGAAAAAGAAGTTTCTTCCTTTTCTTTCTCTTCTATTTCTTTTTCCTTTCTCTGCATTTTTTTTCTTTAGAAGTCGAAAATGAAAAGGAAGAAATAAGATGAAATAAAAGACGAAAATAAAAAATTGAAAAACAGGAAGAAATTGAAGAAAAAAAAGACGAAAATAAAAAAAAAACGAAAAACAGGAAAAAATTGAAGAAAAAAAAGACGAAAATAAAAAAAAACGAAAAACAGGAAAAAATTGAAGAAAAAAAAGACGAAAATAAAAAAAAAACGATAAACAGGAAGAAATTGAAGGAAAAGACAAAGAAGAAAAGGGAAGAAAAAGACAAAGAAGACAAGGAAGGAATAGAAAAGAAATAGAATAAAAAAGAAGAAATAGAAAAAAAGAAAGAAAAGAAAAGAACGAAAAAGAGATACAAGAAATAGAGGGGGAAATATAGTAATAGAAATAAAACGAAGAAGAATTCTAAGAAAAGAAAAAAGAAGAGATAAACAAAAAATAGAAATAGAAAATCGAAACAAGAAAAATGAAAAGTAAAGAAAAGAAAAAAGCAGAAAATATGAGAAAAAGAGAAGGAAGAAAAGGAAATAAAAGGAAGAAAAAGAAGAAAAAGAAATTGCAGCAAAAGCAAATCGAAGAAAAAGAAAGAAATACATGAAAATGATAGAAAAGTAAAAGAAAAAAGAAAAAAGAAAAATAGAAAAAGAAATAAATTTAAAATATACTAAAAGCAATTACCGAACAGCTAATTAAGCAAATATTATTATGATTATTTCAATCTAATGTTAAATTTTATATATCTTATTCTTTCAACTGTCCTTTCGACTACAATTTCTCTCTTCTTATAATTTTCTAGCGTCGCATAATTATACATTATTTATATTTTGAATTAAGTATATTTGAAATCAGATAAATGTTGACCTGATACAAATGATTCGTGGCATATTGAATAGTGTGTCTTTATCGTAAAAATATAATTTCATTATCTATTGCATATCAAAGAAGAATCAGTTCGTGAGGTTCACAAAACGCCATTAAATCAATGCGTGTAAGCATATCTCTCGACATTCGTCCAGTCTAGCTTGTCTAATGGCTGCCAAAGTACAAGACCTTTTTCGCAAATATTATATCAGGTTTTGATAACAATGAAAATTATTTTGGTTCATTGCTATCTTGTTCGATTTAGAAGTCATTTATCTGTTGTCTCTTTCTGGTTAATGATATTTTTGAAAGTGTACTTAGTCTCGGTTTTGTTACAGTATGTCGCCGAGTGGTGAGGACATTATCGTTCCAATCATAAGACCTAGGTTCGAATCTCACCAGTATTGATTCCTCAGTCAGTTAAGTGTCACACGTGATACACACTTGGAAGATCATGTATCATACGATAGATGACTGACGAGGGAGATGATTTTTCCCGCAGTAGATTGCCACTTCTTTCTGCGTTAGACTGCTTGCCAAACAAGCCTAAAGAACGCGGTCTGTCCTGCTGTTCAACCTATATCTGGGGGGGGGTAGAAGAGATGGATTCATACCTTTCCCAAGGGTATTTATGCGTAAGTGAATCTAACGGGCACGATTGGGATTCGAACTCGGCTCACCGAGTTCCCAACCCGAGCCGATATCCATTACATCCCAACGCACATCCGGGGAAGTGAAAATATAGACTGAAGGTGACAATCTTAGTATGCGTTTGAAAGTTCATGAAAACTATATGACGGGTTGATCCAAGCTTTGTGAGTGGGATTAGTGCTATGATGGAAAACGAAGTCGAGAATATTGATGTTATATTTGGTGCTAAGAGAATAAATACTTAACACCAGGTGGATACTAGAAGAAAGGTTTATTGTACACAACAAGTACAATATGAAATACGGTACAGTTATACACAGAGGTCAGTCTAGTAGTGAGTGCCACTAATTGGAATGTCGGATGTGCTTGCATCTTCTCACTACTCACTCACCTTCTACCCTTCAGTCTCTCGTAGACAGTTGACTATAATTACTTACCAAGTATTGTGTAATCATTCATGGGGGTGTCTGGTTATTCCATTACATCAACTGAAGACTAAATTTAGGATTCAGAGATCTTTGTAATCATTTTAATATGGTGTACGCTACTATTATTCAATTTGTTGTAATTAGAAAAAACAGGCATTAGTTTTGATTGACCCACATCAGAAAAAAGAGAAAATATTGATTTAGGTTTATCCTGAGAGTTTAGCATTCATTTACTATGCTTCGTCTCCATTTACTAAATCTGTTGTACTTAGAGAATAATAGAGATTACGTTTCGATAACCGTCGTACAAGGATTCTGAAAAAAGAGTCAATTTTAAGAACAATTTGGAATCCTGAGAGTTTAGCATTCATTTACTCTGCTTCGTATCCTTCTACTATTAAGTCTTTTGTACAGGGATTTCCTTTTGATTGAAGCTCGCAATTTTGAAGTCAGAAGACACAAGACATGGCTATAGGATGTGGTTAAGGGCATTGAGTTTGAGAGGAAATCACTTTTTCATACTGAAGACGGAAGCTAATAAGCAAACACTTCCGATATATTAGGCTTTTTCTTTTAACCCTTAAAAGAAAAACGAACATGCACGCCAAACATTGGTTCTAATCGAACCGGGAACGACTGCAAATGGGTCCTCCTCCCCACATTTATAGAGAAAACATACAGATGCATACTAGGATTTTTCCTAGCCATTAAAATAGGCCGCGTATTTGAAAACGATAAAATTATTTTTAAAGGGTAGTTTTAATGCTTATTTTTGTCTTATACATACAATCTATTAAAAAAAAAATGTATTTTTTAAATCTTGTTAGTCCTCGGTATGACGATAAAGTACATCCGGCTGCAAGGCCTCTGACCGGAAGATTGGAGGTTTTCAGGAGGGTGCAATCACTCCTTAATTATTGTTGTTTCAAGGTCCACTCTAACCCGGGTGGTAGCAGTTGTTAAAATCCTGTTTGGGGGGGGGGGGAAATAGTGACTCCCCTGCAAAAAAATAAATAAATAAAATTACGAATGTATAAAAATACTGTTTTATAATCAAATCACTAAAAATACATTTTAAAGCAAATCGACCAGCTATACATTTTATAGCAGAATTTCCAGTAATACATTTTATAGCAAAATGACCAACAATACATTTCATCTGTAGTTTAAGGCATACAGTGGAGTTCAAAATATATTTAGTTGAAGCCATAAAATTGTTAAAGATATTTAAGATTTAATTATTAAATAATGCAGAGGTTGATATGCCACTAAACTAAATCAACCAACAGGAAAGAACACTTCCATGCCATTAATCCTAATATATCCTAAATTTTCTGAAAGAAATCAAAATGTATTCCAAAGAATAACTTCAACAAAACTACAAAATAAACATGCATCGCCGCCTCTAGTCATTAATGGCCACAGAAACATGTGTATGTACAAAAAGCAGAGTATCATTTATAATATATTCAATTGTGAATGCACAATAACATATTATTTTATTATTCAAAGTTCCCAAGACAACTAAAATTCAGCATTAACTGATCCATAAACGTGTTGATGTACAGTTAAACAAAAAAATTAATGAATCATCTGATTAGAAAATAAAATAAAAAATGAAAAGAAAATATAAGAAAACTGAGAACATAAAATAAAAATAAAATTAAGAAAATAAAAAATAGAATAAATAAAATAAAAATAAAAGTAAAATTTTTAAAATAAAAATAAAAAATAAAATAAAAAATAAAATAATACGAAAAATAAAGAAATAAAAAAGTAAAAATAAAATTAAAAACAAAAATAAAAATGAAAATGAAAATAATAAAAATAATAAAATAATAAAACATGAAAATAAAATAAAAAATAAAAATAAATATAAGAAAAATAAGAAAATAAAGATAAAATATAAAAATAAAAAATAAAAACAACGATAAAAAATAAAAACAAAAATTAAAAATTAAAAAGGAAAAATAAATAATAAGAAAAATAAAAATAAAATAACAATAAACAATAATCAATAAAAAAAAAGTATAAATAAGAAAAAACGTTAAAAGAAACAAACTTGACGTACCGAAATCGAATACTCAACAGTTTGACAGTCTTTAAAGAGTTTCATGCACAAATGAGTGAAGTATTCTTGGCACCACATTGTTTACCATTTCCGTCTCTTTTCTCTTCGAAAAGCAGGCATGTAAATATAGCACTGTTTTTAGCTTGGTCTTCTATATTTATTTGCAGGCAATTAGCAGAAATTACGTAACCTCTTGAACTGAGTTGCCAAATTATTTACACTCGAATCTTGAATCGCTAGAAAAGCTTTAAATCCCCAAGGAATAACATCCAATGAAGCAACAGTTGACGATATCCATTTCAACGTTAATAATGTTAAAAATGCGGCTCAAATACGTTTGTGCAGATTATGAAGATTATATTGTAAATAATCGTTCGTGTTAAAAGTGGTTCCCGAAGCATTATGCTTAAAGATTTCTCCCAGAACGATACTTGACAGTCGGTTAGATCATTTAAGATTGAAAAAGAAGTTTTGAGAATAATAATTTGAGTCATATTGCCTATATTAATTGCTTTGATATGTAGCTTCCATTTAATTATAGGGCTTTCCCTCTTCGATATTATTCTCACGATTCGGTCGTTGTCACTTCCGTCCTTCACAAGAAAATCGTCGTCTTTCTGCTTTCGTTACTTTACACGACCGTTACCTCCTGCCAACGCCTCAAATAAGGGATTATTTCGTTTTGATTGCATGAAAAGAGTGGAAAAGACACTACTTGGTTTCAGCGAAGAAATGCAAGAAAGAAAGAAAGACTAGGTGATTAAGTTTATAAGAACACATACTTCACATTGATCTCAGCCAAGAGCGATTGTTTTTCTTTGTTTGTTTTTTTTGTTTTTTTGTTTGTTTGTTTTTTTCCCGCCGCACACTGACAGGATGTGGCGCAAGTTCGGTTTAATTGTGGGAGATCGAGCGTGTGCACTCAGGCAAGGTCTCTCTCTTTAGTGTAGTAATGGAGGTACTGCTGTGGCCAGATAATATTTTCAGCTGAGCTTTGTCCAAAGACAGAGACACAACTGGGAGAGTAAATGTAGCTTATCCGCCTGGGGATAGATGCTATACTTTGACCCCAGCCAAAAGGCTGAAATCGATGACGACCGCTATAAAAGTGGAATTTTCAGCTGCACAGTATCGAGTGACATATCTATGTAAGTGTCATATGCCCTATCGACGAATGGGTTTATAAGGCGATCATACGCCGACCAGAAGATATATACATTATCACATCTGTGGAGAGATACAGGCTATCTCTTCCAAATCATGACAATGGACAATTGGTAAACAAAAATATTTTAAAGAACACTGTTCGATTAGGATAATAGAACAGTTATCTTTTCCCAGGTTCGCTTCGGTTTCAACACGAATACTGATCCACAATCCAAGGATGAACGATAAGGTGTAGTGAATTTTGATATAAGAATTTTAATATGTACATATATACAAAATATTAAAATAAAAGAAAAATATAAGCATGATTAAAATATCAGACGACCAGATCTGAAGACTTATGTTGGGATACCAAAATATCCCTAAATCCAAGTGGGTTCGATTGAACTCGAACGGATAAAAAAATATCAGTATGAATAACTACGAATGCAGAAATCAACGCATAACCAAAAGAAATGGGATACGATTTACATATTATTATTTTGGCATGTGGAAAGGTGTTTGTAAGAACATAATATTTATGGATACATGTGTATCTTTCTAACAGGGGTCCAAAATATATAATTACTTATCTTTATATTCAGTTTTCTTTTTAATCATTGTCCTTTCTTTTCTCTCTTACGTTTCCTCTTTTCTTTCTTTCCTTTTCTTTACACAAATACAATTTCACACACTGTACGGCTTTAACAGAGATGTACACTTTCTTCCTCTCTCTGGTTTTCTTTTTTCTTTCTTTCTTCTTCTGTATACAGTTCAGACTAGACACGATTCAACTGCAACAGGGATATACACCTTCTTCCTCTCTCTGGTTTTCTCTTTTCTTTCTTTCTTCTTCTTGACACAATTCAGCTTGTAACAGAGATATATACTTTCTTCCTCTGTTTTCTCTTCAAACACAGGCTGTATTCTCAGCGTACAAATTCTTTTGCGTCTTCTGTGATAAATAACGCGATTTATCGTCTTCAATTTGGGGTCAACGAACAGAAATACATGTTCTTATATTTCTTGTCCAGAGTTGACTGGGATGAATCGAACAAGTTCCATCATTATCAAATGAGTCTCATCTTTCCGTTCATATGTTATCAGCGCTTCGAGTCTTGCTCCTTCAAAGATAAGACAGCAACTGACTCCCAAGTAATTTTCTAACTCTCACGTGTCATGCGTTTTGGCGCGAATTCCAGCTTACATCAGTCCCCTGTCTAGCTTCTGTCTAGACATCTGTTGCTACCGGTAATTGGGTCAGTCAACCTCTTGATTTGCTTTCCCAAAATGTCTCGAGACTCCCACGTGACCTCTTCTGTTGTCAGGCGGAGATTAACCTTAATATATGCGTGTATGCGTGTTTGGGCTATCTGCGTCCGTCACAGTAAGGCAATCGCCAAATATTCAGTTGACATGAATTACACCCTTCTATAAATTAATTGAAAGAACCGCTTTAGTCTTCTTTCTTTCACCATACGAAAAGTTTTAGACCCACTTGAGTGACAAGGTGTAATCGATTTCTATTTTTTCCTCGGATTAGGTCATTCGCAGTGGTGTGCAGTAAGATGAAACTATTTCCTGGTGTAGGATGAAATTTGTTTGGCCTTGAAAAGAATTGCGCCATCCATGATTGCATCAGATTTTCATCATGCCAAGACACTATTGTCTCGATTGTCGATTAGTTGTCCTACGGCCATTGCCTGCGATGGACGTTACTCCAATGAAGCTGAAAATAGAAACGCTGGACGAACAGACTGGCAAGCCTTACCAGTAAGCAAATCAAAGTAATATAGACTGGCATGGAAACTCTCCTGATTTAAAACCAATCGAGAATCTGTGATCAATCTGCAAGGAACTATTTTATGGGATGGACATACGAAGTACTAACATGTGTACGGGGACATGTTTCATTGGAAAAATATGAAAAAAAGTAAATAATAACGGAATTATTCGTTTTGTTTCAATTAATTTGTACAATTGTTTAAATAACATCGTCTGCGAAAGTATTTTATTAATTATTAAGAGAAATAATCGAAAGACGGGGAGTTGGTAGCCTTAATAAATGCATTTAATCAACACAATGTTTTTTGTCCTTGAAGTGACATCTAATTCATACTCGTTTAGGTAACCTGCTTCCAAGGATTTTGTCAAAAGCCCTCATTAGGAACTTTCAGACAACAAGCACGAAAGATGAGTAAATGGTTATTGTTGCCATTTCTGGAATAATCCTCGCAGACCCAAACATTTTTCTAGAAACGACGAAATGTTACTGAGCGGAGTCACTAACCGAACATCTAAGATGAACTTTTCCTTTTCAGGCTAAAAGCGCACCGATTGACCTGTTAATTTCCAACAACTGTTTTTTCATGCTTCTAATATTTAATCTCTTGTAATTAAAGAAGTAAAGGCCTTACGTTTTAAATTTTTGATTAACCTTAATATCACAAGGAAAAAAAGAGGAGATTGCGTTTAGGATTAATTCGTAAACGTCATCGTTTTTGACTATTCACATGGAATCCTTTTGCAAGAGTTATTCTTCACATCATAATAATAACATTCGACAAGTGGTTGCAATATTATCTTTCTTCATTTAATCAAAAGAATTATTTTTAATCATTATTAAATACGAACTTGCCTTTATTTCATCTTAATATCTATTGCTCACTTGATACTAGAAACAATGGCAGAATTATTGTTGTTATTAGGTTCGTGCAAAAATAATGACGTAATAATGTCGTTTTTTGACGTTACAAAATACGTCAAAAAACGACATTATTACGTCATTATTTTTGCACCAACCTAATATTATTATTATCATTATTATTATTAGACGCCACAATGTCAGCCGTTATTAATTTTTATTAGTATTTTTATTTACAATAGTAGTAATAGTAGTAATAGTATCTTTTTCTTCTGCTTCGTGTTCTTCATTATTATTATTATTATTATTATTATTATTATTATTATTATTATTATTATTATTATTTCCTTTGATTTCTGATGTATACACATTTCTTTCCGGGTCCCAACCAGAGACCTGAGGTCAGAAATAGCTTAATGATATTTTCCCTGGGTGATTTTTGTAAAATAGAAAAAAACAAAACAAAATAAACTAAGATCTCTTCGCAACGTGTGAGGTGTGGTACTTGTGAGCACAATTTGTTGTATTTCTTTAAGGCATGGCCTACCATGAATCCCCTTCAATGGGTTTATTGGAACTTTTTGCAATCCATCCGGATTTATTGATGTCCTCATCTTTCACATTTTGTTTTTTAAATTTCCCCTTCAAGATCCAATGTATTTTGATAGTGTTTTGAAAATCTGTATTATTATTATTTTTATTTCCTTTGATTTCTGGTGTATACACATTTCTTTCCGGGTCCCCACCAGCGACCTAAGGTTAGAAATGGTATCATGACATTTTCCACTGACACACAAAAAAAATTACGTAGATAAAGCCCTTCGTAAGGTCTGAACTGTACGCGTGAGAACATTTTTTTGTATTTCTTTAAGGCATGGAATTCCAGGAATCCTTTCAATTAGTCTACTAGAATCTTTTCCAACCAATCCGAGGGCTCCAACTACAACAGGGATAGTTGATGTTCCCATGTTCTATTATTATTATTATTATTATTATTATTATTTCCTTTGATTTCTGTTGTACACACATTTCCATTCGGGTCCCAACCAGAAACCTAAGGTCAGAAATGGCTTCATGACTTTTTCCACTGATCATTTTTAGGAAGAAAAATAACAAAAAATCACACACAATCTACATAGATAAAGCTTTTCGTAATATGTGAGCTGTACCTGTGAGTACAAGTTTTTTTTTTATTATTTCTTTAAGGCATGGGCTACCAGGAATCCCTTCAATGTGTCTATAGGAACCTTTTCCAATCAATTATTATTATTATTATTATTATTATTATTATTATTATTATTATCTAGTATCATTTTGCCAGAGTGTAATTTTAAGTGTCTAATTGCGGAGTCCGCCACGGGTATATGAGTAAAAAGGTCACTGTAGGAGAGTTATCGATGCACATTGGCCGGTTCGTTTAGGTAGAGAGGATTTTGCGGTTGATATGTGCAGTTCCGCACTAAGTAACCTTTTTGTATCTCTGAGATGATGAGGGGGCCAGCAATTGTACTGATATGATTTTCGGTACCCTTCTTTATCATACCCAATGCCCCTACCACAACGGGGATAATTGTAGTTCTAAGTTGCCACATTTTTGTTGCTTCGATTTTGCAAGTCCTTATCTTTTGACACTTTTTAAATTATTTTTCAGAAACATTGGAATTGTGTGGGTAAGTCATATCGATTATTATTATTATTATTATTGCTGTTGTTGCTATTATTATCATTGCTGTTATTATTATTATTGTATTATTATTATTATTATTATTATTGCTATTAATATTATTGTTATTAATATTATTATTATTATTATTATTGTTATTGTTATTATTATTATTATTATTATTATTTTCTTTGATTTCTGGCGTTAACACATTTGTTTCCGGGTCACGTCCAGGGACCTAAGTTTAGAAATGGCATCATGACAAAAAAAATAAATAAATTACATTTATATCTCCTTGAGGCATGGACTTCCAGGAACCCCTTCAATTAGTCTACTGCAATCTTTTCCAACCAGTGCTAAGGCTCCAACTACAACAGGGATTGTTGATGTTCCCATATGCCACATTTTTGAGATTTCTATTTCAAGGTCCTTGTATTTTGACAGCTTTTTGAATATCTTCAAAGATACATTGCAGTCTGCAGAAACTGCCATATCAATAAGGAGGCACCGTTTTTGTTTGTGGTCTTTAATAACAATGTCTGGGCGGTTGGTTTTGATTGTTCTGTCAGTGTGTATTGTGTAGTCCTATAGAATTGTAACAGGTCCTATCTCCGTAACCGGGTCTGGGTAGTGTTCATACCAGTTTCTTTCAGTTTCCTTCCGGTAGAAGTTGCAGATTTTCCAGTGCAAATATTGGCCCTCTCTGTCATGCTGGGTTTTATATTCAGTGGGTGCTAATACCGTGCAACCTGATACAAGATGATCAATCGTTTCTGGATATTTATCAAAGAATCTGCATTTTGGGCTGACACAATATTTTTGTATATGTGCTTGATAATTCCTAGTTAGCAAGCATTGGTCCTGCGAAGCAAGGATAAAACCTTCAGTTTCCGCTTTCAACCCTGCACTGCGTAGCCACTGATGGGTACGGGTTTTGTCTACGTCAGCTTGTTTGGTACGGGCAGAGTATTGGCCATGAAGCGGTTTATCTTACCATTGCTTCTGTATCTGGTCGGTTGCATTCGTCTTTGCTGTCTTTTTTGTTATTATTGGTATTATTATTGTTGCTATTATTATTATTGTTTCTGTTATTATTATTATTATTATTATTATTATTATTGTTATTATTATTAATGTTATTATTATTATTATTATTATTGATTTTATTATTATTATTATTATTATATGAAGTATTTCATCCATTATTATTTTAATATTTGTGTGTTTTTATTCATGCAGGACTGCTTTTTTAATTTTTCTTGATTACTTGTGATTTTGTTTATCTAACATATTTAAAAAAAACGTTAATTTGGTGGCGAGCTTCTGAAAATGTATGTAATGTTTAAATATGTACATTATATATGTTCCAAAGGTTTTTATAGGTGGAGGTGGTAGTGATAACATACTCTCGCTAGTTTATAGAAATGGTATACGTCTCCAATAGCCTGTGCCAATTCAGTCCAGCTCCAAGCCAATGAAGGTGTATAGGCGGACCACTGGCACGTCATAACCAGCTGCTTCGGGTAGACAGAACTCGTTATCCCCGAAGGCAGTCCATCTAGAAGAAGAAAAACCCCGATTTTAAATCCCTGCTAACTTGCGCTCATATCCAAACAGGGTAACGGCTGCGGAAGTAAATCCAGACGGGAAATACAAGAGTGGAGCCCCAAAGGCGATTGGCTATCAACACTGACAATCTTGCCTTGTATTCTTTTGGCTTTTGTTAGTTCCGCCGATAGGGGATACATTAAATTTGGGCAACACACAGTCTCCATTTGACATATCCGAGGTTTACACCCTGGAGAAGTCACATGTCTTACCAACAAAAGAATTAGTTTTGACTAAACACGGTACTACTATTATCCCGCAAGTTAAATGGACTATCGTGAATTTTATTCGATGAAACATTGTGGCCCATTATTAAATTAAGAAAGTCAACAATTAAAGATATTGCAAAAGTGCGAATAATTTTTCACTTGACTTGATTTGTTTGTTTAATGACATATCAACACCTTATGGGTTATTTACTAGCGAAATTTTATTTTCATATGAGCTTTGAAGTAATAAAAATATAATATATATTATTCTGTTTTCACGATTAAATACACGGTAGATGATACTCAGCATTTGTGTATTTCATATTGATTGATGTATTTATTTCTTTAAATTGTTATTGTTGCTAATGTTTTTATATAAAGATGTATTATTGGTATTTTTACTCTAAAATGTATTTTTATACTTTCATTCTGTTTTGTTTGGGGTTTCACTATTTACCCATAGCTGGGACCCTAACAGGTGCTACCACCCTGGGTCAAGGGGAATGTGAGAAGAACAGCAATTAAGTGGTGGTTCCACACTCCTAAAAAAACCAATCTCCCAATTAGAGGCCTTGCTGCCGGATGTAGTTTGTCGTCATACCCAGGATTACTTTTTTTTTTACATACCCGAGTAGAGATTCTATACTGATTTTTATTAATAGTTAGCGTTTTTATTATTAGTTAATGCCAACCATTACATGTCTTATCTTAACTTCAAACGCTTTATTTACGCAATATTATCTCGAATTATTATTGTTATGAGATGAAATTTTAAACCATGTTTTTTTTTACTTACATTTCCCTCGTCTTAAATATTTATTCCATGTATTAAATAAAAGTCTAGCATAACATTATTTTTTAGAGAATTTTATTCTCCTCTAACTTCCTCGTTTTGACCTTTGAGGTCAGATAGAGGAAAACAAAGGAAGTCGTTTATGATTGGTTAAAACTAGCATGAGAAAGGGAATTCAGGGAGTGACCTTTTTACACATCCTACACAGTAGACGTGGTTATTTCGTGTCTCGGGAAATTGATTCTCATTGGGGGTGATAGAAAGACCCCACTGGCTAGTTAAAAATGTAGACGTTGACGTGTTTAATAAGTAAGTTAAATTCCTTTCTTTATGTCTCTCATTTATCTCCGAACAAAACAACTGGTGATCAGAGGCCGAGAAAGAAGAAAGCAATATTATTATTATGGAATCGACCCCGTCACCAAGACCTCCTCAAAACGAATGAGGGGTACAACACATGAAGTTTTCAGTATTTACATTATTCGGACTATTGTCTTCATCTTTGTCGCCATATTTATTACAACGTTTCGGCCGGTGGTTGGAATGTCGAACTGAAAACTTTATTTCCCTTTTCTCTCCATATGTGGTCAGCCACGTCTCATTTTTTCCACTTCCCCTCGAGTTACAGCTTTCTGGTGTTCTTGAAGCTTTACCTTAAGGGGACGGTCTCTCTCCACTTTATATTTCTTTCCGAAGCTGCACAGGATAGCGTGCACACAGTCTTTAGCATGTTTTCCTCTATGGGGGGGTCTTATTCGGGAGAGATATCTGCGAAGTGTCGTCAAGCTTTTGAAGGTTGTCCTGATGTTATATGAGCCGCAGATCCTTTGTATTTTCTCTGATAACCCCTTCACACAAGGCAGGCAGACTGTTTTATGAGTGTTGCTGTCCTCCTATTGTACCCGCTTATCTCAGGGGGCTGCTGTCATGTACCCAGGGTAGTTGTTATGTTGTAGGGTACTACTTATACTGACCAATTCCTTATGTAATGTCTCCTGGTCGCCATTTATGACTTTCGCTCGATGTTGTAAGCAGCGGACGATCCATTTCTTTACGCTGTATGGATGGTGGGAGTTGAAATTGAGGTACTGTCCGGTGAATCTCGGTTTACGGTATACAGATGTCTTGAACTCATGCTCTGTTCGAGATATTAGAACATCCAGGAATGGGAGTGTGTTGTTACTCCCTTTCTCCATCATGAACTGTATCGAAGGTCTTCGTTCACATGATAACAGCAAAAATTGCAATATGAGCACTGGTAAAAAATGGTTGCTGAAGACATCAGGTTTATAATACCCAGAAATTAATACACAGATGTCCTCAAGGTCACATGGCTAAGTGGATAAAGGCGTTGGTTAGATCCATTGACAGAACCCAAAAAGTGTGTTCAATATCCGGTTGGTGGAGAACTTGGAGAAGGGAATTTACAGGAGATAACTGATAACTGACATCCATTAAACATGGCACGTGGAACTAGAACAGTCTACTCCAGTGAGCGAAATAAAAGGTTCAGTTCGACATTCCAATTCTTACTGAAGAAGGCTGGAGCGTAGAATGGCCGAAACGTTGTAATAAATATGGCGAAAAATGTAAATCTCATCTCAGAAATATTGACAGATACATGAAGTGTTATCAGTCATATTACAATTCTGTTTTTTTTTTCTTTCGTAATTCCTTAGTTAGCAAGTAAGTTACGTCCTGATAATTGCTCATGAACCATAGGCTATTCTGTTTTGAATGCTTGACAGGATGGAAAAAGATATCAGACATGCTGTTGTGTTTCATGAGAACAAAAGAAAGAAAAGATCAAAGTGATATCTTTAACGCCTTCTTCAGTGAAAAACTGTCAATTTCAGATCTTTACATTAGTACCCTCTTATTTCTTTAAATGATACCCTGCCTTTATATTAATGATTGTTATTGCAATATTTTGTTAAAAGTTCTTGCACTCAAATATTGCTTCGTTCCGTCTCGTTTCAATAACTCGGAACCCAACACCACTTCGTAGACTGAAAAGGCGGTTTCTTTTTCGTTTTATTATACGCGAGAAACGGATGTGGCAGCATAGAAGGCAGCGGAAGGAAGAATCCTGCTACGTAGGGCTTTGGCATGTCTATCGAATTTGAGTGTGCAAAATCCTATCAAAGTTTCAAAATTATTGCGGTCTTCTAATGACTTGTTACTTTTCTATCCAAAATGGAGTCAAAGGCAGTCCATTACTGTCAGAATACCAAACTCGCGTGGTATTCTGACTAATCGTTGACCATCCTGGCCCAACCTCTGCATTCTGTAACAATATCAAATGATGCAATAGGCGAATTCTTACCAGTGTTTTATAGTCGTAAAACTCCAAAGTAGTTTATTCAATCATTAACTTAACATTTTTATGGTTCATCAGAAATATCAAATACGATAGCCGTAAAAATTTCACATTTACTACTCGTCATTATAAAATTTTTAGATAGTAATTCTTTTCTCTTCATTTCATTTGTTTTATTTCCCGAGTAGTATTAATAGAAAAATTATTTTGAGTTTTATCCTTATTAGTATTAGTAAAATTGGTTGTGATACTACTAGTAGATTAACCATTTTCAGTCATTATTAAATTCTTATGCGTATTTCTTTTTTACACTATTTACATTGTTCAGACTATTGCCCTCATCTTTATTGTCATATTCACGACGTTTCGACCGTTATACGCCCCGGCCTTCTTCAGAATCTCTCTATATTTCTGAGATCAGGTATTGTAATTATTTACATGATTTACAATATTTGGAGAGTTTACCTCATCTTTATCGTCATATCGACGACATTTTGGCGGTTGTACGTTACGACCTTCTTTAGGATATCTCTATATTTCTGATATGAAGTATTGAAACTATTTACACTATTTACATTGTTCGGACTTGTGTCCTCATCTTTATGGTCATATTCACGACGTTCCTGCCGTTGTACGCTCCTGCTTTCTTCAAAATATGTATATATTTCTGTACGCACCGGCTTTTTACAGGCTCTGTCTATATTTGTGAGATACGCTGTTGTAACTATTTACATTTTTGGGGCTGCTGTCCTCATATTTGTTGTCATATTCACGACGCTTCGACCGTTGTTCGCACCGGCTTTCTTCGGTACATGTCTATATTTCTGAGAGGAGGTATTGTAATTACTTACATTTTCGGACTGTTGTTCTCGTCTTTATTTCCATGTTTACGACGTTTCGACCACAGTATGCTCCGGCATTCTACAGGTGATATACTTTGGAATTTCGAACCGAACCCTTTATTTCGTCCACCGGGGTAGATTGTTCTTGTTTTACGTGCCATGCCTCTTCTTGATATCTCAGTTTCAGCTATTTCCCTTTTAGTAACTCAACTCAACTCTCCAAGCTTTTTGTTCACCTCTGCTATATCCAGGTATTGAACTCAAAACTTTTGGGGTCAAGACACTGGATTACTTCACCCAACGTTTTTATTCATTGAGGCATGTCACCTTGGGGATTTTTTTTTTATTTTATTTCAGTTACTCTGTTTTCGCTAGTAGAATTGATAGTAATTGTAATGTAGTGTTACTTGCCTCACGGGAAGTTGTATGTACTCAACTGTCTCATGGGTAATAGCTGTAGCTATTTATAGTCTTTGTGATTTCATATGTCAATGAGTCACCTTATGTAACTATACCGAAGAGATTTTATCCCCTTATTTTCCGTGGTACTCCTTCTAGTAGCTTTTGTCTTCTCACAATCTTCCTCCTTCTCCCTAAGAGATTGTCTTGATATGGGAGATCTTGGTCTTCTTTTTTCATAGGAGTGTTCCTACAGTGATTATCCTTGTTCATCTTCAGAGTCTATATTGCTCTCGATTTCCTTGTAGTTCACCTTACCATGACACTTTCGTCTTCTTTACTTTCAGGCTCACTATACATTTCTACATCACGGCCATATTGCAATCTAATTTGGTCTTCATACGCTATCCCATATCCATTCTTTTCTCTTATCATAGTATTCTGTCCATTTTGCCTTATGAAGCCTGCCTCTTATAGATTAGATTCATTATTCGTTTTATACTATAGTTTTCCGTTGATTGCATAGGACATGGCCAATGGGGATCTAATTATTCTACCCATGAAGGCAAGCTGGGTTTTCGATCTTTTTATAGCATAGTTTTCCGTTGGTTGCACAAGACATGGCCAATGGGTATCTAATTAATCTACTCATGATGACAGACGGGACTTTCGATCTTCCAGCATTTGGTATTGTCCTATAACTTAGCAACAATCTAGGAAGAAGTATTTCTGTCTTTTCTTTCCGTTGTACACATTTTTATAGCTTGCATTTTTTTCTGTTATTCTTTTTGATTGCGAATGGTAAGTAGGGGTAAATGGTTTGCATCCAGTTTTGTTCAATCATTAGCATAGTTTCTCGTCACAGAACTCTAGGGAATTGTCAGGTACTAGTGTTTTAGGAATTGCATTTCTTGAAAATATGATCATTAACGATTGTTCCACGGCAGAACTTCTTTTGTTAGAAACATGTATTACTTATAGTCAACTTGAATATGAATCTACCAGTATTAGTAATAATACCACTCCATTAACATGGATATGATCCATGTGTACACGACAACAAGGCTGGGACCCTTTAGGCCATATATGTGTTTTTGCCTGACTAAGTTTTCTTCTGAATTTACACGTTTTACACCTTTTTATGTATTCTTCTACATCTGTAGAATAGCCTGGCCACCACGTCTCTAGCGTTAATCTCCTTTGTGTAGATGTTATTCCGCAATGAATATCGTCTTGTATACTCTGTATAAATTTGCGCCTTTGCGTTGCAGGCAGAACCACTACGTCTCCATTAGAATTTACATCATTTTCTGCAATTAACTTGTGTTTAACCTGTTTAAAAAGCCTTTCTCCTCTTATTATTTTCTATCCGGAACAATATACTGTTCAATATGCGATCACGTTTCGTATCTTCAGCTGATTTGCCTATCGACAGTTTCGAACCAGTGTAAGAAAATATCTTTTAATTTTTTTATCCAACTGATTTTTAATCCTTCAGTTTTTTTTTGTTTTTTTTTGTTCTAGCTTTAGCTGCTAGAATCTTAAGCCAAGCTGGTGCGTTTTTATAATTATCAAGTGATAATTGTTCAATTAATTCTTTAGATATCGGTAACGCCATTTTAGTGTGACTGACTCACAGGGAGTAGTATGCACTCAACTGCCACATGAGCAATAACTTTTAGACTTTGTGACTTCATATGTAAATGAGTTACCTCAGTAATATTATTTTATTCTTATTACAAGATGACAGATTGACAGCTACTAATTTTGACTAATACAAAAGAGTAAATTCTTTGCCGACCAAAGCATCTAACAATGTGTTCAGTGAATTTACATTTCTGGGAAATAGGGGAAAAAAATTTTCAAAATCAATAATTTTAATTAAACGGCGATGTCTGCTTCGTTTTAACTCTTAATTAATCCAGGGAAAGACAACCGATGTTATTCATTTTTGAATGTTATTTCTTTATCTTAAATTCGAGTGCTTTTTATCGCATCTTCGAAGCGCCATTCCACGCTGCGCTGAGCGAAAATAAAGATTAAATCTCCTACGAGACTCGACTTTACATCCTCGGAGGATTCTTTCCGATAAATATTACTGAAGCTCATCAAAACATTAACATTAATTGACAATTATTTCTTCTTTAATTAACATTTTCAAGACTTCACTGGCCAAACACGGGCGTCTGTTAATAATTAAATGCAAGGTGAGCGTAGAGTAATGTGTGTTTCCGTGGAAAGAGAACCCAACGGGCCTGGTTCAAATTTCCCGGTAGTCGGATGCACTAATTTTCGCAAATATGCTCTTAGGGAAGACATGGATTAATCTCGTCTTCTCTTCGATGAGTAGACTGGGTTTTTTAGCTTTGGATGGTCTCGAATATGGAAATTTTACAAATAAAAGGAAGAGTTAATATTATGGCAAATGGGTTTAAGAAAGCTTATAACAAGTTTTGATCTGGCACAAGGTTACGAGTCTTGAGCTTCCAGTAGAGATCGAACACAATACAATAATAACAGACTATTGAACTACGTTGCTAACTCTTACGACATTTTAGAGTGCTCCAGTTATATTTACTTAACTCATCCAGGTATAGAGTGACCAATACAAGGAATTTGGTTAGGATCGAAATCATGACAGACTTATGTGTCTGGGAAACGAGATCCTTAACAATGTCGATATTTCATTTTTCGACCATGGATCAAAGAGGCCATAAGCTTACACTGCACTTTTTAAAAAAATCATTTTAACCCAATCAAAGCGGGAATGCCACTAATACGCCGGGGGTTATATAAAGTGAATGTGGAAATGAAAGTTAAAATGGGAGAAAAGAGTGTGCAAAGGGGGGGGGGTTAAGGAAAGGCCATTGTAGCAAATCACCTTTATGCACATCGTATTTCATTGATGAAATGGAAATCCAAAATCGAACAGCTACTTGCCACAAAACCCCTACTTTGTGGAACCTACTCCCAGGATGATGCTTTCCTGATCACAACAATCATAACGTGTTCAAGACCAGAGTTAAGCGTTATAATATATCCATAAACTGTGCCTCTTAACCTGTATCCATCTACCTCAAGTGGCTCTTGGGCATTATACAGGGTGGACATTATTTTAAAACAAATGTCTTTCCAGCTGAAAAGAAAGTGTCTTGGAGCTGTTCGCTTCCTGAAGTGAATCTCCTGATTTTGATGAGAGTCTTTGAGTGAGTTATTCTTCGACTTGAACTCTCTCAAAGATGCATCACATTTTATGCCAATTCTCCAGAACCATTCTTCTAATTGCGGTACAAATCTGTAGAGAATCCATTATTCTTTTATGTGCGACTTGCATCGCGTTTATTGCCCGGCGCCATTACCTACAATCAGCGACCAATGATCACAGCAAACACCTCAATCAACATTCGAGCGTGTAGAGAATTCGAACAGAAATAAACTCTTGCACTGAGGAATGCAAGGGTTCTGTCTGTAGCCAGGTGCCTAGAAATTGGTAAATGGACTTTTCTGTGACTTCTGACACAGGTATTTTGCAACAGAGTGGACAGTTTTTATCTTTAGGCAATTCAAAAGGAAAGTGAATTTAGGTTTAAGCCAGAGATGCTACAGATAAAAACAAAAGCTAGATTACGATAGAATATATCAAAGATGAATTAAGCTACTTTACAAAGGAAGAGAATCATATTGGCAAATAAATATTCGTTGTGTTCAATAAAAGCCTCTAAACGGATACAGAGAATCGAAACCGGAAATATTTGATCCTCTTTCTTTCTTTCTTTCTTTCTTTCTTTCTTTTGAAACGCCTGGTAGAACCGAGATCGAATTCCAGTCGAGTTCATTACATTCACTTACGTGCTAATACCCTTAAAAAGGTATGAATCTAACTCCCCACAAATTATAGGTAATAATAGGACAGACTGAATTTTATAGCCTTGGGTGGCAGCCGGTGTAGGAGAAGGAAAACTCTGAATTTAAAACTGTATGTAGGCCTGGCCAAGCACATAATATACGGTGGGAGATGATAACGATTCAGTCATACAAGTCTTACAAATTAACCCATAGCTGTGAGTAGAAGTTGATTTATACTTTTTCCAATGGTATTTGCGATAAAGCTTCAGCTTTTAACCCTGTGCTATGTAACCACTGATGGGTATTGGGGTTTGTCAACATCAATTTGTTTGGTTTATCTTGCCATCGTTTCTGCATTTGGTACATTGCATTTGCCTTTGCTTTCTTTTTTTTACGTTTTTTCTTTTTTTCTTTTTCTTCTTCTATTATCAATATTATTATTATTAAGTTTTAAATAGGACATAAACATTTTATTTTCATGTTAGAACATTATGCCAGTATTGCTATAGAAAAAGTCTTGCTACAATGTGCCATATTTGCTATTTAATAAAACTCGCTCACTGACAGAAATCGAATCAATATAATAATACATATTATACATTATAATATATATTCTATATTATATTATATTATTGTTTGATTTTTTACCAGGGTATCTTTGATTAATTACATTGTTTTAATTATAATTTTCGTCGTCTTTGGTGCTGGTCTTTGTGAATATGCAAGAGGAAATTTTTCAAGATGCCCTTTCAGTTTTTCTGGCCATCTGATAAACTCATTTTTCAGAAAGATCAAGCTGTTCCAATCTCTGCACAAGCGATTACATTTTTGATTCTATAAAATTCTTACAACTGCAGATGAGAAAATGATATTGGTAATACTAACATTAGCCGTTTCCTTATAAGAAAACAGTCGGTATTCACTGACCAAGAAGCCTGTAATACTATCGGTTAATTTTTTAAAAAATCTTCCTCTTAAAACAATTTTTCAGGAAAATAGGTTTCTCAAGTCCAGTAGCTGTTATCGCTCTTTCCAGTATTGATAAGGGGTCCGTCCTAATTTTTATTTGAAGTAATGTGGAATGCCAGCGTCTTGATTATATAGCTATTTTCTCTTCAAGTTACATGTGTTGTCGATTTTAGCTGTTGCAAGTCCTCAAGTGATGTGATTTGTTATTTAGTACACTTCTCTGTGATTGTGTGGCGCCAGTCCACAAGTTTCAAAGAAGTGTTGTCTTCACCATGACACAACATCTTCAATTGCTCAAAGCTATTTTTAACCATTGATCTTGTTCAATAAATAATGTTCTTTTGGCAAACATGGATCTTCCTGCCTGCAAAAAAAAAGTGATAAAAGGACGTTTTTTTTCCCATGAAAACGCTTTTATTTTAAATACCTTCACTCTTCGGCAATATCCATTGCTGTAAAAAGTGATAATTACATTATTTATTTATTAAATTAATTACAAAATAATTCTAAAAACTAATACAATTGTATTAAGATTAATGCAATGCAATATTTATCATTTACCAATTTATAAAGGAAAAATATTAAAACAATTTTTTATTCATAGATTTATAAATATTTACTAAATTATTTGAACCAATTATAAGTAAATCCTTGTTATTTACCATTTTATAAAGTTTGAATCAGTTGGCAACTATGGAAAGTTTTGTATTTACTTTATGCGGACTATTGTCCTCATCTTTTTCGCCATATTTGTCACAACGTTTCGGCCGTTGTACGCTCCGGCCTTCTTCAGGTGGTTGGAATTTCGAACTGAACCCTTTATTTCAATCCCTGGGGTAGACTGTTCTAGTTCCACGTGCCATGTTTGATGGATGTCAATTATCAGTTATCTCCTGCTATTTTTCCCTCTGAAAGTTCTCCACTGCCTTAACCGGGTATTGAACTCACACTCTTTGGGTCTTGTCACTGGATCTAACCAACGCCTTTATCCACTGTGCCATGTGTCCTTGAGGACACATGGCACAGTGGATAAATAAGTTCAATAAGATGAGAACAACAGTCTGAATAATGTAAATAGTGTACATAATACCTCATCTCAGAAATATAGACAGATACTGAAAGGCCGAAACGTTGTGATAAATATGGCAACAAAGATGAGGACAATAGTCCGAATAATGTAAATAATGTACATAATACCTCATCTCAGAAATATAGACAGATAATGAAAGGCCGAAACGTTGTAATAAATATGGCGACAGAGATGAGGACAATAGTCTGAATAATATAAATAGTGTACATAATACCTCATCTCAGAAATATAGACAGATAGCTAATATTATACAAATGGTTCCTATAAATAATTTAATAAATAAAAAGGCTAAATGAACAATCAAATAAACTGTATTTATTATTTTTGTTGTCAATTCTCAAAAACAAAGAAAATGTATAAATTCACTTTCATATGTTTCGATGTTATTATAATTCCAATCATCGCTTTTTCAAACAATAATCATTACCAAAGAATGAAGGTATTCAAAATAAAAGCGGTGTCATGGGAAAAATATCCTTTAGACACTACGGTCCATGTTTGCCTGTCTTTTTATTTTTAATAACGGTCTTTTCTTTTTTAATTAATGTATTTTAATTTGAATAAAGTTATCTTTAATTTGGATAGAGGTATGCGCCTTAGTGAATAAATGTAAAAACACACGGAGACTTTAGTCGCAGGACTTTATTTTCAAAGTAACTTGATCTTTATTTCGTTGAAAAATAAAAATAAAAAAAGCTAATTATCTTAAACAAGCCTCTGTCGGTCTATTCCTTTGGCTATTTCAATATACGAGAAATGGAGTAATTAACTAGCCGACTGTGCTGACCGCTGGGTTTCAACCTGGTCAAATGTTACTGCAGGAGTACGAAAACCGCTACAATCATCGGCTAAATTTATTATCAATTGCTTATCCAGTATTGATTAATGATAATGTCCATCGACCTTTTGATATTTATCCAGTCATGTGACGCTTCAAACAAGATCGACAGCATGGTTTTCTTATTTCCAATGATGGAAGTTTTCCAAAGAGCATCGAATGAAAAGTCTTTTGGCTTGGGCGTTGAAAACGACAGTCTCAGAAAAAGACGTCAATACTAGCATCGTGGGTTTAATGATGAGATGGTAGGACTGTTGGCCAGAGGCCCAATGGTTCAATTCTCGTAGACGGAAAAGCTTTTTTTTTTTTGTGATATCATTAAGAAGTAGCTCTACCATTAGATAATAGCAGAGCTAAGTCGCGTAAATCTTACCTTTGAATCTTTTATGATTGTCTTATTTTATTAGAAAAATATAGCTGACAAAGGTCATTGAATGTTGCCCGGAAAATCTACTGCAAGGAAAGTTGTGTCACTATGACGTGCTAGAACATTTCTTTTACCCCTCAGAGTCTATCATATACATTTAAAAATCTACCATTCCTCCATGCTTTGAATACTACTGCCAAATCGGGTTTTCTGCTCTGGCTATTCAACTCGAGATTAAAGACAAAATCCATTCAGTCACTTTGGGATTGACGTGGTGGGGCTTCCCTCTGTCTTTTCTACAAATATTTTGATGGCAACTGCTCTGCCGAGTTTATTTATTTTATATGAATTTAAGCGTGCTACTAGATTGGCATCTAGGTCCCACCTTTTTATTGTTGAAATAGTTATATGTAACCGCTATTTCTACTCCAAGTTACTTTTTTTCGCGCTTCCCGCATGTGAAACTCCCTTACATTTTCTTGCTTCCCTGACAACTACAATCTTCAAAAATCTAAATGCAACGTCAATCGTCATATTCTATCTTCTTGAATCCCGTTCATTTTTTATAATTTCCTCAATCCTCTCTATACTCAGTCTTTTCTCTCACTTTCTCTCACTGTAATACTCTACATACTACTGGCATTCCCGCCTTACTTGGGGTGAAATGATTAAAAAAAAAAAAAGATGTCACTTTTAATTACTTTTCTAAATGTAATCATTTTTCTATTAAGTTTTTTGATGAAGTGTTTTCGTTAGTCACCCAAATGATTTAAAATAGTTACTGCCATATCGGGTCTTCAAAGTTGTTATGAGAATATTTCAGCCGGTAAGCTCTTCATTCTCCGACTTGCTAAATATTGCATTAAAGTGTAGAATTAAGCATTTTTTGATTTCAATGATGAATGAAAAAAAAGAAAAAAAATGACCCTAAAAATTTCTCCTAGAAAGAGAGAGCCAGAGAGAAAGAAATGAGACAAAGAAAACGTGTATCTGTCGGGGGGGGGGGGTTATGTGCAGAGATTTGATTTCAAAAAGGTTTTTATCGATAAAACTTTTTTTATGGATAGCGTGTTCAAAGTAAACATCACTAGTTACAAATATTTTATAACCAATTTCCACAAGTACAAGGTGCAAGAGTAACTCAATGTAGAGAGTTAGTGTCAAAATGGTTAAGATTAATCTGGTTTTAGTGAAGGATGGTAGGAATTGATTATGAGGATAAGCACAACAGACAGCGGTTGACCTTATTTTAAAAATAACATTTTTAGTAATCCATTGGGGCAAAATATTTCTTTACTAAGACTTCTAAATCCAGGCCGGTTGACATTAATGTCATTGTTTAAAAAAACAGAGATAGCAACTCAAATACTCGTAACCAATAAAATAACATTTAAATTAAAAAAAAATAATGCCGCATAAATATACCTGAAAGAAAGAAAGAAACAAAGAAAATATGTAAAATAAAAGAGATTTTTTTTTTATTCAGCATTAATTCTTATTACTATAGACGTTATTTTAGTAAATGTCTTTAATTTGTTGTTTATAATAGATAGATAGATAGATAGATAGATAGATAGATAGATAGATAGATAGATAAGAACTGACTGTGATATATAAGAAAAGAACATAGATAGATAGATAGATAGATAGATAGATAGATAAGAACTGACTATGATATATAAGGAATGAACATAGATAAGAACTGACTATGATATATAAGTAATGAACATAGATAGATAGATAAGAACTGACTATGATATATAAGGAATGAACATAGATAGATAGATAGATAGATAGATAGATAGATAGATATTAACAGACTAAGAGTTCGTTGACATCACAAAACTTTCCTTCTTATTCGAGTTGTTTAGCTAATGACAAACCACTGTGTTCAATTTGGGCTTACAACCATATCATGTTTAAACACCGGTTCCTGTACGATCAGCAAATTTAAGCAAAATAGCTTTTGATGGGTGACCGCTTGAGAATACCACGTGGTGTGAGCTTGAATGTGCGGATGGTGTAATGGATAATGACTGAATTGTTAATCGGAGAGCTGAGTTCCAATCCCGCAAATGTAGGAAGCCATATCTTCTACACCCCAGCAGCATATCTTCTACACTTAATTAGTAAGACTTGTATCACTAAATCATTATTACCCGCTACCAATTCTTACAATATAAAAATATTTTCTGGTTTTAAATAACCTGAAAAGATCAGATCATAGTTTATGTTTTGGCAAATCTTGAGTAAGTCATACATCTTGGAAGACATAACAAAAGAATGTAGCGAAAAATAATCTTGATTAAATACAGGGTCTCCTTAATATATATATATATATATATATATATATATATATATATATATATATATATATATGTATATATATATATTTTTTAAAAAATATGATTCCATCGCTACATATGAAATACCATGTTTCAAATGTTTTGAAACATGGTAATTCCTATGTAACGATGGAATCATATTTTTTAAAAAATATTATAATAATGGCTCTAATTATGAATTGAGCAATGTTCTTTTAAAAATAAAAACAAGAACTTCGGATTATTAACCTAACGGTTCTTTCCTATTTTTCAATTTATATGCACACACACACACACACACACACACACACACATATATATATATATATATATATATATATATATATATATATATATATATATATATTCAAGTATAGGATTGGTGTATACCGAATAAATTCCAATAACCAAGAAATACTATTCTTAAAAGAGTGCTCAATACAGAGTAGAGCAAATAAAATTATTTATTCGAAAATTGTAATCTAAACATGTTAAAATCACTACAAAAATAGCCATTTTGTTTACCAATATTAAAGCATTAAATAATTATTATAACCTTAAAGTGGGTTGTCAAGTTTTTTGAATTTCCGTATACTTGTTTTTGATTGGTCATTTCAACTTATGTAACAGCGTTTCCGCTTTGCGGGGGGCGTTTGATTGATTTGAACCTTTTAAAACCCTTTATTCTACATTCAACACCATCACTTGATAAGAAACTAGAAGTGTTGAAACAAAATGGCAATTTTTGTAGTGATTTTATAACATTTTTATGTTATAATTTTCGAATGAATGATTATATATATATATATATATATATATATATATATATATATATATATATATATATGATGTCCCTAAAGTCTAAACACATAGAGGAAAATGCATATTTTTAGAAATTAAATTCTCAACAAAATTTTCTTGAACTGGAATAGTAACAACTAATATCTTTATTTGGATTTCCATCAATTGTGATGCAAATCTTGATGCACTTTGCAAAATTCAAAACCTTATTTTCCTCACGGGAAAGATAAAGGGGAACAATAATGGTTCAATATCGTCTTGTTTGTCATATTCTAATCCTAATCTAGAATGAATTAGCGGCTTAGGATTATCGTGCATCAAATTGCGCACTGTAACAGAAATACCTTTAGCTAGATCTTGGTAAGGTTTCGATCAAAGTACTTAACCAGAACAACTCATCAAAGTTATTCGAGTATACTGGAAATATTGATGATGATAATGAAAATATGATTTCATCTTGTGTTATTTTCAGATATATACAGTGTCCCTCAAGTCTGGACACATAGACCAAAATGAATATTTTCAAGGAATTCAATTTTCAACAAAATTTTATTGAATTGGAATATTAACAAATAACATCTTCCATATGATTTCCATCATTTTTGATGCAAAGGTTGATGCACTTTGCAAGATTCACATTAACTCGATGCAATGACTCCACATTGCCGGCAATTTTAACACATTCATTCTTTATACGTTTAATCAAGTGTTTTACATGTGTGATTTTTATTGAGTACATTTTCTCCTTTAGCATGTCCTAGAAAAATTTCTTCTTACAACAAGTCCGTGTTTAACAGGTGGAGGTAAAAAAAATAATAGTTAATAAGATCTCCTATGTGCTCCCACTTTAGGGACACCGTCTGTATTAAAGGTTTTCCTTCCGCTTGTGCTGTTCGGCGTCGCGGGAAGACAAAGTTATTTGTCAGCGTCAAGATGAGTGGCCTGGAGGAGAGAATATTTCGTGGGCTTTTTGCGTGCCTGCCACTGAGTCTCTCCAGCGTCTTCTTGGTCTGCCTCTCGCTCTCCAGCCAGAGTACCTGAGTGTGTTTGCTCGTAGTGCTGATTAGTTAATAGGCATACGAATGAGGTGTCTGTCGTTCGATGTGTTTTATGATTGGTATTGCTCCTACCATATTTCTTATTGCCTCATTACTGATCTTATCTTGCCTGGTCTTGTTCACTGCTTTTCTCAGGCATTTCATCTCACGACTCATTAGTTTCTCCACAAGAGTTTTTCTTAGGGATCTTATCAGCGTTGGTAGGAAAATAGCGTTGATGAGATTACCCTTGGGGCTCATGGAAATGCTAGGATGTTTCAGAAGAGGAGCAAGTTGGTAACTTACTGCGTTGGCTTTCTGACATCTGGTTTCGATTTCTCTGTCTAGTTTCCTGTTTTCAGTAAATATGCTGACCAGTTATTTGAATTCACTGGTTTGCTTTAGCTGGGTCCCATTGATGTTAATGTCCAGTTTTTCTGCTCTCTTGCTGATGGTCATGACCTCGGCCTTATAGACACTGATCTTCGTGTCGTATTTCTCATCTTGAGTTGATCACTGTGTTCCTGCAGCTGGATCCTGTCGTTGTTCATCATTGCCTGGTCGTCGGGCCACATGAGTTATTAAATAATTACAAAAAATCATGTGTTTCTTTTCCGTCTTCAAATACAACGGTAGTTTCTTTGCTGACCAATATATAAAGCACTCGTTTGTTTGTGAGTGCTCTACTGTTGTGACCTTATGCCAAACTGAACGAGATTGAGAAAGATAAATAAAACAAAATTTAGGAATAACTTAAACGCGAGAGAGACGGCTAAATACAGGCTTACTCTTTTGCGCCCTTTTACATGGCGTCTCTGCCAATCGATCAGTTGCCATTGACAACTAAGCATCCAATTAACAGTTCTTAGCTGTTGTGTCGTTTCGACAAGCAGATGGTATAAAGTTTAATACCTTTTCAGTCCCGAATGAAAGGGAAAAGACCCACACACACACTAAAATTTACTTCATTTTTATTTTTGTTTTATTTATATCATTTTTATGTGCAAGGCATATTCAGACTATTTTTGAAAGTGCTTAAGAACCTGTATATTAATTCAAAGCAATTTTCTCTATGCAAGTTGAATTGATCGTTGCCGAGACATAATATAATCTATGATCTATAGTTCCAAATTTCTGGCAGTCTGTCTGTCTATCTATCTATCTATCTATCTGTCTGTCTATCTATCTATCTATCTATCTATCTATTCATTTATACACTACAGGCCAATAGCCAAGGGACACCCTTCCGATTTAACAGTAAGCCTTCTTTGGTTCAATTACCTGATTCAGATGCTGAAACGATTTCACCCATTAGTGTCCGATGTCCAATTTTTAGGGAGTGAGTTATCTAAAATTTAAAATTTGACAGCTAGGATTACAATTAGCTAGCAATATGGATTAGACAAAAAGAGCTATTTTAAGGAAACTTTAGCTGAAATGTATTATTATTATTATTATTATTATTATTATTATTATTTTCTTTGTTTTTTTTGGACTGTACTCATTTCTTTCCGGCTCCGGGCCAGAGAACTAAGGTCTGAAATGGCATCAAGACATTTGCCAATGAGCAGTTTTGGAAAAAATATCGTATATATTCTACATAGATAAAGCCCTTCCTAAGTTGTGGTCTGTACTTATAAGTACAATTTTTTGTATTTCTTTAAGGCATGGGCTACCAGGGATTCCATCAGTGAGTCTATTGGAATATTTTCCAATCAACCCGAGGGCTCCAACTACAACTGGATTTCTTAATGTCCTAATGTGCCACATTTTTTTAGGTTTCAAGATACATTGCGGCGGACTGCCATGTTAATAAGCCTGAAATGAAGGTACAAGACATTCAGGATGAGAAAGTACCTCGAGCTTGAAATGAAGGTACAAGACATTCAGGAAGAGAAAGTACCTCGAGCCTGACATGAATGTACAAGACATTCAGGAAGAGAAAGTACCTCGAGCCTGAAATGAAGGTACAAGACATTCAGGAAGACAAAGTACCTCGAGCCTGAAATGAAGATACAAGACATTCAGGATGAGAAAGTACCTATAGCCTGAAATGAAGGTACAAGACATTCAGGAAGAGAAAGTACCTCGAGCCTGAAATGAAGGTACAAGACATTCAGGATGAGAAAGTGCCTCCAGCCTGAAATGAATGTACAAGACATTCAGGAAGAGAAAGTACCTCGAGCCTGAAATGAAGGTACAAGACATTCAGGATGAGAAAGTGCCTCCAGCCTGAAATGAATGTACAAGACACTCAGGATGAGAAAGTGCCTCCAGCCTGAAATGAATGTACAAGACATTCAGGATGAGAAAGTACCTCGAGCTTGAAATGAAGGTACAAGACATTCAGGAAGAGAAAGTACCGCGAGCCTGAAATGAAGGTACAAGACATTCAGGAAGACAAAGTACCTCGAGCCTGAAATGAAGGTACAAGACATTCAGGAAGAGAAAGTACCTGCAGCCTGAAATTAAGGTACAAGACATTCAGGAACAGAAAGTACCTCCTGCCTGAAATGAAGTTACAAGACATTCAGGAAGAGAAAGTACCTCGAGCCTGAAATGAAGGTACAAGACGTTCAGGAAGAGAATGTACCTCGAGCTTGAAATGAATGTATAAGCCCTGCAGGAATAGAAAGTGTCTCGGACCTGAAATGAAGGCGCAAGCCCTGTAGGAAGTTAAAGTTCCTTGCACCTGAAATGATGTCGCAAATTAGTTTTTAAAAAGTCTTGCAACCTTCAGTTTTTCGGCAATTCGTTTTTGCGCGTTAACAATGACGAAAAATCATATCAGGAATCGTCACAGACAAAGTCTAAGTAACATGCATTATCGTGCCTTGTTTTTTGTCATCAACTTCGTCTACTCTCTTCTGCCGGCTCAGGGAAAATACATAAAGAAGCGTAGCAAAGAAAACGGTGAATTACCTTGTCAAACCAAGCGACAACGGGTCGCGTTTATTCTACGACGGGAAATGTGCCGATAAAGAAAGTTACTTACAGGAAAAAAAAGGCAGGCATTCTGTATGATAATTATTAATTGCTTCAATTGCATCAATTGCAGTACAAGGTCAATGGGGAAGTGGGGTAAGGCTTGTCAACACTTTCTAGTCAAACCTAGCTAATCCGATTCACGACCCAAGCATTCTTTACAATTTGCTCATTCGCAACAAAAACTCATCCGTTGTTATCCAATAGTACATATACCACAAATTCTTAGGAAACGTACAAAAAAAACAAACCATGACATAAAAAAAAATGAATGACATAAAAAAGTTGGATTAGCCCTCATCCTAGTAGAATACAGTTTTTTTTTTATTTCTGTCTAGAATATCATGCTTTTTAACTTGACTCGAACGACAACCTCCGACAAGGATAGGTTTTTTTTTGTTTTCTTTTACATCCTTTCTACTTTATGCCTATATAAATTTAGGTTGATTTTAAGATTTCCAGGAATGAGAAGACGTGTTTAATCAATTGGCTGATACTTTAAAGGAACTGTATTTTTTTTAACTTGAAAATCGTTAGTAGTTCATCCAACAGCGACTACGTAACTATATCAGCCACAATCCAGATTTCGTCTACTCTCTCGGAACACATATTTTAGGTTTGTAAGTTTTTTTTTATTTTATTTTTTTTTTTTTGTTTGTTTTTGGTTTTTTTATACGATATATCAACCTCAATGTGTTATTTAATGCTGACAAGATTTTTATTGCTGGTGTAATTTTTTTTTCCAAAAGTGTTTTGCTGGCAATATTTTATTTTCAAAATCTACTGCTGCTAATAATGAGATTTTTTTAGTGGAAATTTATCAGGAACAAATGAAATATATTTTCTTCTTGCTAATAATTGTTATATACGAGGTCTGTTTGAAAAGTACTGGGAGTAGGCATAGTGTATATATATATACCAAAGACGGATTATAGCGTATTGTGTCATCATCTAAAATGATATCTTGCGAGTATATAAATGTAATGGTCGCTTTCTGCGACCATTACATTTAAAGGAACGTTATTTTTTTTTAACTAGAACACCGTTATTTGCCCGCCCACCCAACAGGGACTACGTAACTGTATCAGACTGGATTTTATTTCGTTTCCTTTTCCTGCGGAAGGCCCAATCTGAACTTCTAAGCGAAACAAATTTAACTGAATGATTTGTTTTTTTACGGTTTATCGACCCTTTGCAGTTTATTTAAACCAGAAAATATTTATTAAGATGATTTGCTGATACAACCTTTACTAATTAACCTATAGCTGAGGGAAGGGGAGGTGGATTCATGTCATTCTGAAGAATACTCCCAATAACTCGGTTCTCCAGATTCAAATTCCGATCAGTTATTCATTACACAACCTGCACATCTAAGCTTAAATCGCCTGGTATTCTAAAGAGGTTACCCGTCTAGGTGTTGACAGGCTACAACATTGCTTAACTTCGGTGATCTATACAAGAACCGGTGTTTCAGTGTGATATGGCCGTAAATAAACAACTTTAACAGACTAAATAAACCTTATTTATTTTAATTTTTTCCATCGAATTTACGCAAGCAATACAGCAAAGCCACTAAAAGACAATGGATTATTAGGTTTTAAAAAATTAGGAAACAGAATCATTATTAAGTTAGGAATAACAATAGATGAGTAACCAGGAAAACCACAGATAACGATTGGCATTGTATTGAAATTAACTGGAAATTAGGGTGCCGGGAGCGAGTTCCACAAGCAAGAAAAGAAACTTGTTAGAATAGAACATACGGTTTCATCTAGCCAACTCAATTGTAAATTCTTTTTGTTCGCATTCTTTTGTGGCAGGACAAATCGTGGCTGCTTCACCATGACAATTCACCTGCTTACAACGCCCTGAGCATAAGGCTGTTCCCGGTAGAGAAAAATCACGCCGTACTGGAACAACCCCTCCTATTCACTTGATCTTGCTCCGTGTGACTTTTTTTCTCTTTTGCCCAAGCTCAAGAAGATCTTCAAGGGAAACGGCTTTGAAGGTGTGGAGGCTATCAAGAGTGGGGGGCGTAATGATGGAACTGAGGGGCATCCAAGAAGAAACCTTCCAGCAGTGCATAGAAGCGTGGCAGAGAAGAATAGAAAAGTTTATGAGCTATGGGAAAGGAAAACCTGTAGTTTGTTGTTTGGAATTGGAATAAATTGTTTCTGACACTAGTCCCTTTACTTTTTAGATAGACTTCGATAGTTTGCATGTTTATTTTTAATTTTTTTTGTCTGATTTGACTCTTGTAAACATTGTGCTATGTCGAAAGTACTCGGAAATAAAAGAAATATGTATTAACACAGCCATTTTATCTCGTCATTCAATAATGACGCGAAAAAGATTATCTGGGAATATCAAAGGATATTGAAAATAAGTAGACAGAACATGTCTAAATCATTCACCAAAACTTGTCTCAATATATATATATATATATATATATATATATATATATATATATATATGTCTGTGTGTGTGTGTGTGTGTGTCTTTGTGCGTGTGTGTGAGCAATCTGGAGGTGACCATAGCTAAGTGTAGCTTATTTACATGCACACTTCTGCCAATCGCTCAACCAGCACAAATAAGCAGTTTACAGGTCGTGTTTCTAAATAACACTCCACATTACCTTTAAACAAAAGTCACTGAGAAGGACCACTTAGTAACCTACATACACAAGCCACTAAATGTACAGCCCGCTAAAGGAGTAGTGGCAATTGGTCTTAAGATCGTATTGAAGCGTTAAACCAAATATCATAAAGCAATGTTGATTCCTTTATAAAAACACTTTCTCTGTCTTTCTATTTCCTCCCCACTCTCTTCCTTCTCTCTCTCTCTCTCTCTCTCTCTCTCTCTCTCTCGATTTCTATCTATTTATCTATATTATGTTGGTTATATACTTTTAAAATAATTCCATAGAAGTGAAAGTTACAAGAAACACAATGCCCGGGAGCCACTCGAGGTAGAGAGTTAGGATAAGGGGTAGTTTATATGAATAGGAGGGAAAGATAATGGTTGACTCTAGACTTGAACAGGTTAAGATTATAGTGAACGGGTAAACATCCTCTTGGGAGTCTGTTCAATAATGCAGTGGTTATCGGGAAGAAGCTGTTTGAGTGGAACTTACGTCTCACCGATGGAATACGGATGATTTGATAATATGTAAGCGGCATAGCGTTTCCTACCTGTGAAAGTCTGACCCGGCGGAAGCAGTAGATGCAGTTGGAAGCGTGCACCTTATACCTTGTAGTAGCGACAGAGCAGTGAGAGACTCGCCACGTCCCACTTGTGGGAGAGAGGTTAGAATGTGAAAAATAATTCTTCTCCAAATATGGCAACAGTACTCCATTTTGGGCCTGATCTGGTACGGTGCAGGGGGCTGATCATTTTACCTGTATCTTTAGCGATGGATCGCGCATAGAGGAATTACACTTGAGGTCGGCTGTGATTTTGAGGCCCAATATCCTCAAAGCCTCCTTGAGAGGGATATCCGGTCATCCGGGTTTGATCGGCGGGGATGGAATATAACCAGTTTGTTTTAGCATTAAAACAGTCTATAGTCATTGTGAAATGAAGCTTAATACATGTCGCCACTTAATTTAAAAACAATTAGGATGTACGTAGGTCCTTACTTTCCATACAAACAATTATTTTTTATTTCACGGCTGACTTTCACTGGATTTCTCAATTAATTATTAAATTATTCCTAAATTTATTTCCAAGTTATAAAAATTGTTATCGTACATAAATTTCATCGCAAAAAATCCCCGAAAACAATCGCAGTAATGAAAACCTTGGAATCCAAAATTTCAGGTTTGCGTGTCCAGATTCGGCCCTGGTTGTTTTTAATTAGCTCACTGAGTAGCTCTAATTCCAAAATGATATGATATGAAGGGCTACGGCCTCTAGGAGTAAAGCTGAAAAAGTGTGACACAGTGACACACTGACAATAGCATTTAATACATAGACTCTAAAAGAAATAAAAAACGAATGACATTGAATATATGAAAGACAAAATGAATAATTGAGAGTATACCTGTTCATGCCATTCATAACTCGAACGAGGAATAAAATAGTAAATTTACTTACCGACTTAAAAAAAAACTAACAAACCTTTATTAATAACATGTTAAAAGATCTAGAGCAGATTATATTAAGTCCTAGCAGCCTTTCTTTCTGTTTGCACAGGGAAGGCTGCCTGACCTTAATGAAAATCTCAGGGATTTGGAATTCTGAATGAAATATCCATAAAACATACAACATGGTCACGGTATTTATTTATTTTTGTTGTTTTTGCATTTAACTGGATTGAAGATCATAAAACGCCATTTATTTATATTTTTTTGCGGCGAGGGGGGGGAGGTTTCTTCAAAGTTCTGCATTAAATCATTTACCCTTCATACTATAAGAGGATTATTTGCTCAATTGCAGAGCTTTATAAAAACCAAGTCGCCATAGGAACTGTGGCGGTCGAAAATAAGGGTTTTCATTGAAACGTTATCAGGTGTGTCATTACACGACTGAATGAGCGGAAGGATAGCGTGTGTTTGGGCAAGGGCCTCTCGTGTGTGTGTGTGTGTGTGTGTGTGTGTGTGTGTGTGTGTGTGTGTGTGTGTGCTCATGTAGATGCATGCACGAAAGATTAAGCGTGAATTAGTTTGAAGCAATGAACCTTGCTTCTTGCTGTGCTGGTGAGCGGGCTGAAATTTGTACGCGTAGGGATAAACATATATTTTTTTTTTCAGACAGATACATACAGATACGTAATAATCGATAGATATATGCGCGCGCACACACACGCACATAATACAACCAGAGCGGAAAGGGAGAAAAAAAGAAGGAAAATATCTAGGGAGTAGGACGAGATAAAAAATGAGGAAAAAGAGAAATAACCACGACACTTCACATGCATATATATATATATATATATATATATATATATATATATATATATATATATATATATATATATATATACAGTACAGTTCGGAAGTTTAAAGTCATCCCCCAGAATTAGCATGGAATGACAGAAAAATGTAAAAAAAACAAAAACATTCATGTTTCAATACTATGATTGTACTTCTTCAGACTAGTTGATATGCTGTAAACCAAACTAAACCAAAAGAAACCAAACCAAATCGAAACTCGTCCGGACCTTTGGTATAGAATTTGCAGACAAGAAAAAAAAAACAAAAAAAAACACCGAAATATTACAGATCATACGAACAAGTAATTTTCAGGAATATTTCTTCAGTTATTTACCCCGAATCCAAGACAGATCCGAAATTCCGCCATTTCCAAGGAATATGTAAGAGTTTACAGAGACAGACAAAACGTAAATAAATCACTGTCGTCTGCTAAACCGCTAGTTTATGTGCATGGGATGAGAATCAAAATTCCATACACGTTGATCAATATACATCAGTATTGATCGGCTTCTGTAGATAACGAACGTTAAGATAAATCGGGATTGTACTTGGATGATTAATTTTCCGAGTCGCTAAGAACTGATTTATACAACGAAGGGCAAAACCTGATAGAAACAAAGCTTTTCGACATGGCGGTAAGAGACATGGTGAAAACAATGGCTCTTCCCGCAACTCTCGTTTCTTAGAAAAGAAACAAAAATTCACATCGCTCCAGGTTGACCGGTCGAAAAAAAGTGCTTGTCTCCCTGAGATCCAAACACATAAATCAGTCAACAAGCCAATCCCCAGCCATGATCTTGCTATAACATTATTTGATTGAATATCGATAACAACACTCGATGCCAGGTACAGCCACTTCAAGTTGAAAGACTGGTTCCCGCACGATCACCGAAGTAAAGCAACATCGCGCTCGGTCAGTACCTTGATGGGTGACCGTTTGGAATACCAGATTGTATGGGTGGGTGGTATAATCGACAATCACTCGGAATTGTTAATTGGACAGCCGAGTTCCAATTCCTGTTGGGTTCGTTATATTCGCTTGAAAGCCAATACCTTTCGGAAAGGTGTAAATCCACCTCTTCTCCTCCCTATATCACTAATTCCTATCATCGTAAACTATAATCTGTGTTTTTCAGGAAGTTCTTCAGAATAACCAATTTCCAATTTTATCTTTGTTCTGAATTTCGTAAAACAAATCTGCAGGAAGTTCATGACATCAATTTTAGGGATTGTGTTCGATAGCTATCTTCAAATGGGTTACAACATCAATTGACAGTACTATGCCAACATCTAAAAATATAGGTAACCTGCAAAGGGTTGATAAGCCGTAGAAAACGAATTGATTTCAGGTTGTAAGTTGAAGCGAAAACAGGAGGAAGAAAATGTTAAAATCTATTCAATATCTGCCGAGTCGGTGGCACCCGGAAGTGGTATAATGGTTAGCAAGGTTGTCTCGCTGAAATATTTACGACAGAATAGTGAGTTCGATTTTCACTGGGTGCCCCATACTTTTGGCCTTGTGCCAAATCTAAACTGCACTGAAAAATTCGATATATCTACCGAGTCAGAACAAAAATCATCCTATCCAACCAAAGCTTTGGATCTTTAAGGGTAATGGGCTGGCCTAAATGGTTTTACAGGATTCCAAGAGAATCAATATATTCGTCCACCACAAGGAAAGTTGGCTCCCTATACCGCGCCAGGAAATTTTTCTCGACGGAGTCGATCCTTCAAATCTACAAATCAACCATTCGCCCTTGCATGGCGTATTGCTGCCATCTATGGTCTGGAGCCCCTTCTAATTGTCTCAAGGTTCTTGATAAAATCCAGAGACGGATATGCAATGTAATTGGCCCTGATCTGGCATCTCGTCTGCAGTCGCTCTCTCACAGACGTGCCGCCGCCTCCCTCTTTTTTTAAAATACTTTCATGGTAACTTCTCCGATGTGCTGCTTTCACTGCTTCAGTCTTTAAGCGTTCAACTAGGCTGGCATCTCGCTGTCACCCTTTCACTCTCGAAACTGTAAAATGTAGCCGTCTCTTCTACTCCAATAGCTTCATGTCTCGCACTTCTCGCCTGTGGAACTCCCTCCCCATTTCTTGTTTTCCTGATAACTATAATCTCCAACTATTCAAATATAACGTCAATCGACGTCTCCAAATGCCCTGATCTATCCCCTAACAGTCTCTTCATCCTTTTCTCTATCACTCCTCTTTGTTTTTGCTTCTACTCTGAAACCCTTTGCGTGCTAGTGGCTTCCCGCCTTGCTTGGGGTCCAATGTTTTTAAAAATACATTATAATCCGAATGTGCATTGTGATGTGAATAGAGAAACTACAATAGGAGAGGTTGCAGCAGATTTGGTGCTGGTCTTCAAAGGGTTGTGAGGTCTGGTGTTATTCTGATGGAAAAAAGGCAACTCTCCCAGTTGGCAAATTCCGGGCCATTTTCCTCGATTGCTGTCTTTAATCTTTCCCGTTGGGAACAGATCATATAAGATCAAATTAACAGCTAATCTCAAAAATGTTTGCTGTCATTTTCCATCCTTTATTAGTTGCTTGAATTACATTAGTAATTATATATTAGTATAGTAATAATATATTAGTATTAATATATTAGTTGCTTGAATTACATTAGTAATTATATATTAGTATAGTAATAATATATTAGTTGCTTGAATTACATTGGTAATAATATTATCGTAAATGTTTATTAAATATTTAACTAGTATTTCTTTCAAGTTAATTTTTGTTGTTTATTTCCATAAGAAGTAATATTAGTATGGGCACGTGTCCGAGTGGCTAGACCAATTCGTATTCTGGTCATGAGACCCGGGTTCGAATCTCACTATGGTTGATTTGTCAGGAAGAAGACTTCCTAATGTTATCGGTCTTATTGGTCGATCCTAGCGTGCGGCACCTTTGGAAAGTGCCTTGTGAGTGAAATTGAGTAGACCGAACGTCGATAGCTGTGCTAGCACAAAGTCACAAGTCATCATGGCCGACGGCTTGAGCGTGCTATCCTTGTTCAAATTGTTGATCACGCTAGATAACACGCTCTTTACCAGAAAGTGTAACTAATGCCTACTCACTATAGTTGCAAAATAAACCACAGGTGGGCTCTGTGGATGTTGGCTACAAGAAGTATTTACTAGCCGCCCTAGTAGACAGGTGTCCTCGAATTCGAGTGGCCAGCTACACAATATTAACCCATTACCTGCCAATTTTTTTAATGCGCATTTTTGACCCAGACAGGTGTCTTAGGAGTTTATTTATTTCTTATGTTTAATTTCAATAGTTACTATTGTTGTTTTTATAGAAACTAGAACATCAAATATATATGTGTATAAAACATCAAAAAATAATATTGATTAGAAATAATTAAAAAAAATACTTTTCAAAATAGTCATTATTTTATACTCGTGAAATGTAAAATTACGACAGAAAGTGTCTTCTTACGGCTAATAATAAAAACTTTAAAGGCTAAGTGTAGTAAAATTTACCTCTGCAAATGCAATGTATGTAAGCAATTCAATGTAAATACAAAGAATAACATGGAGTGAGTTTAATTTTAACAGATCCCCAAAGAGGCTCATGGTAGGTAATGGGTTAATATGAATATAAAAACTAAAACAGTTAAAAATTATAAGTGAACAACAGCGAACGGCTAGTCTTTTAAAATGGCCTACGATCTGTTGTTAACTGGGGCAAGGAATGGCTTGCTAATTTAAAATCTCTCCCAAACGAAATTGCTGTCTTTTAATCGTCTGAGAGACACAGCCTTTTTGCCTTCCATCAGTATGGTTGATGCTAACCTCCAGGAGAGTGTCTTATTGCGCCTTCTCTGGCAAACGGTTTCCGCTTAAAGGAGGGCGAAAGATTATATTAAATCAATTGCTAGGCCTGCTGCTAGGAAAGTTGGTTCAGTTTTGTGCTAGACACTTTTTTCACACCAGAATCAATCTATCTCAGACATGTAAAAGTCAGACATTCGTACTTGCTTCGAATCGTCACATCTAGTTTGATGCTTCTGCCATATATTGAGAGACTCTTCATAAAATCCAAAGAAGAATATGCAATGTTATTGGTCCTGACCTGGCATCTCAGCTTCAGTCTTTTTCTCACCGCCGTAAAATAGCTTCTCTGTGCCTTTTCTATAGATACTTTCATAGTAATTGTTCTAATAAATTATCTTCTATGGTACTAGACTTTTGAGTATAAGCTTAGTACTAGATTTGCAACAAGCTCACATCATTTTCAGTTGAGATGACTAGATGCAACCGTAAGTTCTATGCTAGCAGTTTCTTCTCTCGGACTTCTTGCTTGTGAAACTCTCTTCCGGCTTCTTGCTTTCCAGTTAGTTTTAATCTTCAATTATTTAAATGTCAATCGTTATCTTCTGTCTTCTTAATTCTTGTTCTTTTATTGTCCTCTCTCCTTAATAATGTTTTCTTTTCTTATATTTTCCCCCACTCAGTAACGTCTTGCGCCTTAGTGGCCTTATTGCCTCGCTAGTGGCGAAATGATTATATATACAAACCTGTTTCGCTATATCACAGCTCATCAGTGTAGCTAGACATCCGATTGCTTCAAGCCGAGAGCGAAACTCGACCAATTTTGGCATTAGTCAGAAACTCTACCCCTAAGCTATCGGTGCACGGCAGAGAAAGGGAATCTATGTATATAAACGCTAAATCAGCAGCCAGAGTGCTCAATTCATAATTGAAGTGCAATTGCGTTATAGGCAGGAGCAGCCACTATTTTAAAAGTTCCCTTATCTATCTATCTATCTATCTATCTATCTATCTATCTATATATATATATATATATATATATATATAGAGAGAGAGAGAGATAGATAGATAGATAGATAGATAGATAGATAGATAGATAGATAGATAGATAGATACAAATAAAATGTGTTGCTTAGTTTATTGATGTTATAATATATAGTTCAATAGTTTCTTCTCTCGCACTTCTCGCTTGTGGAATTCTTTTTCAGTTTCTTGGTTTCCAGTCAAGTTTGATCTTCAAAGATTTAAAGTCAGTCGTTATATTCTGTTTTCGTAATTCTTTTCTCCCTGTCCTTAATAATGCATTTTCTTATATGTTCTAGCACTCAGTAACTCCCTTGAGTCTTAGTGACTTTATTGTCTTTTTGGGGGTGAAACGATTCAAAAGGAAAAAGAAATAATCAGTATCAGTATCTTTCAGTTTATTGTCGAAGGATCTCGTGACAGACAATGCTTTTCTAATCTCACTACATACAGAATCACTTTCTTCAAACTAAATGCCCCATAGAGGTGTTAGTATGCCGCTAACCAAAAACAACCAACTGTAGCGCAAATGTGACATGAGCGCAGAATGTTTCGACTTTTGTGAATTTGATCCTCACTAGTTGCCAGGGTTGATTTACCCATTGTGATTATGGGTTTATAGGCACGTGGTAGTTGGCTTTCTAACCATGATACTCGGGTTCGAATCTCACCATGGTGGATTTGTCAGGAAGGTGACTTCTTGATGTCATCGGTTTGGAGTGGGTGGGGACTATACTAGCGTGCGGCACCGTTGGAACTTGCCTAGAAACCATACCCCACGGACTGACCCAAGCCTTTTGAGGGAAATTCGGTAGACGGAACGGCTTTAGGAACCGTCGATGGTTGTGCTAGCACGAAGTCACAAGTCATCGTGACCGAGGGTTTGAGCGTGCTAGCCTTGTTCATACTGTTGATCACGCGCTCTATCTCCCTGAATCTGTAACTAAGGTCTGCTCAGCATAGTTGCAGTATAAACCACAAGTGGGCTCTGTAGGTGCTGAACAAATACAAATGTGCTTGAGCAGGCGTCTGCAACAGGGATTAGCTACCCGCCCTAGTAGACGGATACGAGTGGCCAGATATTTATCCAGTTATGAATAAACAGAAAATTTCTACGGTTCCCTGATATCAAAAGAATCGATAAAGAATCGATACTCTAAACCTGAGTTGAGCTTTTTATCTCAAACTGAGGTTGGCAAAAATGGTTTTCTAACCAACATGAGAGTACGGGTCTCGATCCGCACCGTGCGCTCCCACCACTGCAAACTTGATAGACGAAGTGGAACTACTTAAATATCTACTGTGGCCGTGTGCCAATGAGTTTGGGCGAGCAAGCTCTTTTTGCAGGCTACAGTAACAGATAAAAATGTCTTTTAGATTGCATTCCAAATATGTATTACCCAGAATAGAGAGCACCAGTCAGAATTCTTAAATTTGAGCAGACATCAACTGGATTCAACGCCAAATGAAGAGCTTAAAATGCCGCAACAAAAATCCAGTCTCATTCTTTGTATTGTCACGACAGTATTTCAGCCGAACCATTCTCTCGTCTTCCTAATCTCTTTCTAAGGTGAACAATCTCAGTTGATAGAAAGTCTTATGATCATTCCAAGATTCGTTTGGCATATTGATATAATTTTTTGCGGTATCTGGTAAATTGCTCGAAATCAATTGCTCGAAAAATAATTTCTGGAACTATCAATTGCTCGAAAGACAGATTGCTCGAAACCTGTGGTTAAAAAAATAAAAACTACATTGTTTCTAATAATTACTATAAGATAAAATAATACAACTTTATTGTTGTTAATTAAACAGTTAAAATTAAAGAACGAGTACATTTATATAGCAGGTCTTAGTTTTTTTCTACATTACTTTTTTGTCATAGTTTAAAATAAACGGTACATTTTTATTATTACTGTTATTCTTCGTGATTTAAAAAAAAAACTATTGTTGCTAATATTTATTCTATTAGTACGAAATATTATATGCAACACTTAAATATTCTTCAACATTGCTGTGTCATAGTTGGATACAATGTTCTTTAATCGCATTGCACAGTCACGATACTTTTTTTCTGCCCTCAGCTGCACTCACTCCTCCCACATATTGCTCTATTCGCAATTCTTGTAAATTTTGTTCTCTCTTTAGTCCATCAATAAATTTCCAAATAGAAGGATGACAAGCACCTATTTGATGTTCAAAACTGAAATAGAAAGAAATTTAGAAAACAAATCAGGAAAATATTCAGTTGTCTTGTAGGTTAATTCAATAGCAATGCTTCGAGTTTCGAAATTACTTCGAGTCATCTGCCTTTCGAGCAATTGATAGTTCGAGAAATTATTTTTCGAGCAATTTACTGTCGAGCAATTACCTAGATTCATTTTTTGCTATGTATCCAACCACAATATTTCGGCCGATTCATTCTACTGCCTTGCTAAGGCGTACAATTTCTGCTCAGATCATATCGGTATCTAGCTATCACACTGCGAAAACAAAGCGTGAGTGTATTTTTGACAATGGCGTAAGCTGTATGCTAACCGAATTTGTCACGCTAACTCAAGTTCGCGTATTATTGTAAATCATTAAAAAGTAGTTTTGTTATTTGGGCCACTGTCTCAGACGCCACAGCGTACAACTGGTCGCATATTTTTGTGTAATGTGAAAAAGCTGTCGAGGGAGTCGTATTTCCCGGACATCAGGCCTCAAGTTTATTTTTAACTTGCTTCCTCCGGAGACGAAAGCGTGCAAAATTATGTCACGTATTACCATTGTTGTTTGATCAACAATAAGCTCACACACGTCGCTGATAGCGACTGAATAGTGTATATACGTACACGTTTGGAATGGGACAAAGGATTCCAGGTGTAATGACAGCAATAAATTTATATATTCAAACAATTGAAATACCAAAAGTAAAGTCAAGGAAAGATGAAAGATGAGATGAAACGACATTCTGAACATTTTAAATCAGCGTTTCCGAACCTCTTTTCAACCAGCGCCTACATTGGGCACAAACTTTTTGTCAACGCCACCGCTCGTCAAATTAAATTTCAAATATTAGGTTGGTGCAAAAATAATTTCGTTTTCTCACATAGTAACATATGTTAGAAAACGAAATTATTTTTGCACCAACCTAATATTATACTAAATTCATCTTCCATACCAAGATAACACTTAGGTATTAGTGCAAAAATAATGTTAATACTGTTTTCATTTGTATTAGAATTGCCAATTATTAAAATCCTTAAAAAAACTCTTATTTGATAGCTTATCTCAATGTTTTCAATGCGATGGTTAACTTTGGTGCTTACTGGCTAAGGCTCTTACTCTAGGTTCCATGCTTCTTGGAAGTAATTGTAAATTACCTTGTTTTGTAATCTGCAGGTGGTTTCTTTGTTTAGTAAGAAGCTCTGTAACTGCGTTGAAACCACATTCACTCGTATAGGAAGTTGAAACGTCGTGAATATGAAAATAAAGATGGACAACAGTTCGAAAAATACCTCATCTGAGAAATATAGACAGATTCTGAAGACGGCCGGAGCGTACAACCGCCGAAACGTCGTGAATGCGACGAGGAAGATTAGGACAACAATCCATGCGATCTAAATAGTCTAAATAGTTACAATACCTCACCTCAGAAATATAGACAGATTCTGAAGAAGACCGGAGCGTACAAAGGCCGAAGCGTCGTGAATTTCACCATAAAGATGAGAAAAACAGTCCGAACAATGTAAATAGTATAAATAGTTATAATACGTCATCTCGGAAATATAGACAGATCCCGAAGAAGGCCGGAGCGTAATACGGCTGAAACGTCGTGAATGACAACAAAGATTAGAACAACATTCTGAAAAAGTAAATAGTTTAAATAGTTGCAGTATCTCATCTCAGAAATATAGGCAGATATTAAAACGTAGATATTTTACAAGAGTTTGTTGAGCAATTGAAATTAAACACTACTAATCATACCAACATCTCTATCATGAGGCGATCCTTTTTTTAAAGATGATACTGCGTATAAGGTGTGACTAGAATGGTGTGCACCGTTATTAGTTCCTTCCTAAGAGATAACCGACTGACTAGTTTTACTTGGTAGAATAATAAAAGGTAGCAATCGGCGAAAACCAACTAAAAATCGCTAACAGAAAGGGCGTAACCCGTCAGATTAAAAAAAGTCACTGAAAGAATACAAGCGTGGACGAAGTTGTTGGCGAATGAAATAAAGTTGATAAAAGAGAAGACATAATCAAAATGAAATAAAAGTTTTTTTCTAAACGCCGAAATCTTAATCAGTGTGTATAATGAACAGATACACAACGCAAGAAAGAGGCAGTAAAATTGGTTTTCTGGGTCTATCTGCTTTAAGCGTGTCGGCAGAATTTGAGTAGCGCGAAACGGATGAGGACGGCTACAGGAAAGAAGTTATAGGGAAGTCTTTAAAAGATACGAAGAAAACAAATACTTACAATCAGAAAGAGACAAATGAAATTTTAACGAGACGTTATGTGGAAGGCTTAAGGAAAATAAGAAGAAGGAAACGTATATTTGCAATCAGAAAGAGACAAATGAAATTTTAACGAGACATTATGAGGAAGGCTGCAGGAAAATAAAAAGAAGGAAACGTATACTATTTACAAACAAAATGTGCTTTACAATATCAGGCCCCTAAAATGTCAGAGAATTTGCATTAATAGAAATAATAATAAACTCCCTAACGAGTCTGATTATTCTTTTTGCTTGAAGCAGTAAGTTTCTTTATTGTGGTGTTATTGTTCCCCATGACATTGAGTACATTTTTTGTCGCTTCGCCAAACCATTTCTGGTGTCCTTTCTTGATCTTGGACGGATAGGTTACAACCCCACACATCACACACACAGACACTTTATGTGAGTTTTGGTGGTATGTGCATAATATGCACGCACTAACGAGACTAATGCCATTTTGGGCTTGTGTGGTAGTAGAAGAGTTCCTATTTTTAAACATTATAGCTAAAGGGCGTGGCACCTCGGTGTGGTGTAATGGTTAGCAAGTTTATCTCGCTACAACAATTACGGGTGAGTTCGATCCTCACTGGGTGCACCTTGCCACATCTAAGTTACGCTTGGAAAATCACTATAGCTACCGACCGGCTGAAGATTGCTCGAAAGTGAATGAAACTAGAAGTCGCGGCCGGCCACTGCCCATTTGAAATTTGATTTAAAATATATTAAAGCTTTTTTTTTATGGCATTGAGTTCTCTTTTTTCCTGTGTGCAATCTCAGGCAAACTCTTTTAGAAGCTGCTTGTTCTGATTTCGATTAATATATATATATATATATATATATATATATATATATATATATATAGATAGATAGATAGATAGATAGATATAGAGATAGAGAGAGAGAGAGAGAGATGTCTAATTGTTGGTTGATCTGTTTTCTACGGCTTATCAACACTTTGGAGGTTATTTAAAGCCAGAAAATATCTTTAGAGTGCAAGAATTTTTGTAGATAATTATTTATTGATAGAAGTTTTATTAAATATTCTAAAGCTCAGAAGATATGGATTCATGCCTTTCCCAAGGGTATTTGTGAATATAACGAACTCTACGGGAATTGGAACTCGGCTCTCCGATTAACAATTCTGAGCCATTTTTCATTGCACCAACTACACATCCAAGCTTATAGCAACCGGTAGTCCCGAGTAGTCACCCATCTAGGAACTAACCAGGTTCAACGATGCTTAAAAAAGAGGCTTTAGAAAATATGACATTCACAGGACATACTGAATATATAGATGGGACAGAGAGAGGAAAACATCGCATAGCCTACCCTCGCGAACTTGGTTGACAGGACAGCGATTAAGAGAGATAGATGAAAGACAACATTTAATAAGAGCTACTAAGGTCAGAAAATAGTGGAGAGTCATGATCGACAACGTCTTAAAAGGAAACGGCACATAGAAGAAGAAGAAGAAGAAGAAGAAGAAGAAGAAGAAGAAGAAGAAAGAGCTTCTCTAAATAGTTGACAGTATAGGGATTAGGAGAAAGACAACATATACTAAGAGCTACTAAAGACAGGAAATTGTGGAGAGCCATGATCGCTAACGCCCTGAAGCGACACTGTAATTAGAAGAACTATCTTATGCAAATAGTTGACAGAACAGGCTTTAGGGGAGACAGCAGAAAGACGGCATTTATTAAGAGCTACTAATAACAGACAATTAGGGAGAGACCTGACTGCCAATGTCCTGAAGAGCCAGGGTATATAGGTTCAGACCAGGTAAGACGTTGCTTAACTTCGGTGATAGTAGGTGAGTCTGTGTTTCAACGTGCCGTAAGCAGAGAGAGGGAGAGAGAGAGAGAGAGGAGAGAAACAAACCAAGATTTCTGTCCTTTTCTGCCAATTTTGTCCTTGCCAAATTTATTACATATCCTTTATAAACCTATATAGTATAACTGCTTATTAATATTATTTCTAGTGATATTAATAGACTTCAAATAAACATTTTACAAAGACCAGGGTTAATTAACAGCCAATTAACCATTGGCAGCAATGGCTAATCAATATTTATCTATGGCCGAACGGACAAGCTGTCATAGACTCTCTACTTGCGTTAATGACGATACATTTCCAAAGACCGCGGGGCAATCTATAATGCTTGATCAAGGGCAGTTTCTAATTGAATTTCCAATCAAGCTCTAATTAAATATCCAATGCATTTTCTCGTTGAAAAATCGATAGCCAGTTATTCCTTTTACAAAATGGAGATAATTTTTCATGACAAGATGGCGGAAGTACAAATAAATTGAAAGACAATCGCGATCAATGAACGTTAGTTGACTCACCAACAGAGTTCCCAATGAGGATCAAATTCAATACACTCTTAATAGTCCGCTAGATGAAGAAAAGACTTGAAGCTACTGATATGTGGTTCTACAGAAAGATGCTGAGGATACGACCATATTAGCTACAACAAAGTTTTGGAGAAAATGGAAACAAAAAGGAAAGTTATACTTAACATCAGGAAGATGCAGTTGAAATTTCTGTTTCATATAACGAGAAAGGAGGGATTGGAAAACATGATACTCACAGGACAGATTGAGGGAAAGACGGACAGAGGAAAGCCTCACGTGACATACTTTAATGATCTTGAATAAATCGATGGCAGAACAGGGTTTGAGAGAAATAACAAAAAGACAAAACTTTTATTGAGTTATTTACTGAGCTTGACATTGTCTGACACAAGGCCACACTTGCGGGCAAATGTTGATTGGTTTGGTTTGGTTTGGTTTACACTATATGAACCTCAGATGCCGACAAGATTTTTATTGCTGGTAATATTTTTTTCCAATATTATATTGTTGATATTTTTTTGAAAAATGTATTGTCGGTAAATTTTTTTCCAAAATAGTATTGCTGGTATTAAAACCTATTTTTATACTTTCATTTGTTTTGACCCCATTTGTGAGGTTAACTATTTACCCATAGCTGTAACCCTGATAAGTGCTACCCCTCCGGGTGAGAGTGAACTTGAAAACATCAGCAATTAAGAGGTGGTTCCACGCTCGTCAAAACTTTCTGATCAAAAGGCTTGTTGTCAAATGTATTAGGTTGGTGCAAAAATAATGTCGTTTTCTCACATAGTAACATATGTGAGAAAACGACATTATTTTTGCACCAACCTAATAGTTTATCGTCTTTCCCAGGACGTCAAATGTCGAAACCTTCCGGCAGTGGGCTTAAAAAGACTTTAAAAAAATATACAATTGGATATTCTCCGAGACGGTGGCGTCGTGGATAACTGTTGGCTGATGGGCCGGTTTGAAATGTAGATTTCCTTATGCGGACCTGGGCAATCACGGTTCCTCATAATCCTTTTGTTCCTCGAGGTGATTTTTTTTACATTTACCATGTCCCTTCGTCTTTATTTTGTCACCCATTCATAAAAACTGATTAAATAAAATACTAAACTTCTTCCACTTCTCTTGTCATGTAAATTAAGTTTTTCAAACCTCTTTCGTCAAAATTTCAGCTGTCTCTTTCTGATTGTAAGTATACATTTCTTTATGCTTCAAATTTTCCTGAGATATTCTTCCTTGATCACATGTCCCACAATGACTGTTTTTAAAAGTTCTGTGTTTGAAATCAAATATGTTGGCCAATAAAACATAGATATTTATACTATTTACATTGTTTAAACTGTTGTCGTCATCGTTGTTGCCATATTCACTCCTTCAATATCTGTCTATATTTCTGAGATGAGGTATTGTAATTATTTACGCTATTAACATTGTTCGGACTGTTGTCCTCATCTTTGTTGCCATATTCACGACTTTTCGGTCGTTGTACACTCCGGCCTTCTTCAGGATATATTTATATTTCTGAGATGAGGTATTGTAATTATTTACACTATTTACATTGTTCGGACTGTTGTCCTCATCTTTATTTTCATATTCACGGCATTTCGACCATTGTACGATCCGGCCTTCTTCAGGATCTGTCTACATTTCTGAGATGAGGTGTTGTAATTATTTACATTCTCCGGACTATCGCTCTCATGTTTATTGTCGTATTCATGACGTTCCGACCATTGTACGCTCCGGCCTTCTTCAGGTGATATACGTTGGAACTTTGAACCGAACTCTTTATTTCGTCCACGGGAGAAGATTGTTTTAGTTCTACGCGCCAGACTTTTTCTGGGTATCTCAGTTTCAGTAATGTCCTTTTATTAAGGCAGCTCTCCAAGTTTTTGTTCACCACTGCTGTAGCCAGGTATTGAACTCAAAACTCTTTGGGTCAAGTCCCTGGATTACTTCAACCAACTGTTCTATCCAGTGTTGAAATATGACAAAAAAAATGGAGATAAGAATTTGAACAATGTAAATAGTGTAAATAGTTACAAAACATCATTGCAGATATAGGACCAGATCCTGTAGATAGCCGGAGCGTACAACGGCCGAAACGTCGCGAATATGACAATAAAGATCAGAGCAACAGGCTGAACAATGTAAATGCTGTAAATAGTTGCAAGACATCATCTCATCTTGTCAGAACATTTTCCATGGATAGAGTAGCGAGAGGCTTGCAATGTTTCGTCTATGAGAAAGTAGTTTTTAGGGGTGGGGTGATAATTCATCACCTACAAAGTTGCATAAATGCTGTTAAACTATGTCGAGGGTAGAAACAGGACAGCTCCAGTTATGTCAGTAATACTTCATTTTTAATTTGGACTAGCTCTTGTAAAGAGAAAGATAAAGCGTGTCAGGAGGAGCCTGGTACTTTTCTTTTGTTACAACTCTGACCATCATTCAACTTATAAGTTACTTCAAGGTATTATAGTACAAGATACCAGTAGACAAAAATTTACTAACAGGTAATTTTTTATTTTATTTTACAGTAAGATTAACACCGTACAAGGCCTGGGGCCACTCGAGGTAGAGGATTAAGTTAAGGTGTAGTTTATATGAATAGATGGAAGATAGCGGTTAACCCTTGACTTGAACAGGTTAAGATGGTGGAAATATTCTCTTGGGAGTCTGGTCCACAAAGCAGTGGTTCGCGGGAAGATGTTGTTTGAGTGGAACTTACTTCTTGCCGATGAAATACAGAGGGAATGAGGGTGGTTTGCTACAATGTAAGTAGACTGTCAGGTCCTAGCCGTGAAGCTTATACCTGGCGGAACCAAGGAATATAGTTCTTCTCGTAGTATTAAGGATAGGGCAGTGAGGGTTTCACCACATCCCGCCTATGAGAGAGAGAGAAAGAGAATGAGAGAGAGAGCACTGTTGAAAATAATTCGTCACACAAAAGAACTCGGAGAAGTTTTTGATCTCTATCGAGACTGGAAAGTGAAGACAGGTCAGCAAACGATAATTAAACTCGTTGCCATACACGCAAGTAAATGTTCTTGTAGTGTAAGACATGATATAAGTAAACGTTAGCATAGCATAAGGTGTAATATAAACATTATCGTAGCGTAAGGCGTAACATAAGAAAATATTATCGTAGCGTAAGGCGTAACATAAGAAAATGTTATCATATCGTAAGGCGTAATATAAGTAAACGTTATGATAGCTTAAGGCGTAATATATGTAAACGTTACCGTAGCGTAAGACTTAATATAAGAAAACATTATCGTAGCATAAGGCGTAATATACGCAAATGTTACCGTAGCGTAAGGCGTAATAAATGTTACCGTAGCGTAAGGCGTAATAAATGTTACCGTATCGTAAGGCGTAATAAATGTTACCGTATCGTAAGGCGTAATATCAGTAAACGTTATCGTATCGTAAGGCGAAAGATGCGTCCGACATGCGAACGATCGGGCCTCAATTTTGGGTGGCTGAATCGTTGTGACTTTCTGGCTTCTCCAGCAGAAGTCTGGTGTGAGGTACGAAAATTAAGTCGCCCGATTAGTTGGGGGTCAATTTATCAGGATAACTTACACTCAAGCTTTCCATTTTCTTCCACCTTTTATGAATGAAGCCAAATCACGGACACAATAACGACTATGTTAATTATCAAGTAAAATCTTAATTCACTTCTTTTTTTTCATATCGGCTAATGTGTATCTATTTCATTACTGATCGTATGTCAGTGGTGTAAATATGTATAAAATTTCTTTTTCTTCTAAATACATCCCTTGTCACCTATGAACAATTTGTTGCCATATTGATTGATGCGTTTTCTACAGCTTATCAACAATTTGCAGGTTATTTAAAGCCAGAAAATATTTTTATATTGTAAGAATTTTTTATTTGGTGGTGGGAGATAATAACAGTTTAGAGATACAAATCTTTCTAATTAACCCCCATCCAATATCACATCACCTAGTATTCCCAAGTAGTCACCCATTTAGGTACTGGCCAGACTCGACGTTGTTTAACTTCGTCGATCATATGAAAACCGGTTTTCAACGTAATGTGGCCGTAAGACTGTTACCATATTGAGGCTATAGTAATGCTATATTAGAATGTTAACGTAGAACTTTCTTCTAAACCAACCATTCCAATAGAGTTTTATTCTCAAATTGTTATAGCAAAGAATAATTTTCAATCTTAAATTAAATTATTCAGAATAATTAATAGAAAGAATATTATTTTACGACGGCATTTTCAGAGAGGTAAGGTATGTTGTTTTGAACAGAAAATCTAAGCGCTTTCTACCACAGCATCCAACGCAAACAACGCCAGTCTCACAACAAATACATCGGTTCTGTTATTTTCACAGATGTTGCAAGAGTGTTTTCTCTCCTTTCTAAATAAGTAATGTCTGTTAGCCTGCCTTGCAGGCGTTATATATATATATATATATATATATATATATATATATATATATATATATATATATGAAAGTGAACATTGAAGTCAACACTTAGAGGCGACAGTCTGATTCATGCTAGACGCAATAGACGCAATCATCAGGCCACACTCTGGCAAGACGATTGCGTCTAGGATGAAACAGACTGTCGCCTCTAATTGTTGAATTCAACGTTCACTTAAAGACACGATCAAGATCTCTGATCTTGAGAACTTTATCCCATAAATAAAGCACACCTTAAGACTATATTTTTTCATATATATATATATATATATATATATATATATATATATATATATATATATATATATAATTTAATCTCTACTTCTGTATGGAGCACTGTTTTTTTTTAATAAAAACAAAAATAGTAAAGAATTCCGGGTGTTCTTTCCTATTTTCTACATATCCGCACACACACACACATACACACACACACACACATATATATATATATATATACATAATCCAGTCAGATTAAATTATAACGGATGAAACACATCACAAATTTTTTTTCCAACTTTTCATATATATATATATATATATATGTGTGTGTGTGTGTGTGTGTGTGCGTGTGTGTGGTGGGGGTGTGTTCAGGAGGGTAAATGTAATTCATACACTTTAATTAAAAAAAACAGAGCATTTACTTAAGTAAATTATATTTATAAAAGTAACATATAAACAGAATATATATATATATAGATAGATAGATAGATAGTTATCCACAGACAAACTGTTTCGCTGCATTACAGCTCATCAGTGAGACTAGATGTCCGGTTTCCTCTAGCTAGGATCGAAACCCGACTGAACTGGTGTCAGTTGGGGATTCTAACACTAAGACATTGGCGTATGCCAAGTGAATTTAAGCGTATTTATTTTTAGATAAACACACAGTGATTGAGAGAACTCGATTCGATTTACCGAAGAGTCTTGCATTATTAGCCGTGATAGTCAATGTTTACAAACCCACACTTCCTCTCCCACCAGAGAGCTCAACCGAAATAAATTTTTCAGGAACATATATATTGTCATTCACAGACTGTTTCGCTGTATCACAGCTCATCAGTGTGTTTAGACGTCCGGTTGCCTCTAGCAAGGATCGAAACCCGACTGAACTGGGAGAGAAAGAACAGTTGGAGCAAAATTCCTCTGTTCGTAGCATTTACTTTTAAGAAAGTGCTTAGTACAAAGTAGAGCAATATATTATAATTATTTTTATTATAAGAGATTATAATAAAAACATTTTGAAATCAAAAGCTATCATATTTCAATACTATGATTGTACTTCTTCAGGCAATGGTAAGTAACTGGTGATAAAATGATAAATGATGGAGCGACAAATGTATTGTCACATATTTTCCATGATTGTCAATGATCGCCTGTCTATGTTGCGGTTTATCATGACATAAAAAAATAACTCACCCACCTCCACCCTCTGACTTTACTTTTCTATTTAGCGTAGATCTGACATTTAATTGGTTAATCATGACAAATTTCTTATTAATTCTGACCTTATGTTCTCCCCACTTTAACTTTCGGAATATAGGTACCAATTTGTTTTTATATTTTATTAAAAATCATTTTATTACTAGTTACTTACCATCGCCTGAAGAAGTACAGTCATAGTATTGAAACGTGTGTAGCGATTTCAACATATTTTATTATAATCTCTAATAATAAAAATAATTATAAAATTATATATATATATGTGTGTGTATATATATACATATGTATGTGTGTGAGAATGTATATCTATCTCTCCTTCTCTCTTTCTCTCTCTGTCTCTGTCTCTCTCTGTATGTACATATATATATATATATATATATATATATATATATATATATATATATAGTAGCGGCCATAATATAGGTAGCTTATTTCCTTTGTTCCATTTAATCTTTATTTAAAAAAAAAACTATGTAAATTTTTGTGACTTTGTATAATATTTATGCATTACACCCTAATCTTTATTCGGTAAAAATTTCATTGCTAATCATGCATTACTTTTTAAGTAATACACATATTTATGTCTTTGTTGTTTCCGTTCCTTATATTATGGCCGCTACTGTATATATATATATATATATATATATATATATATATATATATATATATATATATATGTATGTATGTATGTATGTATGTATGTATGGGCGTGAAAAGAAGCTCAGTGCAAATAACGGGTAGTTTTAATTTCCACATGAACGTGTCTATTAAGAACTGTAGGAATCTGTTTTTTTTTGTGTTGTTTATGTGAAATAGAACTGAGGCAGAAAAAACGGATATGTCATGAAAATAAACCTTTCTATCGGGTTACGGATCTGCTTAGTTTTACACATATTCACATCCTTTTGGTTTCTTAAACACTAATCACTCACTTTAAAAAAAAACTAGTGTACTAGAATTGGTGCGTTTCATGAACGGTGCATACGCAGATCAATAGACATAGATTTATCGGTAATTAATTCTATTCTAGCAGAAGGTAGCAAGCGTCAAGTTTCGTTTCGTTACGACATATCAGCGTCCGTCTCTTTATGCCGAATTATGTTGTACAATGATTAAGTAGGCGTAGTTTTTATATGGACAAGATAGACATAGGTTTGGTATTCCACGACATTCAAGATGGTAGGCATAGGTTTGATTTTCCAGGAGATTCAAGATGGCAGACAAAGTTTTGGTATTCCACGAGATTCAAGATGGTAGGCATAGGTTTAGTTTTCTACGAGATTCAAGATGGTAGGCATATGATTGGTTTTCCAGGAGATTCAAGATGCTAGACATAGGTTTGATTTTCCAGGAGATTCAAGATGGTAGACATAGGTTTGGTATTCCACGAGATTCAAAATTGTAGATATTGATTTGGATTTTCACGGGAGTCAAAAGATAGACATGGATTTTGTTTTGGATAAGATTCAAAATGATAGACATAAGTTTGCACGTGAGTCAATAAACAGTTTAGACCTTTTGTATAGGTTTAACTCTCTGCATGCGGATGCAGTCAGTTCTTGACTCAAACAGACATGACGTGCCAGTGTATGCATCTTACTGAGGATCGAACCCGCTCACAATTGTGAATGTCTACTCGATGATTGCGCTAAATTTTGCTTCGCAACGAAATGGCTTCATATTTAGTAACTTAGCTTAACCTATTCATTTCACTCAACGCAAGGCAATAAAGCCACTAAAACGCAATGGGTTACTGAGTGCTAAAGAATATGAAAAAAACACTATTAAGGAGAGGGAACAATGAAAGAACAGGAATTAAGAAGACAAAAGATCAATGTTGACTGGGAAGCAAGATGTCGGGCGAGAGTTCCACAAGAGAGAAGTGCGAGAAAAGAAACTGTTAGCATAGAACTTACTTCTACTTCTCGCCATTTCAACTGTAAAATGATGAGACCTTGTCACTGATAAAGAGAAAACTAGCCGACTCGTAGAAGTACCAATGGCCATGTGATATCTATTAAGCTTAGCTTAGTACAAGAAAACCGATTTTGAAAACCGGCTTGTGTACTAAGTGTCCCTCTGACCATCAAACTAACTACAACATTAATAGTCCGCAAAGTTAGCTTAGTAATCACAACTCCATGAGAAAACAATTAAATAGGATTAGTTTAATCTGACACAAGGCTAGAAGTCTAGGGAACTTAGTGAGAAAGAGAGGCTATAGTTTAAAGCTTTGTGGGATAACAGGAGGAACGAGGGCAAAGATCGGATGTGGAAGGCTGCGTGCTTTCAATCTTGGTAAATACTTTTTTTCATGGACACGAGTATTGTCCGAGGTCATAGTGAACGAAACCCACTGTATAATTTGTGAAGCGAGCTTTCTAACCTCTGCAGACGGAAATCGATTTATATGTGGCCTCTTCAGAAATATTGCTTGCAGATGTCGAATATATATGTCCGGAATTGGCTTTAGGTTCTTAGAATCACGCCAGAATTGTCGAAATAAACGGATTTTCTACCTGCAGCTTCGGAACAATTATTTGTTTCTCTCCTGAAACATCTGGAATTCATCAATTAATAATAATAATAAAAAATCTCAATTCCAAAACTGAGGCTAACGGGGTTATATTATGTTCCGCTTCTTCGAGAAATTCCGCTTCTTCGAGAAATTGCTGTAATATGCTTTCTTACAGGAGACAAGACATATGTGGTAAGATTTATGTCTGTTTTTAAACGGTATAGGATTCGTTCAGTGGACATTTATCTAATGTCTCCATTGCAATTCTGTATTTCTCTAAGGCTTCGATCTGGTTCGATATCAAAATCGGGTTTGAGACAACCTATGTCAGCTGCTAAAGTGAAGATCTTAATTTTAACGAGACTGACTTAAAAGGCCGAACGAGACCAAATGTTGGGAATGTAGACGTGGAAATGATGACATTCCAATACTTTAATGCGAATAGTGTATGCGAGATAGCACACCTAAGTTAACGTCCATGGGATATATACGTTGTAGGTTTGGGGTAGTTTTGATACACCCCTTACTTCGAAAGTTGTGCGGACATTTAATTTACTGAAAATTTGTTGCAATTCATCTATTGTGATTTGCAAAGCGTAGCTTAGGTGTGGCACAAGGCCGAAAGTATGGTGTACCCAATGACTATATCACTTATAAGGGTAATCTTGAGTAAATTCGAACACATCTTCAGAGTGTTGTAATTATATTTTCCGTCAAATTATCTATCTATCTATTTCGATCCCTACCTCTCCCCCTCTGTCTACCCCTCTCTCTCTCTATATATATATATATATATATATATATATATATATATATAGTCATCCAGTGTTTCGCTGTATCACAACTCATCAGTGTGGTTAGAAATCCGATATATATATATATATATATATATATATATATATATATATATATATATATATACATATATATATATATATATATATATGATAAAATATAGTTTTAAGGTATGTTGTATTTATATACAGAAATATATATATATATATATATATATATATATATATAATAGTTGTATGCATAGATATCTGTGTACACGTATACATATATAAATGGGAGTGTGGGTGTATGTATGTATACATAGATATATATCGATGGTCATGTATATGTATACATCTATGTACAATTATGCAAAAACCTCTAATATATGTATATTCTTAAGTGGATGTGCATGTATGAACAAGTTTTTGCGCATATATATATATATATATATATATATGTGTGTGTGTATGTATATGATATTACATAGATTAATGGTATGCTATATCTATTGGTTAAAATGCTCAATATCAGGGATAGAGCGTATGTAAATATAAAAGTCAAAATATAAAAGTCAGCACCCGGAGGCGACAATCTCTTTCATGCTTATACGTAATCCCCATGATCTGACAGTGATCCGAACCTGTAAAGAGGATCTCATGATCGCCATTTTAATCTCTCGAGTTTGCCGAATCTTCTTGTCAATGGTGTCCTGCTATTCCTTCACGACTGTCCGGACACTTTTAAACTTATATATCCACTCATACACACTTCTTCGCGGTAGTGTACAATCGTCCTATTGGATTAACAGAATCTAACGAGTTTCAGTCATTGACACATCTTCCGACTAGAGAAATCGGCTGAAAGCACTTTTTCCTCTTTGGGGTACACTGCTAGTGAGGCAGCCATGTTTAAACTGTAATAGCAGCAACGTTTTTCTTTGGTATCAATGATTATCAAGGTTTTACTTTGGTATCGATGATTATCATGATTTTTCTTTGGCATCAATGTTTATCGTGGTTTTTCTTTGGTACCTACATTTACTAAGATTTTTCTTTGCTATCGAGGATTAGCAAGGTTTTTCTTTGGTATGAATGTTTATGAAGGTCTTTCTTTGGTATCAATGTTTATGAAGGTTTTACTTTGGTATCAATGTTTATCAAGGTTTTACATTGGTATCAATGTTTATCAAGTTTTTTTTTGGGGGGGGGAGCCTACGTTTATCAGGTTTTTTCTTTGGATCGATGTTTATCAAGGTTTTCTTTGGTATGAATGGTTATCAAGGTTTTCCTTTGGCATCGATATATATCAAGGTCTTTCTTTGGCATCAATGTATATCAAGGTCTTTCTTTGGTATCGATGTTTATCAAGATTTTTCTTTTGTATCGATGTTTATCAAGGTCTTTCATTGGCATCGATATATATCGAGGTCTTTCTTTGGCATCAATAATTATCAAAGTCTTTCTTTGGTATCAATGTTTATGAAGGTTTTTCTTTGGCATCGATATATATCAAGGTCTTTCTTTGACATCATTATTCATCAACGTCTTTCATTGGTATCGATGTTTATCAAGGTCTTTCTTTAGTATCGATGATTGTCATGATTTGTCTTTGGCATCGATGTTTATCAAGGTTTTTCTCTGGTACCTATGTTTATAAAGGTTTTTCTTTGGTACCTATGTTTATAAAGGTTTTTCTTTGGTACCTATGTTTATCAAGGTCTTTCTTTGGTATCGATGTTTATCAGGGTTTTTCTTTGGTATCAATGTTGAACATGGTCTTTCTTTGGTATCAATATTTATCAATGTCTTTCTTTGGTATCAATGTTTATCAAGGCCTTTCTTTGGTATCGATGTTTATCACGGTTTTTCTTTTGTATCGATGTTTATCAAGGTCTTTTTTTGGTATCAATGTTTATCAAGATCTTTCTTTGGTATCGATGTTTATCAAGGTTTTTCTTTGGTATCGATATTTATCAAGGTCTTTCTTTGGAATCGATGTTTATCAAGGTTTTTCTTTGGTATCAATGTTCACCATGGTCTTTCTTTGGTATCGATATTTATCAATGTCTTTCTTTAGTATCAATGTTTATAACGGTCTTTCTTTGGAATCGAAGTTTATCAAGGTTTTTCTTTGGCATCGATGTTTATCAAGGTTTTTCTTTGGTATCAATGTTTATCAAGGTCTTTCTTTGGTATCGATATTTATCAAGGTCTTTCTTTGGAATCGATGTTTATCAAGGTTTTTCTTTGGTATCAATGTTCACCATGGTCTTTCTTTGGTATCGATATTTATCAATGTCTTTCTTTAGTATCAATGTTTATAACGGTCTTTCTTTGGAATCGAAGTTTATCAAGGTTTTTCTTTGGCATCGATGTTTATCAAGGTTTTTCTTTGGTATCAATGTTTATCAAGGTCTTTCTTTGGTATCGATCTTTATCAAGGTCTTTCTTTGGTATCAATATTTATCAAGGTTTTTGTTTGGTATCGATATTTATCAAGGTCTTTCATTAGTATCAATATTTATCAAGGTATTTCTTTCGTAATAGTTTGTCTTTGGTATCGATGTTTATCATGGTCATTATTTGGTATCAATGTTTATCAAGGTCTTTCTTTAGAATCGATATTTATCAAGGTTTTCCTTTGTAATCGATGTTTATCATGGTATTTCTTTGGTATCAATGTTTATCAAGGTTTTTCTTTGGTATCGATGTTTATCAAAGTTTCTCTTTGGAATCAATGTTTATCAAGGTTTTTCTTTGGTACCTACGTTTATCAAATCTTTCTTTGGTATCGATATTTATCAAAATCTTTCTTTGATATCAATGTTTATCAAGGTTTTTCTTTGGTATCGATGTTTATCAAGGTTTTTCTTTGGTATCGATGATTATCATGATTTTTCTTTGGCATCAATGTTTATCAAGGTTTTTCTTTGGTATCGATATTCATAAAGGTCTTTATTTGGTATCAATGTTTATCAAGGTTTGTCTTTGGTATCGATATTTATCCAGGTTTTTCTTTGGTATCGATATTTATCAAGGTCTTTCTTTGGTATCAATGTTTATCAAGGTCTTTCTTTGGAATCGATGTTTATCAAGGTTTTTCTTTGATATGAATGTTTATCAAGGTTTTTTTTTGTATCCATAATTATCAAGGTCTTTCTTTGGTATTAATTTTTATCAAGGTCTTTTTTGGAATCGATGTTTATCAAGGTTTTTCTTTGGTATCCATATTTATCAAGGTCTTTCTTTGGCATCAATGTTTATCAAGATCTTCTTTGGTATCAATGTTTATCAAGGTTTTTCTCTGGTACCTATATTAACCAAGGTTTTTCTTTGGTACCTATGTTTATCAAGCTTTTTCTTTGGTATAGATATTTATCAATGTCTTTCTTTGGTATCAATGTTTATCAACGTTTTTCTTTGCTATCGATATTTATCAAGATTTATCTTTGGTATCGATGTTTATCAAGGTCTTTTTTGGTATCGATGTTTATCAAGGTTTTTTTTTGGAACCTACGTTTATCAGTTTTTTTCATTGATATCGATTTTTATCAAGGTTTTCTTTGGTATCAATGGTTATCAAGGTTTTTCTTTGGCATCGATATATATCAAGGTCTTTCTTTGGCATCAATGTTTATCAAGGTTTTTCTCTGGTACCTATGTTTATCAAGATTTTTTTTTGGTACCTATGTTTATCAAGCTCTTTCTTTGGTATTGATATTTATCAAGGTTTTTCTTTGGTATCGATGTTTATCAAGGTATTTTTTGGTATAAAATTTTGTCAAGGTCTTTCTTTGGTATCGATATTTATCAAGGTTTTTCTTGTTATCGATGTTTATCAAGGTTTTTCTTTGTCATAAAACTTTATCAAGGTCTTTCTTTGGAATCGATATTTATCAAGGTTTTCCTTTGGTATCGATGATTAGCAAGGTTTTTCTTTGGTATCAATGTTTATGAAGGTCTTTCTTTGGTATCAATGTTTATCAAGGTTTTACTTTGGTATCAATATTTATCAAGTTTTTACTTTGGTATCGATGTTTATCAAGGTTTTACATTGGTATCAATGTTCATCATGTTTTTTTTTTGAATCTACGTTTATCAGCTTTTTTCTTTGATATCGATTTTTATCAAGCTTTTCTTTGGTATCAATGGTTATCAAGGTTTTTCTTTGGCATCGATATATATCAAGGTCTTTCTTTGGCATCAATGTTTATCAAGGTTTTTCTTTGGTATCGATGTTTATCAATGTTTTTTCTTTTGTATCGATGTTTATCAAGGTCTTTCTTTGGCATCGATATATATCGAGGTCTTTCTTTGGCATCAATGTTTATCAAGATCTTCTTTCGTATCAATGTTTATCAAGGTTTTTCTCTGGTACCTATGGTTATCAAGGTCTTTTTTTGGTATCAATGTTTATCAAGATCTTTCTTTGGTATCGATGTTTATCAAGGTTTTTCTTTGGTATCGATATTTATCAAGGTCTTTCTTTGGAATCGATGTTTATCAAGGTTTTTCTTTGGTATCAATGTTCACCATGGTCTTTCTTTGGTATCGATATTTATCAATGTCTTTCTTTAGTATCAATGTTTATAACGGTCTTTCTTTGGAATCCATGTTTATCAAGGTTTTTCTTTGGCATCGATGTTTATCAAGTTTTTTCTTTGGTATCAATGTTTATCATGGTCTTTCTTTGGTATCGATCTTTATCAAGGTCTTTCTTTGGTATCAATGGTTATCAAGGTTTTTCTTTGGCATCGATATATATCAAGGTCTTTCTTTGGCATCAATGTTTATCAAGGTTTTTCTTTGTTATCAATGTTTATCAATGTTTTTCTTTTGTATCGATGTTTATCAAGGTCTTTCTTTGGCATCGATATATATCGAGGTCTTTCTTTAGCATAAATGTTTATCAAGATCTTCTTTGGTATCAATGTTTATCAAGGTTTTTCTCTGGTACCTATGTTTACCAAGGTTTTTCTTTGGTACCTATGTTTATCAAGCTCTTTCTTTGGTATAGATATTTATCAATGTCTTTCTTTGGTATCAATGTTTATCAAGGCCTTTCTTTGGTATCGATGTTTATCACGGTTTTTCTTTTGTATCGATGTTTATCAAGGTCTTTTTTTGGTATCAATGTTTATCAAGATCTTTCTTTGGTATCGATGTTTATCAAGGTTTTTCTTTGGTATCGATATTTATCAAGGTCTTTCTTTGGAATCGATGTTTATCAAGGTTTTTCTTTGGTATCAATGTTCACCATGGTCTTTCTTTGGTATCGATATTTATCAATGTCTTTCTTTAGTATCAATGTTTATAACGGTCTTTCTTTGGAATCGATGTTTATCAAGGTTTTTCTTTGGCATCGATGTTTATCAAGGTTTTTCTTTGGTATCAATGTTTATCAAGGTCTTTCTTTGGTATCGATCTTTATCAAGGTCTTTCTTTGGTATCAATGTTTATCAAGGTCTTTCTTTGGTATCGATCTTTATCAAGGTCTTTCTTTGGTATCAATGTTTATCAAGGTTTTTGTTTGGTATCGATCTTTATCAAGGTCTTTCATTAGTATCAATATTTATCAAGGTATTTCTTTCGTAATAGTTTGTCTTTGGTATCGATGTTTATCATGGTCATTATTTGGTATCAATGTTTATCAAGGTCTTTCTTTAGAATCGATATTTATCAAGGTTTTCCTTTGTAATCGATGTTTATCATGGTATTTCTTTGGTATCAATGTTTATCAAGGTTTTTCTTTGGTATCGATGTTTATCAAAGTTTCTCTTTGGAATCAATGTTTATCAAGGTTTTTCTTTGGTACCTACGTTTATCAAATCTTTCTTTGGTATCGATATTTATCAAAATCTTTCTTTGATATCAATGTTTATCAAGGTTTTTCTTTGGTATCGATGTTTATCAAGGTTTTTCTTTGGTATCGATGATTATCATGATTTTTCTTTGGCATCAATGTTTATCAAGGTTTTTCTTTGGTATCGATATTCATAAAGGTCTTTATTTGGTATCAATGTTTATCAAGGTTTGTCTTTGGTATCGATATTTATCCAGGTTTTTCTTTGGTATCGATATTTATAAAGGTCTTTCTTTGGTATCAATGTTTATCAAGGTCTTTCTTTGGAATCGATGTTTATCAAGGTTTTTCTTTGATATGAATGTTTATCAAGGTTTTTTTTTGTATCCATAATTATCAAGATCTTTCTTTGGTATTAATTTTTATCAAGGTCTTTTTTGGAATCGATGTTTATCAAGGTTTTTCTTTGGTATCCATATTTATCAAGGTCTTTCTTTGGCATCAATGTTTATCAAGATCTTCTTTGGTATCAATGTTTATCAAGGTTTTTCTCTGGTACCTATATTAACCAAGGTTTTTCTTTGGTACCTATGTTTATCAAGCTTTTTCTTTGGTATAGATATTTATCAATGTCTTTCTTTGGTATCAATGTTTATCAACGTTTTTCTTTGCTATCGATATTTATCAAGATTTATCTTTGGTATCGATGTTTATCAAGGTCTTTTTTGGTATCGATGTTTATCAAGGTTTTTTTTTGGAATCTACGTTTATCAGTTTTTTTCATTGATATCGATTTTTATCAAGGTTTTCTTTGGTATCAATGGTTATCAAGGTTTTTCTTTGGCATCGATATATATCAAGGTCTTTCTTTGGCATCAATGTTTATCAAGGTTTTTCTCTGGTACCTATGTTTATCAAGATTTTTTTTTGGTACCTATGTTTATCAAGCTCTTTCTTTGGTATTGATATTTATCAAGGTTTTTCTTTGGTATCGATGTTTATCAAGGTATTTTTTGGTATAAAATTTTGTCAAGGTCTTTCTTTGGTATCGATATTTATCAAGGTTTTTCTTTGTTATCGATGTTTATCAAGGTTTTTCTTTGTCATAAAACTTTATCAAGGTCTTTCTTTGGAATCGATATTTATCAAGGTTTTCCTTTGGTATCGATGATTAGCAAGGTTTTTCTTTGGTATCAATGTTTATGAAGGTCTTTCTTTGGTATCAATGTTTATCAAGGTTTTACTTTGGTATCAATGGTTATCAAGGTTTTTCTTTGGCATCGATATATATCAAGGTCTTTCTTTGGCATCAATGTTTATCAAGGTTTTTCTTTGGTATCGATGTTTATCAATGTTTTTTCTTTTGTATCGATGTTTATCAAGGTCTTTCTTTGGCATCGATATATATCGAGGTCTTTCTTTGGCATCAATGTTTATCAAGATCTTCTTTCGTATCAATGTTTATCAAGGTTTTTCTCTGGTACCTATGTTTATCAAATGTTTTTCTTTGGTACCTATGTTTATCAAGTTCTTTCTTTGGTATAGATATTTGTCAATGTCTTTCTTTGGTATCAATGTTTATCAAGGTCTTTCTTTGGAATCGATGTTTATCAAGGTTTTTCTTTGGTATCAATGTTCACCATGGTCTTTCTTTGGTATCGATATTTATCAATGTCTTTCTTTAGTATCAATGTTTATAACGGTCTTTCTTTGGAATCCATGTTTATCAAGGTTTTTCTTTGGCATCGATGTTTATCAAGGTTTTTCTTTGGTATCAATGTTTATCAAGGTCTTTCTTTGGTATCAATGTTTATCAAGGTTTTTGTTTGGTATCGATATTTATCAAGGTCTTTCTTTAGTATCAATGTTTATCAAGGTCTTTCTTTCGTAAAAGCTTTTCTTTGGTATCGATGTTTGTCATTGTCGTTATTTGGTATCAATGTTTATCAAGCTCTTTCTTTGGAATCAATGTTTATCAAGGTTTTCCTTTGGAATCGATGTTTATCATGGTCATTATTTGGTATCAATGTTTATCCAGATCTTTTTTCTCACCTATAGCCGCTTAATCTTCAATAACGTGATCACAATATTAACAACGATAAGTAACATGTCAAACCTAATTAATAGTGGTAGCGACAGTGCGGATAAGTTTTTACTTACCTTGCTATACGTTTCTTATATATATATATATATATATATATATATATATATATATATATATGGGGGGGGTGCGCGCGCGCATGTGTATGTGTTTTTGTTTGTATCACACTGTGAATAACAACAAAATGTATTCAAATATATATGTCTGATTGAATAAATTAGATTTTATCTCTGCTAAATTTTAACAAAATCCGTTCATACTCACGAATAACGTTCCATGTATTGATTTAAAAGTGTAAGAGAAATGTCCTATAGCTGTTTAAATTTATTTTATTTTCATTTCCCAATTACTTTCGATTTTCTTCTAAGATCATATTAAGTGCCAATGCAATTATTACAAAACTGTATGTTGTTCATTAATATAAGCATGTATACAGAGCTATTCGTTGTTATCAATTATCGCAATTGTGTATATATATACACACCATGGTATGTATGTATATATATATATATATATATATATATATATATATATATATATGTTTGTGTGTATGTGTGTGTATCAATGTATTATCACTTATGCGATATTTTTGGTGGGTACCCATACTTGAGTAGACGCCCTGTTAATTTATTAAACGGTATATTTATTTATCATCATCTACTTGACTGAACATTCGAGAAATGTTTTCTTTACTACATAAACCGAGCGTGTATATACTTAAAATAACGTTTAAGTGTTTAAATCTCTCGGATTAATAAATAAAATCCATTACTTCTTTATATATATATATATATATATATATATATATATATATATATATATATATCACGGATGAGTGGACAGTGTGATTTCTGGAGGCTCTATCTACGAAACTCTGGAATCGGGATACTGGAGATAATCTAAGTTGTAAATTATATATATATATATTTATATATATATATACACAACATGGGTAAAACATTAGAAAAATAATCTAAAGACACATGTCTGCTGTTTAGCATGAGAAGTTCTACAAACGGAAAATTATCTTTCCGACAGTGTGCGTGTGTGTGTGTATATATATATATATATATATATATATATATATATATATATATATATATATATGCATTCTTTTTATAGACAAACTTAAAAATTTCTTAAAATAATTTTCGGACTTTGTCCATTTCATAATGTATGACATCATTTGTTTACATTTGGATACGCTTTGAGCAGATATGAATGTACGTGAGGGATTCATGGAAGATTGCAGTTGAAAGGCAGTAAATACGACGTTGCTAGCCGAACGCTCTTCTGTGGACAAATCGGTTAAAGTCAACGTCAGGCTGTATGACGGTTACGTATAGGATACAGGTTCGATTAGTGTCGGAGGACGAATGTTTTGTATGAAAATTTCTCAGACTTTCAGCCCGGTAAATGTTGTTTAATAATGTTTATTATAAACAGAGTATTTGCTTAAATATGTTTATCTATAAAAAGAATGTATAAGCATAAAAAATGTCTTAAAATAATTGTCGGAGATTGTCCATTTCATATATATATATATATTGTGTATATATATTTGAAAAATGCTCTGTATCACTGCTCGTGTGAAAGAATTACTACTATTTAATAATTGACTGTTTTAAATTATATTATTGCATGATGAATAATATATCACCGTTTACAAAGAGAGAGCCGTGTTCATTTGATCGATATGAGCCGCCAACAAATACGCCAGCAACTTTAAAATATACCTTTGAAAAGTGTCCCTGTTCTTCTAAAATCTTTCTTTAGTTTCCTTTTTCCTCTTTGTCTTCTTACTTTCACATATCAGACTTTATTCACTTAAAAAGATTACCTCGTTTAACGCTGCATCTGTCTACAAGAATTGTTTCGCGATTCCCTCCCCACACACACACACACATACCGCCACTCGAAAAAAATGGATAAATAAAAAGACAATTCTATGGAGAAACTCTGTTAATAAATGCAAAAACATCAACAATGGTATCAGCCACTCGAAGAGCCGCGTTCGATGTCGTTCTCTTCATCGGTTCGACACGGAACACTAGAGAATTCATATGCATCAATATCGCATCATATTTGGTCTTTGCCGACCCGCATCTTCTTCCCATCTCCTCCCCTATTTCTCAAACCCGCATCCACCATCCACTATGCGCAATTTATGTTGTTTTTAAATTTCTTTCCACGACTTTCGCTCGCTTCCAGAGACTTTTATTCCTTCAGCTGTTCATTGTACAAAAAACAAAAAAAAACAGAACAATATCGTCACTGATAGCATAACTAAATCATTTGTCGTCGTCGTCTTTTTCAGTTCTCCTTACTGTTGCGTTAAATTTGAATGCAAATTTGACGACTTCGCCTTGCAACGGAAGTCGCTCTGTTATAGTAGTAGCACTATTAACTTTTTCTTCAAATCTGTGGCAGCGCTTTCTGTAAGAGTAGCAATTACTTTTGCGTGTTCGTAGTAGTCACAGTGAGAGGTGTGTCTTTGGACTACAGTAGTCGTTTGGAAGCAGCTGAAAACCGCTGTGGCAGAATCTGGAACTTTTTTGGTCGGTGGGAGTAATTAATAAGATTTTAATAGTCTTCCTTTCATCATATTGTGATATTTGGATCATATTCCCGATATGGATCTATGAATTAGAATCCAGATGTCAGGCCTCGCCTATGCTCTGCCAATGCCAATTCAAAAATATTTAAAAATACTTAAAATAAAAAATAATCATTCGTATTTATCTAAAATTATCTAAAATGAAAAAAAAAAAAAAAAAAAAAAAAAACTATTTTTCATGTTACCGTATATAATCGAATATAGTGCTATTTTTTTTATCAGCTCGTTACGCAAGAAATAGTAAGTCACACTATACACAGGTAATTTTTTCGAATTTAAAAATCAAACATTTTTCAGTGATCTAGTTGTATTACACACAGGTAATTTTTTTCTCAAAGGATTCAAAATCATGCAAAAATTTCAGGGCCGCATTATACAAGATATCGACAAGAGTATTTATTTTTTTATTTTTTTTTTCCTAATCATTTCACCCCAAGCAAGGTAAGAATGCCACTAGAACGTATGGAGTTACAGCGAGTGAGAGTGAGGGAAAAGACTGAGTAGAGAGATGATCGAGGAAAGGACAAAAATTTGAAACGGCTTCAAAAAGATGGAAGATTGACGTTGCATTTAAATTTTTAAAGAGTGTACTTATCAGGGAAGCAAGTAAACGGAAGGGAGTTCCACTGCCGGGAAGTGCAAGAAAAGAAACTGTTGGAGTAGAAGCATTTAACTATTTCAACAGTAAAAGGGTGGGACCTAGATACCAATCTAGTAGCACGCTTACTGTCATGCAGTCAGGGCCCCGAGTGAAGAAGATTCGTCAGAGCAACTGACATGAAAATATTTGTAGAAAAGGCAGAGGGAAGCCACGTCACGTCGGCGAAAAAGTGATTGAATTCGAGATGTCAACTCAGGATCGATAGCATTGCATATCCTTTGGATTTTGTCAAGAACCTCGAGATAAATAGCAGGAGCACCCGACCAGGTAGGGCAGCAATATAACACACAGTAATATACAAGGTGTCCTTAAAGTTTGTGTGCACTTAAAAATGTTTTAAGTATAGCTAAAATAACTAATGTGATTTCACGCATTACTAAAATCAGTTGGCAAATGTTTTCCGTGAACTGCAAAATCGTATTACCCTTTGTATTGCTAATGATGGAGGACATGTGGAAACTTAAATAAAATTTCAATAAAACCTTAAAAAAATATAGATTTACTTCTTTCTAATCCTTTCCACAAATTATTTCTATCGCAAATACAAATAAAGTTATGATTTTTTTAAGTGCACACGAGCTTTATGGACACCCTGTATTGTGTGCACGTTTCCATCGAATGACTGCATATTTAGTCTGCAGATTTCAGAAGAAAAATAAAAGATGGCAACTTTTACGTACTTACGATTAAGACGCCTCCCGTTGTAGCGTAATGGATATCGGAACAGAATGAAAAAATCAGAGATCTGAGTTCGAATTACAGTCGAGTTCGTCACATCCACTTATGCGCAAATACTGTTGGAAAAGGTCTGGTTATTTTCTAAGCGTAACTTAGATGTGGCACAAGGCCGAAAGTACGGGGAACCTAGTGAGGATCGAGCTCACTTTTGTCGTAACTGATCTAGTGAGATAAACGCCAAGATGTCCAAAGTTGGGAAAGCTATGAATCCATCTTTATTCTATACTCAAACCTATGGGTTGAATAGCAAGACAGATTGGACCCTATAGCCTTGGTTGGCAACCAGCCTACCGAAGAAAATAATTGCAACCTAGCGCAAGAACATTTTCTACCTCGTCAGAAATCGAATGAGAGAGGATCATCCGAACGTGTATGACTTATGACACTTAACTGACAGACTGGTTATATTTATTTATTTATTGGATGTGGGGTAATTTAACTTTTCCCTTTCTCTTTTTATCTTTTACTTTTTTCTTTTTTAAGATTCTCGTGCTAAAAGCTACGGAAAGTCCGCATAAAATACGCCCCCGACTCCAGCCCCCCACCGCAGAAGGACCACCAGGCTAAACAATGTGAGGTCACATTTTTGAGTTCCTCAGTATAAATTTGGCGACGCGTTGCATTCACCGAAAAAGAAAAAATCAGTTTTGTGTAAGCAGCAAAAGAGGAAGTAAACTTTATGTTGTTCATTAATACAATCATTTATACAAAGTTGACAACCATTTTAAATTACGGTAATGGATAGCAACAAACAAGTTTGTATAAATATTTATACTTATGAACAACGTATAGTTTTTTTTTTGTTTTATTGCTTGCATCCCTGAAGATGATCTTGGAAGAAGATCGAAAGTATTTGGGAAATGAAAATAAAAAAAAATTTAAACAGCTATAACACATTTCTCTAATCTGATACCATCAATACACGAAATGTTATTCGTGAGGATGAACGGATTTTGTTAAAAATTAGTAGACATAATAACTGTTATTGATTCAATCAGACATGCCTAAAAGAATATATATATATATATATATATATATATATATATATATATATATATATATAAAAGAAAATCCTTAAAATTCCATTCGGTTACAATTTATCTCATGAATAGGTTTAATGAATATATTTTATTATTATTATTATTATTATTATTATTATTATTATTATTATTATTATTATATTGCATGTTGCTTATATATATATATATATATATATATATATATATATATATATATATATGTTTGTGTGTGTGTGTATATATGTATGTATATATATATATTGTGTGTGTATGGTATTATCTATCTATCTATCTATCTCACCATATATATATATATATATATATATATATATATATATATATATATATATATATATATACATATCTTCAAACATGTTTCATTGAATAATATAGACATATTATGTCTATTATTATACTGATCTTTCCAGATGTCTAATGAGTTTCTTGATGTTAAGACGAAATTCATAAAGGAAGGCGCGGTTGTTTTTTGCTTAGTTTTTAACCCAAGTACTTTCAATCTTTTCCAAGATCATCTTCACGGGTAAAAAACAAAGACAAACTTATTGTAACTGCGATGGAAAATTGCATTCCATTGTGATAGTGATTTTAAAAAAAACACGCGCGAACGAGCACTATTATAGTTCTTTTAAATATTTAAATCTATCCGTTGTAGTTATGTAATTTTTGGCAAAACACGCCTATCAATATAAGGGAGCTGGCTGGAAATTGGTAAAAATGTAAAATGGCCTTAAATTTTTGTTATATGCATTTTAATATGTTGTTGCTATATTCGTAATAAATTTTGTTGAGAGTTGGTTGGTTGATTTTGATATATCAAAAAATATTTGAGTGAGTGGAGTCTTTGGTCTTGACAAAGATCATCCTTCTTTGAACCTTGTGGACTGGCGCTTCATGTTCACAAGAACTGTAGCAAATAATAGAAATCACATCACTTGATGACTTACAGCAGCAGCAGCAGCAGCAGCAGCAGCAGCAACTAAAATGGATAGCACATGTAACACGAAGAGAAAATAAAGACATAATCAAGATGTTGATCTTCCACATGACTTCAAATCAAAAATTAAGAAGGGTCCCTCACCACCACCTTCATCGATACTGGAAAGAGCAATAACAGCTATTGGATTTGTAAGATCTATTTTCATTACGAATTTTAAATGAAAGATTTTATAAATTTCAACCGAAAGCAATAAAAGCTGCTTGGTCACTAAATGCTGAATGTTTCCTTCTAAGGAAGCGACTAAAATTACCATTACTAAGATCAATCAACTCTCTCTCTCTCTCTCTCTCTCTAATCACTTACTAAACACTTCAAATTGGTACATTTTTTATCGGCATATCAACCTCTCTGGGTTATTTAATGTTGAAATCTAATTTTGATCAATGACTTTAACTAAATATATTTCAAACTCAACTGTTTGCTTTCAACTACAAATGAAATGGTATTTTTGATCATTTTGTTATAAAATGTATTGTGGGTCATTTCATTATAAATCTGGATTGTTGGTATTTTTACTATAAATTTCTTTTTATACTTTCATTAGTGTTTTATTTTTGTTTGAAAATTCACTAATTTCCCGTAGCTGGGACCCTAACAGGTACTAAAACCCCGTATCAGAGTGGACCTGGGAATTCCAACAGTTCCATGCTCCTCAAAATTTCCAATCTCCCGATCACAGGCCTTGCTGCCGGATGTAGTTATCGTCATACCCAGGGCTAAAATACGCCGTTGTATGAATTAGATAAAACAATTTTTTTTATAGTAGATAAGGAAATTTAACATATAATACGCTGTGCTAGGGTAGTTTCGCCCAACACCGTAAGTTGTCACAAAACCAAAACTCGTCACTTTCAGATTTTCATATGAATCTCAGTCATGGCCAGAAACGTACAGCAATAGGTAAGCCGTTAGCTGTATACAGCCGCCTTCTCAGATCAATGATCAAAATTGGCCTCGAGCAAATATAGGTCTAGGCAAGTGCCATCCTTTATCGAAGCTCATGAACTGGCAAAATCATAAAGTGCTCTATCAAGTAACAGTAGCCCTAAAGTCTCACTTAGATACATCGAAAGACAAGATAAGATGCATACAGCGTGAAAAATGTAATTGTGATAGCTAAGTGTAGTGTGATCTATTCAAAATGCAAGATGTACCCATGAGTATGATTGCTTGCAGGACAGATTGGTCTTTATAATCTGGGTTGACTGCCAGTACAGGAGAAGGAAAAACTCTGAATTCAAAACCATCTGCTGACTTGTAGGCTCTGTCTTGACTTGTATAGCAGGGACGGCGTAAACTCACCATCAAGAGGAACCGGCAAGCAATCGCACTATTCTGTCTTGAATGTCACCATGAACCACAATTTTGAGATGGAGGAGAATAATGACGACAGCGGTGCAAAATGAAATAGACATTGGTGAGAGCGATCGTTGTTTCCCTCCCAGTGCTAGATGTTAAAATGAATGCTAGTCTGCATTGCGTTTCTCTCTCAGCTTAACATAAAAGCTGGTGTGTGTTTGGGTTTGTTTGAATTAGAGAATATATAACTGTCAATCCGCTCCAAACTAAAATTTGGGTTTTTGGAACAGGACTGGTCAAGAAATTGTACGTTTTATTTTGTTTGAAGTGGATGTATGTGTGGAGCCTATACGCAGAAAACGAATTTTACGCAGTCTGCTTTTGGATGATCGTGCGGTCAAAATCCGGTTTGTGCAAAAAAATGTAAGAGGCTCGACAGGTGGCAACCTGTTTAGGAGAAGGAAACTTTGAATCCAAACCACCTTCCGCCTTGTAGGTTCTGCATCTTTAGACAAAATCAATAAGGAGGTAATTTCAAAAATAAATCCACCTCACAAAGAGAAGAGATGAGGTGACCTTAAGACCCTTGGTGCAAAAGCCATTGCACTATTCTGCCTTGAACCACAATTGTGAGATGGAGGGGAGTTGTGTCCTCACCGTCAGTTCAAAAGGAACTGGCAAGCCATTGCACTATTCTGCCTTGAATGTCACCATGAACCACAATTGTGAGATGGAGGGGAGTTGTTACCACAGCGGCAGTTCAAATGAAACTGGCAATCCCTTGCACCATTCTGCCTTGCATGTTACTATGAGCCACAATTGTGAAATGGAGGGGAATCGTGACCACAGTGGCAGTGCAAAAGGAAATGGCAAGCCATTGCACTATTCTGCCTTGAATGTCACCATGAGCCACAATTGTAAGATGGAGGGGAGTTGTGCCCTCAGCGGCAGTTCAAAAGAAACTAGCAAGCCATTGCACTATTCTGCTTTGAATGTCACCATGAGCCAAAATTGTGAGATGGAGAGGAGTCGAATGAGTGTGAATTAATGTGCGTCGATGATTTGGGTTTTGACTTGGAATTTATCGGACGTTAAGCGGAGCCGAACCGAGCCGCGCTACTAACAGGTTGTAATTAAATACTGTTTTATCTTAACATTGAACTCTTGAGTTATACTTAATTATTAACTGCTGCAGTACGTCACTAAAGTATTAATACTCTGTCACTTCATACTGAGCACTATCATTACAGAATCTGCTTACTGACAAAAAGTTATTCTTCAGAATTAACATGGTTGTCGGATTTTTGGCGAAATAGAATTTTTGTATTGATTATGTTATATGAAAAAATAGAAATATCGCATATTGTGTGCTGGTGGTAATAAAATCTTGCTAGATTTTTCTCTCCAGAATCTATCTTACATATTGCATGGACGAATGATAGACTTCTAGATAATTCTACCATTCCACTATGCATAGAATATTGCTGCCATATATATTCCGGTGATACTTCTATTTATCTTGAACTTCTTGGTAAAATCCAAAGACTAATCAGCAATATTAGCGGACCTGACCTGGCTGCACGGTGTCAGTCACTTTCCCACCGCCGTATGGTTGCCTCTCTGTGTCTTTTCTATAAATACTTTCATGATAATTGCTCGGATGAGGTCTTTACTATGGTACGGAAGGTTTTTGAATTTAAGCGCAGAACAAATGATAGCTTGTTAAAAATATTAGCAATCACAATATTTCAAAATGATCTCAAGACCGTCGTTAAATGGGGCAAAAGTTGCCTTGTTAATTTGAATGCCTCCAAAACTAAACTTCTCTCCATTAATCATCTGAGCGACCTCTCTCTGCCTTCCATCAGCATAGCTGATGCTAACCTCCAAAAAAGTGACTTCTAAGGCTAACGTTTTCAGTAGACACAAAGTGGAAAAGACTATATTGAATCCATTGCTAGGTTAGCTGCTAAGAAAGTCGATTCACTGTGTGGTGCAAGACAGATTGTGGTGAGAAAAATTATCTTATATATCAATAAACCTACCGTTCATCCAGGCTTAGAATATTGTTGCTACATGTCGGCCGTTTCCCCTGTTATTTACCTAGATAAAATTTAAAGCAGAATCAGCAATATTATTTGTCATGATCTGGCTGCTCGGTCTCAGTCACTTTCCCACCGCTGTAAGGTTGCCTCTTTGTGTCTTTTCTATAAATATTTTTTTAATGGTAATTGTTCACGACCTCATAATTTGAGAGTTTTTCTTTTTTAGAAAAATATTGCATGGACGATTTATTTTTATTTTTTTTTTTAATTTTGAATTTAAGCGCAGTACTAGACTGCCGTCTATATCTCATCAATGAATATTTGAGCTGGCTAGATGTAGCCGTAAGTTCTATGCTAACAGTTTCTTTTATCGCTCTTCTCGCGTGTGGAACTCCCTTCCGGCTCCATGCTTCCCAGCCAACTTTAATCGGCGAAAATTTAAATGCAATTTCAATCGCTATCTACTGTCTTCCTAATGGTTCTTTCCTCTTACCGTTCATTATTAATGTCTGTGTTCCTAATTCTTGAGTCTTAGTGGCTTTATTGCCTTGCATGGGGTGATATTGGTTAAAAATGTCTAACAACAGAGCTATACTTTATATTAATAATAAATATGCATTTTCTCCACACCGTTAGCACAGTTCTGAGTTTTATGCGCGATGCAGTCGCAAGGTGGTGATTGAAAGCTCAATCAGCTCCTGGCGATTGTATCGTGCATTAAACTCGGAGTTATGCTACTGGCCAGGAAAAATGCATATTTATATATATATATATATATATATATATATATATATATATATATATATATATATTATAAGTGTGTGTGCGCGCGCGAGAGCACAGACACAAAACATGCATTAGATGAAGCAACTCATGTTGCCACTCAAAAATTAATAATAGTAGTAATTGTCGACACAATGCAGTGGCAGCGGGGATGTCTTCGTCTGATGGTAGTAGTCGTAGTTCTAGAGCTATCCAAAACCACTTCTTTTCAGAGTTGTAACACCTCATATCATTCATCAGAATGCTCTTTGACCTTCTTGCATTCTTTTCGAATATCGAAATATTTGAAGACTACCAGGTGTGAAAATCTCAAATGGATCTGACAACAATTGAAACGATAGCTGCGTTGCAAGCGGAGTTGTTGTTTTGGTGTCCTCATGTCTTCATTTTATCGGATTGGTGCGCCATTTCGCAAAGAAATGACCCCCATCTTCACAATGGTATTCACATTTCAAAGACCATTCTCACTGTTTTCAGAATGCATTCATTTTTAGCAAATCTGAATCCCCTCAAGCGTCAATATAATGAGACACGGCTGCATATGTGTATGCTAACCCCTGACAACGATGACAATAGGTGTCACAGTTTTGTTTTTTGGGGTTTTTTTTTTCACTTATTACGATCTGGCCAGTAATAACTATGCGGGTTGTGTGAATGTTAGCGAACAGAGTTCAATTTCCGGTCGAGATCGTTACATTCATTTTCACACAAATTCTTTTGCTAACTATAATAATTCATCTTTTCTCTAGCTTCCAGCTATGCACCAAATAGCGGGCTAGTTTGAGCTCTCTAGCTGGGACTGGCAACCAATTCTAACTTCAATTCTAAATTCAAAACTCAACAATCTGAAGCAGTAAGAAGATTAATAAACTCCTGCCTGGGGTGCAGATATTATATTCATAAGACAAAAATAAAATATGGATAATCTTACTGGAGAGTGTTTATCTAGAATGCTATTGATGTCATCAGGAATTGAGCACCAGCGATATGTCATGTTATGTGTTACTCACTGGGCGGTAGTAATGGGGAAGTGATTTTCTCAAGTACTCACTCATCCACTGTCTTTGCTGTCAACCATCGCCGTATGCAAGATACAAGATGACTGTATTTTCAGACAAACTATTTACCTTATATTTCCACGTGTTTACTGCCTAAATACACAATTATATATATATATATATATATATATATATATATATATATATATATATATATATATATATATATATATATATATATATATAATGAACCTAAAGATCCAGGTAAACCTACCTAGCGCTTTGCTTAGCTGACCCTTTAGGTTCATAGTTAGGTTTGCTCTACTTGGTGTATTGAGCACTTTACTTAGTTACTTTTGCTTTACTCATTTTGAAGGGTTTTTTTTCTTTGGACTCCAAGCTTGAATTCTGGGCGATTGTTTTCGCCTCAATTACATGGTCTTTGTTCTTTCTTTTTTTTATCCCTTATTTTTCCTTGAGTATTGGTTTGTGCATTACAAACCGAAATACCTAAGGTTTTTCCAGACGAGTATAACTATCATTATTATTATTATTATTATTATTATTATTATTATTATTATTATTATATATATATATATATATATATATATATATATATATATATAAAGAGAAAAGTGAAAGCACAAATGTTTTCAGTTCTAATGTGGATTTTTATAATATATATTATACTTTATTTTTCATATTTTTGCTACACGTGTTTCAGGTCTTGTGACATTCATCAAGGAAAGTAAGTTTATTTCCACATTATTTACAGGAATTAATTTATTATGTTTTTAAATGTGTCCATACTCAGCACCTGAAGATTGCGTTGTGCATGAAACTCCGAGTCGGGCTAGTGGTGTAGGATCATATGTATATTTATTAATATATACTTAATAGCACTGTTATATTATATATGTTTTATTAAAACCAGCACTATAGGTGCAATATATATATATATATATATATATATATATATATATATATATATATATATATATATATATAACAGTATTACTCAATTGATTATCCTGAAGATCCGTTTAGGTGAAATCTACATAGGTTTGACTGGCTCGTTAGGATTTATTTTAATTATATATATATATATATATATATATATATATATATATATATATATATATATATATATATATATGAAGAAATAGTCTTAAGATGTGCTATATTATGGGATAAAATGCTCAATATCAGAGATAGAGCGTGTGTAAATATAAAAGAGAACATTTAGAGGCGACAGTCGGTTTCATGCTAGACGCAATTATCTGGCCACCTGTATATATATATATATATATATATATATATATATATATATATATATATATATATATATATATATATATATATATATATATATCGCTTTTCTTGTACTTGGGAAATAAAAGCGATTTTGTTATCTAACACTACATTACGATGGTTGACTTTGGTGCTTAATGGCTAAGACTTTTACTTTAGGTTCCATGCTTCTTGGAAGTAAACGTAAATTACCTTGTTTTGTTATTTGCAGGAGGTTTCTTTGTTTAGTAAGAAGCTGTGTAACTGCGTTGAAACCACATTCAGTCATATAGGAAGTTGAAAAAGTTATGAAGAAAAGTTTGATAGCTTTCCACAAGACTTTCAAAAATTTCCTTTTGTAGCCAATATTGAATAATTTTGAAAATCTCCCTTCAACATAACAGAGCCCACAAGGGTGCGCTATCGCCCACTTTGGGAAACATTGGTGTAAACGCATCCATAGCTCTGAAAATCACGAAATATTTGTTTACGTTATTTGTTACTTATATCAGTTGCTTAGCGGAACTTTTGCAAATTGTAGTGTAATTTTCTCTTGAACATTGCATTTTAATTTGAAATCAAGAACAAAGAGTACTTTTATTACATTTAGTATAACTGTAGTACAACATTATAATGTGAATTGATTCAACTAGAAATATTTACATTGGTAGTTATCTTGCCAAGACATTACTAGGCTTACTACCATCCATGGCGTAAACATACCAGCCTACTTGTCAGTGTCGATACACCACAGGATTTAAGGTTAGCTTTTTGTAACTGTTGTATTAGATGATGCCGTATTTTTTTGGTTAGGGGAGGGGTTAATTGTTAACATTTAAAGGTCACCTTATACGCGGAAATATAAGACATGTCAATAATAAATCAATTACGATTAAATTGTCATTAGATTATTTAAATTATACTGGTCAACAAAAAAGATTTTTGAAATGGTGTCGAGACACCAAACATCTTTTTTTTTATCTAATTTGAGGGGCGCTGAATCTGAAAATGACTATAATTTTTCTTGGTTAGCTACCCTTTTTTTATTGTATAGAAATGCCTCATTTTTCGAAAAAAAATTGTTTTCTGTATATATGATATTGGCCGATGCAATATTTCTCAAAATAAAATCTTATAAACCTCTCAATTTGTATTTAAACCAACAAATATTGGTCTGCTTTCTGAGAAATACTATTTTTGCAACAGCAATCAGACTAATCTTTAAACTTAACACGATTAAATATACCAAGACCAACAAGTATTTTCATCAAATCATTTAATCAACTAACAGAAGAAATAAAACCTTTGTGAACATAACAACTATGGTAAATATTTTTTCTTTCTTGATTGTCTGTCATGTTCAATGTTATTTAAATCCCTTTTGATACTCCAGCAGTATCATCTACAATGGAATAGGTGCATTCAATTGGGATGTCTTTAGTTGGAGTTTCTTTCCAACTGGGAAAAAAATTTCTCTCAATGTGCTTGCGTAGTGAAGGGATAAAAGTGATGGGATAAATTTATGAATATCAAACAGAAGATTTTAGGGTTTCCTTTTTTTGATGTCACCTTAATTATCAGGTTTACTAAAGTGTATTACTGATAAACTTTATCAGATAATTTGAATTTTGTCGATAAATTGGAGAAAATTCGGTAGTTTTGTTTGAAAATTTTTGTCTCAAAAACACATTTTTATATATAAAAATAGTTTATTTCGAGTGGCTTGCATAAATTACTCGGCCTACCTGGAAATTGGTGGGTTTCTAAGATCTTCATTAACTAAATCTTTCGATCAGCCAAGATCGTAAATTGATCTTTTTTCCAAAAATGAGCAATTTCATTACAGCAAAAATGGTAGCTAACCATGAAAAACTAAGGTCATTTTCGGAATTAGCACTATCAAATATAGCAGTGTAATAGCCGTTTCCACATAAGGAAACATTTGGAATACATTGGCCATGAAGTGTTATCATTACGTTTAATATGTATATTTTGAATTAATGGTCATGTAAATTTCATTAAGTTTTAACTACTATTAAATTTTATGTAATCTTTGAACAGTTTATTAAATTACCATTACTAACAGCAGCAGTCACATGACTTTTTGTGATCGTAGGGTTGCTGCATAGTTGGCCAAATACCTGGGTTGAAAGTTGGAGAGATATTCATTTATGCGTAGCATGTCTTAGGAATGCAGACCTGGCGGAGCCCATCCTCAACAGCTCAGACCACAGCCGATGTCCTCCATCTTGAAGGCGCGCTTTTGTCAAGGACATTTTTAATCAGACGTCCTGTCTCTTGACTTCAATTGTTGCAAGCCCTCCTCCCAGCGATGCCGTGTTATGTAAGCCCTGACTGCATACGTAGCAATGTGAGCCCAGTCGCAACGTGTTTTTGGCAAGTAGAACTGGCGGAACCCATTCCTCAACAGGCCAGACTACCGCTGATGTCTCCCAACTTCAAGGATTCAACTTGATTACATACATGTAGCCCTCCGTTGTGGGAACCCTGGCCATTGACTTCAGTATAGGAATCCCTCCCCTAGTAATGCTGTGTCACCACAATACGTATCTATCGATCCCAGTCTATTCGATTTAGCTAGATATCCGTTGCCTCGACAAGGAGTTTCTTTCGCCATTTGACAGGACTTGTTTTTAATTCTGTCGGGTGGCGAGCAACTATCCTCACCAGAAAAGCCTGATAGGAGAACCGGTTTAGTGGCCAGTAACGCAATAATACGGCTGATACTATTGGATTGCACTGTAACAATAGCACTACGAGAGTTATACTTACATAAATGAACATTAGATTTAATTTTCAGTAAGTTAATAGGAGGAGATAGGTCTGCATATCGACCAGTTCATACTCCTCCTTCATCTTTTGAAAAGGAGTATAAGTTTATCCCTTTTTTCCTGTTGAGGATTGGGTTTCCAGTTTATTCTAAAGTCTACTTCAACTCTATACTTTTAACATCGCCCCATAAACTCTGAAATTTTATTTACTATTTATTTATTCATTTTGTACCACAATAAGAATAGATAGGTTTGCCTATCATCCTGTTCACAATCCTCCCTAGTCTTTTGAAAAGGAGTAGGAGTTTATTCCTTGTTTCTTGTCTAAGATTTCTTTTCTGGTTCCTTCTAAATTCTACTTCAACTCTATACGTCTGTCACTGCCTAAAGTATGAAATTTTATTTACTAATTATTTATCTATACCTTATTTTTATTTCCTCATCAGGAATAGATAGGTATGCCTGTCATCTGGTTCACAATCCTCACCAGTCTCTTGAACAGGTGTAGACTTTTATCCCTTTTTAATTGTTTAGGACTGAGTTTCCAGTTCCTTCTAAATTCTACTTCAACTCTATACTTCTAATGTTTCCATTTAAACTTTCAAATTTATGCTATTATTTTTATTTATTCATTGTTATTCATTTTATACTAATTTTTTAGTCAATAGGATTAAACACGTTTGGTAATCGTCCATTCTACAGTCCTCTCTGGTCTTTTGAACAGCAGCAGAGGTTTATCTCTTTTCTTCTTGTTTAGGACTGGGTTTCTGGTTCCTTGTAAAGTCTTCTTCAGCTTTGTACTCCTAATTTCTGCACGTGAATGCTGAAATTTTATTTACTAATTATTTATTTACTTTTATTTTTTCTTCTCAATAGAAGTAGATAGGTTTAGCTATCGCCTGGTTCACACTCCTCCCAGGTCTTTTGAACAGGAGTAGAAGCGTATCCCTTTTTTTTGCCCTGTTCAGGATTAAGTTTCCAGTTCCTTCTAAATCCTTTTAATTCACTTTCCCTCCTAGTAATTCCTTGCTTCTTAGTGGCATTATCGCCTTGCTTGGGGTGAATTGATAAAAAAAATAGATAAAGTTTAATGAACATTTTTCTGTAAATATTGAATTGAATCCCATTAAATAATCATTAAATTTTCATTAGATTATTTAAATTACCTTATAATTAAATAACATTTAAATTTAATTACCATTAGAATTTCAGTAAATCTTGATTAATTATAATTAATTGAATGATTTGAAATTCACCTTCACTTTAATTTAATTCAAACAGAAAAAATTTAGATATTTGGGAAACATATTAACAGAGGATGGAAAGTGTGTTATGGAAATCCGAGTGGTGCTTTGGGATAGTGAAAGATGCCTTCCAGAAGTTGAGTAAGGTATTAAGAAAAAAGAAAAAATATTGTTAGAAACAAAGAAAATAGTACTGAACTGTTACATAGTATCGGTCTTCCTATATGGGAGTGATTACCGAACAATCTCCTCATAGATGATGAAGAAACATGAAGTAAAAGAAATATGGATGCTGTGGATAGCATCGACCAAAAAAGTTGGACAATGACAAAGTTCTAGATGCCATAATAGCAAAAAGGACACTTATACATGACATAAGAAAGAGATATTTGAAATTTCTGGAGACATAATGAGGAGAGAGGGCTTGGAAAATTTGATACTCAAAGGACAGACTAATGGTAATGTACCTGGTGAGCTTGTGGGAATGGATGGTTGATGAGGTTTTGGCGTACTGAAGAGAGGAGAGACAGAAAAAATAACATATATAAAATACTTAGTGAATGGATGGCAGAAAAGGCTTTAGGAGAAATAACAAGTATACAAAACTGATTAAGAACTAAAAAGATCAGGAAACTGTGGAGAGCCATGATCGCTACCATTCTGAATAGACACAGTACATGGAAGAAGAAGAATGCTATTTTTGAGTTAGTGAATGAATTTTAAGTAGAAATCTATAATTAATCCAGGGATTTTATAAATCTATGATTAATACTAGGATTTTATAAACCTATAATTAATCCAGGGATTTTATAAATCTATGATTAATACTAGGATTTTACAAACCTATAATTAATACAGGGATTTTATAAACCTATAATTAATAATAGGATTTTATAAAACTTTAATTAATACTAGGATTTTATAAACCTATAATTAATACTAGGATTTTATAAACCTATAATTAATACTAGGATTTTATAAACCTATAATTAATACTAGTTTACAATGTTTGTTTTTTTTCAAAAATCTAAGACACAGGATTTTATTTTAATTTTTATTAAATTATTTATTTGTTTGTTTAGTGGCATATCATCATTTTATGGGTCATTTAATGCAGAAATTTAATTTTCTTGGGAGCATTATTAATTTCATTTACAAAAATGTATTACTGGTAATTTTTTAATTATGAAAATGTATTGCTGGTATTTTTACTATAAAAATGTCATGCTTTTCAATTACTTAGACCGTATTTTGAAGGAATAAAACATGTGGACACTACTTTAAGTTTAGAATATGCTTAACATTTGGACAAATATAGCATCACAGCCTTACTTCAGGTTTAAAATATGTTTAACTTTTGAACATAAAATCATCTGAGTCATACTTGAGGTCTAAAATATGCTTAACTTTTAGATGAATAAACATCAGAACCTTAATGTCAGGTTTAAAATATGGTTAACTTTTGAATGTAAGACTATGTGAGCCTTACTTGTGGTCTGAAATATGCTTAACTTTTGGACGAATATAACACTGAGCCTTACTCCAGGTTAGAATTAAATTTAACATTTGAAAGAATAAAACATTTGAGCCTTACATCAGGTTTAAAATATCCTTAACATTGCAAAAAATAAAATATCTGAGACTTATTTCAAGCTTAAAATATACTTAACATCTGGATGAATAAAACATCTATGCTTACTTCAGGTTAAAAATAAGCTTAACATTTGGGAAATACATCTGAGCCTTACTTTTGGTTTAAAATATGCTTAACTTTTGAATGAATAAACATCTGAACATTACATCAGGTTTAAATTATGGTTAACTTTTGAATGTAAAAATTTGAGACATACTTGAGGTTTAAAATATGCTTGACTTTTGGACGAATACACATCTGAAATTTACATCAGTTTTAAAACAAGCTTAACATTTCAATGAATAAAACATCTGAGCCTTACTTTTGGTTTAAAACAAGCTTAACATTTCAATGAATAAAACATCTGAGCCTTACTTTTGGTTTAAAACAAGCTTAACATTTCAATGAATAAAACATCTGAGCCTTACTTTTGGTTTAAAACAAGCTTAACATTTCAATGAATAAAACATCTGAGCCTTACTTTTGGTTTAAAACAAGCTTAACATTTCAATGAATAAAACATCTGAGCCTTACTTTTGGTTTAAAACAAGCTTAACATTTCAATGAATAAAAAATCTGAGCCTTATTTTTAGTTTAAAATAAGCTTCACATTTGGATGAATAAGACATCAGAGCTTTAATTCAGGTTTACAATATGCTTATCATTTTTGTACAAATATAACATCTGAGCCTTACTTTAGGCTTAAAATAAGCTTAACACTTGGATGAATAAAACATCTGAACCTTATTTCAGTTTTAAAATAAGTTTAAAATTTTGACACATTAAACATTTGTACCTTATTTTTAGTTTAAAGTAAGCTTAACATTTGGATGACTAAAACATCAGGTTTATTATAAGCCTAACATTTGGATGAATAAAACATCTCAGCCTTAATCAGGTTTAAAATATGCCTAACTTTTTGAAGAATAAACATCTGAACATTATTTCAGATTTAAAATAAGCCTAACTTTTGGATGAAGAAATCATCTTAGCTTTATTTCAGATTTAAAATAAGCCTAACTTTTGAACGAATAAAACATCTGAGCTTTATTTCAGGTTTAAAATAAGCCGAACTTTTTGATGAATAAAACATCTGAGCCTTACTTCAGTTTTAAAATAAGCCTAACTTTTGGATGAATAAATCATCTTAGCTTTATTTCAGATTTAAAATAAGCCTAACTTTTGGATGAATAAATCGTCTTAGCTTTATTTCAGGTTTAAAATAAGCCTAACTTTTGAACGAATAAAACATCTGAGCTTTATTTCAGGTTTAAAATAAGCCTAACTTTTGAACGAATAAAACATGTGAGCTTTATTTCAGGTTTAAAATAAGCCTAACTTTTGGATAAATAAAACATCTGAGCTTTACTTCAGGTTTAAACTAAGCCTAACTTTTGGATGAATAAATCATCTTAGCTTTATTTCAGATTTAAAATAAGCCTAACTTTTGAATGAATAAAACATCTGAGCTTTATTTCAGATTTAAAATAAGCCTAACTTTTGAATGAATAAAACATCTGAGCTTTATTTCAGATTTAAAATAAGCCTAACTTTTGAATGAATAAAACATCTGAGCTTTATTTCAGGTTTAAAATATGCTTAAAATTTGGATGTATAAAGCATCTGAACCTTACTTCAGTTTTATAATATGCTCAATTTTTTAGCTAATCTGACCATTTTTATGCTCATAAGCTTTATGCTCAAAATAAAAAAAAATTCTATGTTTACCTATGCCAACAAAAAATAGCAGCCATATTTAAGTAATTTTGCAATTGAATTGTTTTGTATTTTCTTCATAAGTTGTGTGAAATTTTCATCTATATAATTAATATTTATCACATGGAAGAAGGAATTTTTCATTTTAAAAAAGTAAAAATGTCCAAAAAATGCTAACATGAAACAAGATAAAGGAAAATCCAACATATTAACAGTTTCTCTCTTCCTACTTAATATTGAAATATTCCATTGCTATATTATAAATTTGAGAAGTTCTTTTATTGTTCTCTTTTGTTACTATAACAAAGGAATAGCTCATGATCTCCAATAGGGGAGATAAGGATGCATGACCAATACATATATGAAATCACATTGTGTTTTGTATTAAAGTCTCCGAAAAGAATCCGATACGTGGCTTTCATGCCGAGTATTAAGGGCCTGCTATACTCGTTACAGTATTTGTAAATATAAAAATACGAGATATCTTGTTCAAATTTCAATTCAAATTGTTTTTCATTTTAACTGAGAATTTTTATCGATGCAATTAACTCTATTGTTGCATGTATGAAAGAATAAATTTAACATGAAGCAAAAGAAATAAAACATAACATATTATCCACCTGATCTCTGCAAATGTTTATTGAGATATTCCATTATGTTATAAAGATGAGTTTACTTACTGTTCGGGCTTTCCTGCCAGATTCTTCCATTGGGATTAGCAGAAGAGGAGAAGGGTTTTTTTTGTTTTTTTTTTTCTGTCAAAGTAGATGCTGCAGTTGTAGTATCTGTTCCATGCCTGAGGCCTTCTTACCTTCCTTGCGTTCCCACCACCATTGTGTGACATCTGTTATGCAGCTGTGGTATGACCAGCTATGACTAGGTTAGACAAACTTTGACCAATTTAGACAAGCTGAAACTGGCAGCACTCGGGTCCCAACATTAAAAATTGACCTAGTGTCGCAATCTGTCTCATTGGGGGTTTAAGGTAAATGCTGAGATCACTTATTGTTCTTTTTTTTGTTGTTGCCCAAGCAAAGGAAGAGCTGATTATTTCATATAGTAGTGACAATGAAGCATAACCAATACATATATATATATATATATATATATATATATATATATATATATATATATATATATATATATATATATATGCGTGTGTGTGTATGTATGTGTGTGTAGAAAGAGAGAGAGAGATTAAAACTAGGATAGATAGATAGATAGATAGATAGATAGATAGATAGATAGATAGATAGATAGATATAAACAAACTGAGACAGATACATAGAAAGATAGATAAATAGAAAGAAAGAAAGAAAGACATAAACAGACTGAGACAGACAGACAGTTGGATAGATAGATAGATAGATAGATAGATAGACAGATAGAGAGATAGAGAGATAGATAGATAGATAGATATAAACAGACTGAGATAGATAGAAAGAAAGAAAGAAAGAAAGAAAGATATAAACAGAAGGAAATAGATAGATAGATAGATAGATAGATATAAACAGACTGAGATAGATAGATAGAAAGAAAGAAAGATATAAACAGAATTAAATAGATAGATAGATAGATAGAAACAATTAGAAGGATTTAAAATAATCATAATTAAGTAATTCATCAAGTCTAAAAGAAATCTCAACATAATGCAGAAAGCACTGGACGGCCGTTTCGTCCTATATTTGGGACTCATCAGCCGTGCGCACCCACGACCGAGAATTGAAATCCGAACAGTCACGATAGAGGCAAACGCCATACCAACTGTACCAACGGGCCTCGGTGACATATTCCATGGTGGAACTCATCAGAGTTTCTCTTTACCCATAGGACTACGAGCTACGACTACTATCCTCAAGCCGCTCACTCCAGAGCATTAGAAGCCGGTTCAAGCAAGGATATACAGAGAGAAATAATTAGGAGGATTTGAAATAATCATAATTAAGTAATTCATTATAGAATCATATTTCATTTAAAAGTAAGGAATTTTAGCTATCTATATTTCGGAGATTAGGTATTATGTACATTATTTACATTATTTGGTCTATTGTCCTCATCTTTGTCACCATATTTATTACAACGTTTTGGCCACTGTACGCTCCTGCCTTCTTCAGGTGGTTGGAATATAGAAATTAACCCTTTATTTCGCTCAATGGGGTAGTTTCACGTGCCATGTTTAATGGAGGTCAAGGAAACAGGGCGCAGTGGATAAAGGCGTTGATTAGATCCAGTGACAGGACCCAAAGAGTTTGAGTTCAATACCCGGTTAAGGCAGTGGAGAACTTTCAGAGGGGAATTAACAGGAGATCACTGATAACTGACATCTATTTAACATGGCACGTGGAACTAGAACAGTCTAACCCGGTGAGCGAAATAAAGGGTTCAGTTCGACATTCCAACCACCTGAAGAAGGCTGGAGTGTACAATGACCAAAACGTTATAATAAATATGCCGACAAAGATGAGGATAATAGTTCGAATAATATAAATAAGGAATTTTATCTATGCCATTAACTCTATTGTTACATGTAAGAAATAATATCTGTGACAGTTATATTTTTTAATATAGGATTTTATTAATATAATTAACACAATTGCCGTGTGAGAATGAGTACTGTCTTTTAAATCATCAAAGTAAAAAAACATTCGAAGTAAGCTAACACTAATCGCACCATTGAAAATTGTGTCCACATTTAACTGCATTGTTTATATTTTCTATATAGTAATATATAATTTAATAAAAGTAATGAACTTTATATATAAGTAATATATAATTTAATAAAAGTAATGTATTTTACCTATAAGTAATATATAATTTAATAAAAGTAATGTACTTTATATATAAGTAATATATAATTTAATAAAAGTAATGTATTTTACCTATAAGTAATATATAATTTAATAAAAGTAATGTACTTTATATATAAGTAATATATAATTTAATAAAAGTAATGTATTTTCTATATAAGTAATATATAATTTAATAAAAGTAATGTACTTTATATATAAGTAATATATAATTTAATAAAAGTAATGTATTTTACCTATAAGTAATATATAATTTAATAAAAGTAATGTACTTTATATATAAGTAATATATAATTTAATAAAAGTAATGTATTTTCTATATAAGTAATATATAATTTAATAAAAGTAATGTACTTTATATATAAGTAATATATAATTTAATAAAAGTAATGTATTTTACCTATAAGTAATATATAATTTAATAAAAGTAATGTACTTTATATATAAGTAATATATAATTTAATAAAAGTAATGTATTTTCTATATAAGTAATATATAATTTAATAAAAGTAATGTACTTTATATATAAGTAATATATAATTTAATAAAAGTAATGTATTTTACCTATAAGTAATATATAATTTAATAAAAGTAATGTATTTTATATGTAATATATAATTTAATAAAAGTAATGTATTTTCTATATAAGTAATATATAATTTAATAAAAGTAATGTATTTTATATATAAGTAATATATAATTTAATAAAAGTAATGTACTTTATATATAAGTAATATATAATTTAATAAAAGTAATGTATTTTACCTATAAGTAATATATAATTTAATAAAAGTAATGTACTTTATATATAAGTAATATATAATTTAATAAAAGTAATGTATTTTATAAGTAATATATAATTTAATAAAAGTAATGTATTTTCTATATAAGTAATATATAATTTAATAAAAGTAATGTACTTTATATATAAGTAATATATAATTTAATAAAAGTAATATACTTTATATATAAGTAATATATAATTTAATAAAAGTAATGTATTTTACCTATAAGTAATATATAATTTAATAAAAGTAATGTATTTTATAAGTAATATATAATTTAATAAAAGTAATGTATTTTCTATATAAGTAATATATAATTTAATAAAAGTAATGTATTTTATAAGTAATATATAATTTAATAAAAGTAATGTATTTTCTATATAAGTAATATATAATTTAATAAAAGTAATGTATTTTCTATATAAGTAATATATAATTTAATAAAAGTAATGTATTTTCTATATAAGTAATATATAATTTAATAAAAGTAATGTACTTTATATATAAGTAATATATAATTTAATAAAAGTAATGTACTTTATATATAAGTAATATATAATTTAATAAAAGTAATGTATTTTATAAGTAATATATAATTTAATAAAAGTAATGTATTTTCTATATAAGTAATATATAATTTAATAAAAGTAATGTATTTTATATATAAGTAATATATAATTTAATAAAAGTAATGTACTTTATATATAAGTAATATATCATTTAATAAAAGTAATGTATTTTGCCTATAAGTAATATATAATTTAATAAAAGTAATGTACTTTATATATAAGTAATATATAATTTAATAAAAGTAATGTATTTTATATATAAGTAATATATAATTTAATAAAAGTAATGTATTTTCTATATAAGTAATATATAATTTAATAAAAGTAATGTACTTTATATATAAGTAATATATAATTTAATAAAAGTAATGTACTTTATATATAAGTAATATATAATTTAATAAAAGTAATGTATTTTACCTATAAGTAATATATAATTTAATAAAAGTAATGTATTTTATAAGTAATATATAATTTAATAAAAGTAATGTATTTTCTATATAAGTAATATATAATTTAATAAAAGTAATGTATTTTATAAGTAATATATAATTTAATAAAAGTAATGTATTTTCTATATAAGTAATATATAATTTAATAAAAGTAATGTATTTTCTATATAAGTAATATATAATTTAATAAAAGTAATGTATTTTCTATATAAGTAATATATAATTTAATAAAAGTAATGTACTTTATATATAAGTAATATATAATTTAATAAAAGTAATGTACTTTATATATAAGTAATATATAATTTAATAAAAGTAATGTATTTTCTATATAAGTAATATATAATTTAATAAAAGTAATGTACTTTATATATAAGTAATATATAATTTAATAAAAGTAATGTACTTTATATATAAGTAATATATAATTTAATAAAAGTAATGTATTTTACCTATAAGTAATATATAATTTAATAAAAGTAATGTATTTTATAAGTAATATATAATTTAATAAAAGTAATGTATTTTCTATATAAGTAATATATAATTTAATAAAAGTAATGTATTTTATAAGTAATATATAATTTAATAAAAGTAATGTATTTTCTATATAAGTAATATATAATTTAATAAAAGTAATGTATTTTCTATATAAGTAATATATAATTTAATAAAAGTAATGTATTTTCTATATAAGTAATATATAATTTAATAAAAGTAATGTACTTTATATATAAGTAATATATAATTTAATAAAAGTAATGTACTTTATATATAAGTAATATATAATTTAATAAAAGTAATGTATTTTATAAGTAATATATAATTTAATAAAAGTAATGTATTTTCTATATAAGTAATATATAATTTAATAAAAGTAATGTATTTTATATATAAGTAATATATAATTTAATAAAAGTAATGTACTTTATATATAAGTAATATATAATTTAATAAAAGTAATGTATTTTACCTATAAGTAATATATAATTTAATAAAAGTAATGTATTTTATAAGTAATATATAATTTAATAAAAGTAATGTATTTTCTATATAAGTAATATATAATTTAATAAAAGTAATGTATTTTATATATAAGTAATATATAATTTAATAAAAGTAATGTATTTTCTATATAAGTAATATATAATTTAATAAAAGTAATGTACTTTATATATAAGTAATATATAATTTAATAAAAGTAATGTATTTTACCTATAAGTAATATATAATTTAATAAAAGTAATGTATTTTATAAGTAATATATAATTTAATAAAAGTAATGTATTTTATATATAAGTAATATATAATTTAATAAAAGTAATGTACTTTATATATAAGTAATATATAATTTAATAAAAGTAATGTATTTTATAAGTAATATATAATTTAATAAAAGTAATGTATTTTCTATATAAGTAATATATAATTTAATAAAAGTAATGTATTTTATATATAAGTAATATATAATTTAATAAAAGTAATGTACTTTATATATAAGTAATATATAATTTAATAAAAGTAATGTATTTTACCTATAAGTAATATATAATTTAATAAAAGTAATGTATTTTACCTATAAGTAATATATAATTTAATAAAAGTAATGTACTTTATATATAAGTAATATATAATTTAATAAAAGTAATGTATTTTATAAGTAATATATAATTTAATAAAAGTAATGTACTTTATATATAAGTAATATATAATTTAATAAAAGTAATGTACTTTATATATAAGTAATATATAATTTAATAAAAGTAATGTATTTTACCTATAAGTAATATATAATTTAATAAAAGTAATGTATTTTATAAGTAATATATAATTTAATAAAAGTAATGTATTTTCTATATAAGTAATATATAATTTAATAAAAGTAATGTATTTTATAAGTAATATATAATTTAATAAAAGTAATGTATTTTCTATATAAGTAATATATAATTTAATAAAAGTAATGTATTTTCTATATAAGTAATATATAATTTAATAAAAGTAATGTATTTTCTATATAAGTAATATATAATTTAATAAAAGTAATGTACTTTATATATAAGTAATATATAATTTAATAAAAGTAATGTACTTTATATATAAGTAATATATAATTTAATAAAAGTAATGTATTTTATAAGTAATATATAATTTAATAAAAGTAATGTATTTTCTATATAAGTAATATATAATTTAATAAAAGTAATGTATTTTATATATAAGTAATATATAATTTAATAAAAGTAATGTACTTTATATATAAGTAATATATCATTTAATAAAAGTAATGTATTTTGCCTATAAGTAATATATAATTTAATAAAAGTAATGTACTTTATATATAAGTAATATATAATTTAATAAAAGTAATGTATTTTATATATAAGTAATATATAATTTAATAAAAGTAATGTATTTTCTATATAAGTAATATATAATTTAATAAAAGTAATGTACTTTATATATAAGTAATATATAATTTAATAAAAGTAATGTACTTTATATATAAGTAATATATAATTTAATAAAAGTAATGTATTTTACCTATAAGTAATATATAATTTAATAAAAGTAATGTATTTTATAAGTAATATATAATTTAATAAAAGTAATGTATTTTCTATATAAGTAATATATAATTTAATAAAAGTAATGTATTTTATAAGTAATATATAATTTAATAAAAGTAATGTATTTTCTATATAAGTAATATATAATTTAATAAAAGTAATGTATTTTCTATATAAGTAATATATAATTTAATAAAAGTAATGTATTTTCTATATAAGTAATATATAATTTAATAAAAGTAATGTACTTTATATATAAGTAATATATAATTTAATAAAAGTAATGTACTTTATATATAAGTAATATATAATTTAATAAAAGTAATGTATTTTCTATATAAGTAATATATAATTTAATAAAAGTAATGTACTTTATATATAAGTAATATATAATTTAATAAAAGTAATGTACTTTATATATAAGTAATATATAATTTAATAAAAGTAATGTATTTTACCTATAAGTAATATATAATTTAATAAAAGTAATGTATTTTATAAGTAATATATAATTTAATAAAAGTAATGTATTTTCTATATAAGTAATATATAATTTAATAAAAGTAATGTATTTTATAAGTAATATATAATTTAATAAAAGTAATGTATTTTCTATATAAGTAATATATAATTTAATAAAAGTAATGTATTTTCTATATAAGTAATATATAATTTAATAAAAGTAATGTATTTTCTATATAAGTAATATATAATTTAATAAAAGTAATGTACTTTATATATAAGTAATATATAATTTAATAAAAGTAATGTACTTTATATATAAGTAATATATAATTTAATAAAAGTAATGTATTTTATAAGTAATATATAATTTAATAAAAGTAATGTATTTTCTATATAAGTAATATATAATTTAATAAAAGTAATGTATTTTATATATAAGTAATATATAATTTAATAAAAGTAATGTACTTTATATATAAGTAATATATAATTTAATAAAAGTAATGTATTTTACCTATAAGTAATATATAATTTAATAAAAGTAATGTATTTTATAAGTAATATATAATTTAATAAAAGTAATGTATTTTCTATATAAGTAATATATAATTTAATAAAAGTAATGTATTTTATATATAAGTAATATATAATTTAATAAAAGTAATGTATTTTCTATATAAGTAATATATAATTTAATAAAAGTAATGTACTTTATATATAAGTAATATATAATTTAATAAAAGTAATGTATTTTACCTATAAGTAATATATAATTTAATAAAAGTAATGTATTTTATAAGTAATATATAATTTAATAAAAGTAATGTATTTTATATATAAGTAATATATAATTTAATAAAAGTAATGTACTTTATATATAAGTAATATATAATTTAATAAAAGTAATGTATTTTATAAGTAATATATAATTTAATAAAAGTAATGTATTTTCTATATAAGTAATATATAATTTAATAAAAGTAATGTATTTTATATATAAGTAATATATAATTTAATAAAAGTAATGTACTTTATATATAAGTAATATATAATTTAATAAAAGTAATGTATTTTACCTATAAGTAATATATAATTTAATAAAAGTAATGTATTTTACCTATAAGTAATATATAATTTAATAAAAGTAATGTACTTTATATATAAGTAATATATAATTTAATAAAAGTAATGTATTTTATAAGTAATATATAATTTAATAAAAGTAATGTACTTTATATATAAGTAATATATAATTTAATAAAAGTAATGTACTTTATATATAAGTAATATATAATTTAATAAAAGTAATGTATTTTACCTATAAGTAATATATAATTTAATAAAAGTAATGTATTTTATAAGTAATATATAATTTAATAAAAGTAATGTATTTTCCATATAAGTAATATATAATTTAATAAAAGTAATGTATTTTATAAGTAATATATAATTTAATAAAAGTAATGTATTTTCTATATAAGTAATATATAATTTAATAAAAGTAATGTATTTTCTATATAAGTAATATATAATTTAATAAAAGTAATGTATTTTCTATATAAGTAATATATAATTTAATAAAAGTAATGTACTTTATATATAAGTAATATATAATTTAATAAAAGTAATGTACTTTATATATAAGTAATATATAATTTAATAAAAGTAATGTATTTTATAAGTAATATATAATTTAATAAAAGTAATGTATTTTCTATATAAGTAATATATAATTTAATAAAAGTAATGTACTTTATATATAAGTAATATATAATTTAATAAAAGTAATGTACTTTATATATAAGTAATATATAATTTAATAAAAGTAATGTATTTTACCTATAAGTAATATATAATTTAATAAAAGTAATGTATTTTATAAGTAATATATAATTTAATAAAAGTAATGTATTTTCTATATAAGTAATATATAATTTAATAAAAGTAATGTATTTTATAAGTAATATATAATTTAATAAAAGTAATGTATTTTCTATATAAGTAATATATAATTTAATAAAAGTAATGTATTTTCTATATAAGTAATATATAATTTAATAAAAGTAATGTATTTTCTATATAAGTAATATATAATTTAATAAAAGTAATGTACTTTATATATAAGTAATATATAATTTAATAAAAGTAATGTACTTTATATATAAGTAATATATAATTTAATAAAAGTAATGTATTTTATAAGTAATATATAATTTAATAAAAGTAATGTATTTTCTATATAAGTAATATATAATTTAATAAAAGTAATGTATTTTATATATAAGTAATATATAATTTAATAAAAGTAATGTACTTTATATATAAGTAATATATAATTTAATAAAAGTAATGTATTTTACCTATAAGTAATATATAATTTAATAAAAGTAATGTATTTTCTATATAAGTAATATATAATTTAATAAAAGTAATGTACTTTATATATAAGTAATATATAATTTAATAAAAGTAATGTACTTTATATATAAGTAATATATAATTTAATAAAAGTAATGTATTTTACCTATAAGTAATATATAATTTAATAAAAGTAATGTATTTTATAAGTAATATATAATTTAATAAAAGTAATGTATTTTCTATATAAGTAATATATAATTTAATAAAAGTAATGTATTTTATATATAAGTAATATATAATTTAATAAAAGTAATGTATTTTCTATATAAGTAATATATAATTTAATAAAAGTAATGTACTTTATATATAAGTAATATATAATTTAATAAAAGTAATGTATTTTACCTATAAGTAATATATAATTTAATAAAAGTAATGTATTTTATAAGTAATATATAATTTAATAAAAGTAATGTATTTTATATATAAGTAATATATAATTTAATAAAAGTAATGTACTTTATATATAAGTAATATATAATTTAATAAAAGTAATGTATTTTATAAGTAATATATAATTTAATAAAAGTAATGTATTTTCTATATAAGTAATATATAATTTAATAAAAGTAATGTATTTTATATATAAGTAATATATAATTTAATAAAAGTAATGTACTTTATATATAAGTAATATATAATTTAATAAAAGTAATGTATTTTACCTATAAGTAATATATAATTTAATAAAAGTAATGTATTTTACCTATAAGTAATATATAATTTAATAAAAGTAATGTACTTTATATATAAGTAATATATAATTTAATAAAAGTAATGTATTTTATAAGTAATATATAATTTAATAAAAGTAATGTACTTTATATATAAGTAATATATAATTTAATAAAAGTAATGTACTTTATATATAAGTAATATATAATTTAATAAAAGTAATGTATTTTACCTATAAGTAATATATAATTTAATAAAAGTAATGTATTTTATAAGTAATATATAATTTAATAAAAGTAATGTATTTTCCATATAAGTAATATATAATTTAATAAAAGTAATGTATTTTATAAGTAATATATAATTTAATAAAAGTAATGTATTTTCTATATAAGTAATATATAATTTAATAAAAGTAATGTATTTTCTATATAAGTAATATATAATTTAATAAAAGTAATGTATTTTCTATATAAGTAATATATAATTTAATAAAAGTAATGTACTTTATATATAAGTAATATATAATTTAATAAAAGTAATGTACTTTATATATAAGTAATATATAATTTAATAAAAGTAATGTATTTTATAAGTAATATATAATTTAATAAAAGTAATGTATTTTCTATATAAGTAATATATAATTTAATAAAAGTAATGTACTTTATATATAAGTAATATATAATTTAATAAAAGTAATGTACTTTATATATAAGTAATATATAATTTAATAAAAGTAATGTATTTTACCTATAAGTAATATATAATTTAATAAAAGTAATGTATTTTATAAGTAATATATAATTTAATAAAAGTAATGTATTTTCTATATAAGTAATATATAATTTAATAAAAGTAATGTATTTTATAAGTAATATATAATTTAATAAAAGTAATGTATTTTCTATATAAGTAATATATAATTTAATAAAAGTAATGTATTTTCTATATAAGTAATATATAATTTAATAAAAGTAATGTATTTTCTATATAAGTAATATATAATTTAATAAAAGTAATGTACTTTATATATAAGTAATATATAATTTAATAAAAGTAATGTACTTTATATATAAGTAATATATAATTTAATAAAAGTAATGTATTTTATAAGTAATATATAATTTAATAAAAGTAATGTATTTTCTATATAAGTAATATATAATTTAATAAAAGTAATGTATTTTATATATAAGTAATATATAATTTAATAAAAGTAATGTACTTTATATATAAGTAATATATAATTTAATAAAAGTAATGTATTTTACCTATAAGTAATATATAATTTAATAAAAGTAATGTATTTTCTATATAAGTAATATATAATTTAATAAAAGTAATGTACTTTATATATAAGTAATATATAATTTAATAAAAGTAATGTACTTTATATATAAGTAATATATAATTTAATAAAAGTAATGTATTTTACCTATAAGTAATATATAATTTAATAAAAGTAATGTATTTTATAAGTAATATATAATTTAATAAAAGTAATGTATTTTCTATATAAGTAATATATAATTTAATAAAAGTAATGTATTTTATAAGTAATATATAATTTAATAAAAGTAATGTATTTTCTATATAAGTAATATATAATTTAATAAAAGTAATGTATTTTCTATATAAGTAATATATAATTTAATAAAAGTAATGTATTTTCTATATAAGTAATATATAATTTAATAAAAGTAATGTATTTTATAAGTAATATATAATTTAATAAAAGTAATGTATTTTCTATATAAGTAATATATAATTTAATAAAAGTAATGTATTTTATATATAAGTAATATATAATTTAATAAAAGTAATGTATTTTCTATATAAGTAATATATAATTTAATAAAAGTAATGTACTTTATATATAAGTAATATATAATTTAATAAAAGTAATGTATTTTACCTATAAGTAATATATAATTTAATAAAAGTAATGTATTTTATAAGTAATATATAATTTAATAAAAGTAATGTATTTTATATATAAGTAATATATAATTTAATAAAAGTAATGTACTTTATATATAAGTAATATATAATTTAATAAAAGTAATGTATTTTATAAGTAATATATAATTTAATAAAAGTAATGTATTTTCTATATAAGTAATATATAATTTAATAAAAGTAATGTATTTTATATATAAGTAATATATAATTTAATAAAAGTAATGTACTTTATATATAAGTAATATATAATTTAATAAAAGTAATGTATTTTACCTATAAGTAATATATAATTTAATAAAAGTAATGTATTTTACCTATAAGTAATATATAATTTAATAAAAGTAATGTACTTTATATATAAGTAATATATAATTTAATAAAAGTAATGTATTTTATAAGTAATATATAATTTAATAAAAGTAATGTACTTTATATATAAGTAATATATAATTTAATAAAAGTAATGTACTTTATATATAAGTAATATATAATTTAATAAAAGTAATGTATTTTACCTATAAGTAATATATAATTTAATAAAAGTAATGTATTTTATAAGTAATATATAATTTAATAAAAGTAATGTATTTTCCATATAAGTAATATATAATTTAATAAAAGTAATGTATTTTATAAGTAATATATAATTTAATAAAAGTAATGTATTTTCTATATAAGTAATATATAATTTAATAAAAGTAATGTATTTTCTATATAAGTAATATATAATTTAATAAAAGTAATGTATTTTCTATATAAGTAATATATAATTTAATAAAAGTAATGTACTTTATATATAAGTAATATATAATTTAATAAAAGTAATGTACTTTATATATAAGTAATATATAATTTAATAAAAGTAATGTATTTTATAAGTAATATATAATTTAATAAAAGTAATGTATTTTCTATATAAGTAATATATAATTTAATAAAAGTAATGTACTTTATATATAAGTAATATATAATTTAATAAAAGTAATGTACTTTATATATAAGTAATATATAATTTAATAAAAGTAATGTATTTTACCTATAAGTAATATATAATTTAATAAAAGTAATGTATTTTATAAGTAATATATAATTTAATAAAAGTAATGTATTTTCTATATAAGTAATATATAATTTAATAAAAGTAATGTATTTTATAAGTAATATATAATTTAATAAAAGTAATGTATTTTCTATATAAGTAATATATAATTTAATAAAAGTAATGTATTTTCTATATAAGTAATATATAATTTAATAAAAGTAATGTATTTTCTATATAAGTAATATATAATTTAATAAAAGTAATGTACTTTATATATAAGTAATATATAATTTAATAAAAGTAATGTACTTTATATATAAGTAATATATAATTTAATAAAAGTAATGTATTTTATAAGTAATATATAATTTAATAAAAGTAATGTATTTTCTATATAAGTAATATATAATTTAATAAAAGTAATGTATTTTATATATAAGTAATATATAATTTAATAAAAGTAATGTACTTTATATATAAGTAATATATAATTTAATAAAAGTAATGTATTTTACCTATAAGTAATATATAATTTAATAAAAGTAATGTATTTTCTATATAAGTAATATATAATTTAATAAAAGTAATGTACTTTATATATAAGTAATATATAATTTAATAAAAGTAATGTACTTTATATATAAGTAATATATAATTTAATAAAAGTAATGTATTTTACCTATAAGTAATATATAATTTAATAAAAGTAATGTATTTTATAAGTAATATATAATTTAATAAAAGTAATGTATTTTCTATATAAGTAATATATAATTTAATAAAAGTAATGTATTTTATAAGTAATATATAATTTAATAAAAGTAATGTATTTTCTATATAAGTAATATATAATTTAATAAAAGTAATGTATTTTCTATATAAGTAATATATAATTTAATAAAAGTAATGTATTTTCTATATAAGTAATATATAATTTAATAAAAGTAATGTACTTTATATATAAGTAATATATAATTTAATAAAAGTAATGTACTTTATATATAAGTAATATATAATTTAATAAAAGTAATGTATTTTATAAGTAATATATAATTTAATAAAAGTAATGTATTTTCTATATAAGTAATATATAATTTAATAAAAGTAATGTATTTTATATATAAGTAATATATAATTTAATAAAAGTAATGTACTTTATATATAAGTAATATATAATTTAATAAAAGTAATGTATTTTACCTATAAGTAATATATAATTTAATAAAAGTAATGTATTTTATAAGTAATATATAATTTAATAAAAGTAATGTATTTTCTATATAAGTAATATATAATTTAATAAAAGTAATGTATTTTATATATAAGTAATATATAATTTAATAAAAGTAATGTATTTTCTATATAAGTAATATATAATTTAATAAAAGTAATGTACTTTATATATAAGTAATATATAATTTTATAAAAGTAATGTATTTTACCTATAAGTAATATATAATTTAATAAAAGTAATGTATTTTATAAGTAATATATAATTTAATAAAAGTAATGTATTTTATATATAAGTAATATATAATTTAATAAAAGTAATGTACTTTATATATAAGTAATATATAATTTAATAAAAGTAATGTATTTTACCTATAAGTAATATATAATTTAATAAAAGTAATGTATTTTATAAGTAATATATAATTTAATAAAAGTAATGTATTTTCTATATAAGTAATATATAATTTAATAAAAGTAATGTATTTTCTATATAAGTAATATATAATTTAATAAAAGTAATGTATTTTCTATATAAGTAATATATAATTTAATAAAAGTAATGTACTTTATATATAAGTAATATATAATTTAATAAAAGTAATGTACTTTATATATAAGTAATATATAATTTAATAAAAGTAATGTATTTTATAAGTAATATATAATTTAATAAAAGTAATGTATTTTCTATATAAGTAATATATAATTTAATAAAAGTAATGTATTTTATATATAAGTAATATATAATTTAATAAAAGTAATGTACTTTATATATAAGTAATATATAATTTAATAAAAGTAATGTATTTTACCTATAAGTAATATATAATTTAATAAAAGTAATGTATTTTATAAGTAATATATAATTTAATAAAAGTAATGTATTTTCTATATAAGTAATATATAATTTAATAAAAGTAATGTATTTTATATATAAGTAATATATAATTTAATAAAAGTAATGTACTTTATATATAAGTAATATATAATTTAATAAAAGTAATGTATTTTACCTATAAGTAATATATAATTTAATAAAAGTAATGTACTTTATATATAAGTAATATATAATTTAATAAAAGTAATGTATTTTACCTATAAGTAATATATAATTTAATAAAAGTAATGTACTTTATATATAAGTAATATATAATTTAATAAAAGTAATGTATTTTACCTATAAGTAATATATAATTTAATAAAAGTAATGTACTTTATATATAAGTAATATATAATTTAATAAAAGTAATGTATTTTACCTATAAGTAATATATAATTTAATAAAAGTAATGTACTTTATATATAAGTAATATATAATTTAATAAAAGTAATGTATTTTACCTATAAGTAATATATAATTTAATAAAAGAAATGTACTTTATATATAAGTAATATATGATTTAATAAAAGTAATGTATTTTCTATATAAGTAATATATAATTTAATAAAAGTAATGTATTTTATAAGTAATATATAATTTAATAAAAGTAATGTATTTTCTATATAAGTAATATATAATTTAATAAAAGTAATGTACTTTATATATAAGTAATATATAATTTAATAAAAGTAATGTATTTTACCTATAAGTAATATATAATTTAATAAAAGTAATGTACTTTATATATAAGTAATATATAATTTAATAAAAGTAATGTATTTTACCTATAAGTAATATATAATTTAATAAAAGTAATGTATTTCATAAGTAATATATAATTTAATAAAAGTAATGTATTTTCTATATAAGTAATATATAATTTAATAAAAGTAATGTATTTTCTATATAAGTAATATATAATTTAATAAAAGTAATGTATTTTATATATAAGTAATATATAATTTAATAAAAGTAATGTACTTTATATATAAGTAATATATAATTTAATAAAAGTAATGTACTTTATATATAAGTAATATATAATTTAATAAAAGTAATGTATTTTACCTATAAGTAATATATAATTTAATAAAAGTAATGTACTTTATATATAAGTAATATATAATTTAATAAAAGTAATGTATTTTACCTATAAGTAATATATAATTTAATAAAAGTAATGTACTTTATATATAAGTAATATATAATTTAATAAAAGTAATGTATTTTACCTATAAGTAATATATAATTTAATAAAAGTAATGTACTTTATATATAAGTAATATATGATTTAATAAAAGTAATGTATTTTCTATATAAGTAATATATAATTTAATAAAAGTAATGTATTTTATAAGTAATATATAATTTAATAAAAGTAATGTATTTTCTATATAAGTAATATATAATTTAATAAAAGTAATGTACTTTATATATAAGTAATATATAATTTAATAAAAGTAATGTATTTTACCTATAAGTAATATATAATTTAATAAAAGTAATGTACTTTATATATAAGTAATATATAATTTAATAAAAGTAATGTATTTTACCTATAAGTAATATATAATTTAATAAAAGTAATGTACTTTATATATAAGTAATATATGATTTAATAAAAGTAATGTATTTTCTATATAAGTAATATATAATTTAATAAAAGTAATGTATTTTATAAGTAATATATAATTTAATAAAAGTAATGTATTTTCTATATAAGTAATATATAATTTAATAAAAGTAATGTATTTTATATATAAGTAATATATAATTTAATAAAAGTAATATATTTTACCTATAAGTAATATATAATTTAATAAAAGTAATGTATTTTATATATAAGTAATATACAATGTAATAAAAGTAATGTACTTTATATATAAGTAATATATAATTTAATAAAAGTAATGTATTTTCTATATAAGTAATATATAATTTAATAAAATGTATTTTCTATATAAGTAATATATAATTTAATAAAAGTAATGTATTTTCTATATAAGTAATATATAATTTAATAAAAGTAATGTATTTTCCATATAAATAACACATTTTAATATAAGTAATATATTTTATAATATATATTTTAATATAAGTAATATATTTTCAATATAAGTAATATATAACTTAATATAAGTAATATATTTTCTATAGAAGCAATATATAAGATAATACATATTTTATAAGTAATATATAATTTAATATATTTTTTATATGTAATATATAATTTAAGTAATATATTTTCTATATAAGTAATATATAATTTAATATAAGTAATATATTTTCTATATAAGTAATATATAATTTAATATAAGTAATATATTTTCTATATAAGTAATATATAATTTTTATTTATGCAGTGAATGTTTTTGTTTCATATAAGTAAACATTGTATTTTGTAAATCTTTCAAGGATAAAAAGGATGTGCATATACTGCAGCTGTTATCAGTGCAGTATAATGGAATCAGAGGCCAGAGTTCAAATCCCTGCCCAGTCTCTTGCGTTCACTTTGTTCAAATATTGTAGCCATTTATTTTCTCTTCAGGGTAGTCTGGGTTCTCTCACCTTGTATGTCAGCCAGCCCAGAATAAGAATCACTATAAATTGAGTATCAAAAAGAAGGCAAATGAAATCCATTTTTTTTATTCTTCATCCCACACAAACGCGAATAACAACAGAATATCAGGATGATAAATATAAAAAATCATATTGCATTTTATATTGCATATGATTTATTGACATTGGTCTTCCATTGATCAAGCAAATTGGATTATTAGTTAAGCTCCTGGAACCAATGCTACCAGAAAACCTACATTGTAGACCATTTCGGTGTATAAGTAATTTGATTTTTAATACCAAGTTCCTTCAAAACTTAGAATCTTCACAGATTCGCTTTTTCATATTATCTCTGAATTGCCATGACTTCCTGTTGCTTTATCCACAGTTTTGAATTCAGGGTGGTGCTTTCCTAGACTAACTGGCAACCAAGGCTAGAGAGATAATTTTACTCTACTATATAATCCATAGATGTGGAAGAATTGATGGATTTAAAGTTTCTAACTCAAGTTACATTTTCAAATTCTTTTTCATATATATATATATATATATATATATATATATATATATATATATATATATATATATATATATATATATATATAATGCAAGACTCTTCAATAAAGCGAATCTATTTCTCTCAGTCACTGTCTGTTTATCTTATAATAAATACGCTTAAATTTAGGGGGTAGAATCTCTGACTGACTCTGGGTTTCGATCCTAGCTACAGGCAATTGGATGTCTAGCCACACTGATGAGCTGAGATACAAAACAGCGAAACAGTCTGTCTGTGGATGACAATACATATATATATATATATATATATATATATACGCTATTTAAATTATTTGGACTATTGTCCTCATATTTAGTACAACGTTTTGGCCGTCATATTCTCTACATTCAGGTGTTTAACTGAACACTTTATGGATGACAATATACATATATTTATTTATTTATTTACTTCACTGTTCTAGTTCCACATAACCATGTTTAATGAATGTCAGTTATCTCCTGTTAATTCACCTTCACTGGGTATTGAACTTACACTATTTGGGTTTTGTCTCTGGGTCTAGCCAATGCCTTTATCCACTGTGCCATGTGTCCTTGAAGACATCTGTGTATGAATTTCTGGATATTATAAACCTAATTTTCTTCAGCAAACATATTTACCATTGCTCATATTGCAATTTTTGTTGTTATTATCGCATTTCTCTGGCACTCCTTATTACTGGTTCCCATATTGTATTCATTTCTATGCTTGGTCGGCTCAGATATAGACAGATATTTTTTTAAGCATTTCACCCCCAAGTAAGGCGGGAGTGCCACTAACACAGAAGGGGTTACAGAGAGAGTGAGAGCAAGAGTAAAGAGGCGTGTTTGAAGAAAGGATATAGAGAAGGACGGGGATCAGGATCAAGGCATCAGAAGATGTCGATTGACATTACACTTGAATAATGACTAAAAGAATAGCCAAAATGCTCAGACGGACAGAACATTTTCGACATATTTTATATCCATAAGAGTAAATTTATTCAAGAAAATCGCCATTGTTTTCAACCAGACGACTTAAAAATCTCCAGCAACTCTTCTGGACGGTCTCCTTGTTTAAGCTGGTGAATACTGTTCATCTTTGATGTTACAAGGAGTTTTGTTAGTCTCTCGCTCAACTGCGTCCCACACATAATAATAAAGGGGATCACAGTTCACGTAGTTAGGTGGCCAGACGTAGGGGTGATGTGGTTGCAGAAAAATTGTCTGACAGCCAAGACTTGGTTCACCTGCTTGTGTGACTTGATGCAGAGTTCTGTGCCCAGACCTAGGGTATTCCAGTAACCACCCTCTTGACCCAGGACAACACTACCCCCTCAGAGCACTTGATGTAGGCTTGCATGTTGAGTCTGAAGCCCTCAACAACAAATTCGGAAGTTCTTTTCTTATCAGAACAATGAGATTGAGTTTTCTTTCCGAAGCCTCTTCACTGTCCTCAGAATGCCGTTTCCAAATTTATGGCACGTGAATTGCGTCATGGTGCTCTTTTTCTCACAGACGGTGCCCAACTGACCCTACTATAGTGTGCAGTCGACAAAATCAAAAGCAAAAAACGCGCATGGGCGGAATTAAAGATATAAAATTTACCCATCGCACTCTCTCTCACTCTCTCCTTCTCTCCCTCTCTCTCTCTCTCTCTCTCTCTCTCTCTCTATATATATATATATATATATATATATATATATATATATATATATATATATATTCGGAAAGAAAACTCAATCTCAAAAAGGAGACCGTCCAGAAGAGTTGCTGGAGATTTTTAAGTCGTCTGGTTGAAAACAATGGCGATTTTCTTGAATAAATTTACTCTTTTGTTTTTGAAGGTATTTTTGTGTAATTTTGGTAAATATATCTGTTAAAGTGAGATAGATATCAGTGTTATTTTCATTTTTGTGTCATTTAGACGACAATTTATCCATCGCAACCTGTATATCTGTTAAAATGAGATGTCAGTGTTATTTTCATTTTTGAGTCATTGCACCCTGTACATAAAAGTTTCGTTAAAAATGACTGACAAGGTATTGCAGCTAATTTATCTATTGAATTTTTCTCCTCCTCATACATTCCTTTTATGGATATAAAATATGTCGAAAATGTTCTGTCCGTCTGAGCATTTTGGCTATTCTTTTAGTCATTATTCAAGTGTAATGTCAATCGACATCTTCTGATGCCTTGATCCTGATCCCCGTCCTTCTCTATATCCTTTCCTCAAACACGCCTCTGTACTCTTGCTCTCACTCTCTCTGTAACCCCTTCTGTATTAGTGGCACTCCCGCCTTACTTGGGGGTGAAATGCTTAAAAAAATATCTGTTTATATCTGAGCCGACCAAGCATAGAAATGAATACAATATGGGAACCAGTAATAAGGAGTGCCAGAGAAATGCGATAATAACAACAAAAATTGCAATATTAGCAATGGTAAATATGTTTGCTGAAGAAAATTAGGTTTATAATATCCAGAAATTCATACACAGATGTCTTCAAGGACACATGGCACAGTGGATAAAGGCATTGGCTAGACCCAGAGACAAAATCCAAATAGTGTAAGTTCAATACCCAGTGAAGGCAGTGAAGGTGAATTAACAGGAGATAACTGATAACTGACATTCATTAAACATGGTTATGTGGAACTAGAACAGTGAAGTAAATAAATAAATATATGTATATTGTCATCCATAAAGTGTTCAGTTAAACACCTGAAGTAGAGAATATGACGGCCAAAATGTTGTACTAAATATGAGGACAATAGTCCAAATAATTTAAATAGCATGTATATATATGTATTGTCATCCACAGACAGACTGTTTCGCTGTTTTGTATCTCAGCTCATCAGTGTGGCTAGACATCCAATTGCCTGTAGCTAGGATCGAAACCCAGAGTCAGTCAGAGATTCTACCCCCTAAATTTAAGCGTATTTATTCTAAGATAAACAGACAGTGACTGAGAGAAATAGATTCGCTTTATTGAAGAGTCTTGCATTATATATATATATATATATATATATATATATATATATATATATATATATATATATATATATATATATATATATATATATATATATGAAAAAGAATTTGAAAATGTAACTTGAGTTAGAAACTTTAAATCCATCAATTCTTCTACATCTATGGATTATATAGTAGAGTAAAATTATCTCTCTAGCCTTGGTTGCCAGTTAGTCTAGGAAAGCACCACCCTGAATTTAAAACTGTGGATAAAGCAATATATATATTCAATGTAAACAGCCAGTTTTAAGTGTCCATTTGTTATAATTTATTTCCTCGGGGAATTTCTTTTCCCCTGGCTCACCAGACAACACTTCCAAGGGTGAAAAAATGAATTTAAATTTACATATAGTTTTTATACACTTTTGGGGAGTAGTTTTAAGTTGATGTAAGGTGAGAGTGGGGGAGAGAGTGTGACATGCATTTTTATTGGTATTTTGATGGGTTTATATACAAAGGCGACGATATCATTGCTTTATTAAGGCTTTTAAATTTGAGAACGTATGTGGATGACATTATATTAGCTCCTCAATTAAATTCAATTCCAGTTGAGTACTCTCGGGCTGAGGTATGCGTTTGTAAACAGTGACTATTATAACTATATAGCGAGACTCTTCGCAAGCCGAATTGAGTCACTGTCGGTCACTGGGCGTGTTTCCAAAAATAAATACGCTAAAAATCCACCTTTATTACGACCGTGCGCCGACAGCTTGGTGGTAGAATATCCGCCTAATAACAATTCAGTCGGGTTTTGATCCTAGCTAGAGGCAACCGGATGTCTAGCCGCACTGATGAGCTGTGATACAGCGAAACAGTCTGTCTGTGGATGACATTATATATATATATATATATGCATATACATATTTCATAAAAAACGACAGACAAGGTACTACTGTTAAGCTTTTTATTTAATTTTTCTTGTGTTCTAACAAGAGCTTTCTTTTCTGGGCAAAGAGTGTAAAAACTGTCCAAATGTTTTATACTTCCGAACACTTTCGTCTATACCTTTAGCCATTATCAAGGATGATTGCGTTTAGCATGAAACAAACCCTAACCTCTTGGTGTTTATTCCAATGCCAACAAATGAAAAAAATTATTTGTATTATTTCTTTTGTGCCTGGTAAATCTGAAACCCATTTATTGCTGAAACTGTTTGGTCCTCTTGCGACGAAAGCGAAGTATCGGTTTTGCGAAATAAAGTATTAATATGGCTTTCTAAAGTCTCCACTTTCATAATTACACACGCGCGCGTGCACACACACACACACACACACACACACACACACATATATATATATATATATATATATATATATATATATATATATATATATATATAAGTATGTGGTGCAGTTCAATTTACATTACATGAATCATTCATACAAAAAACATATTGAAGTTAATGATATAAATGGCGAGAATACATCTTCGCAAACAAATTTAATAAATTACATTAACCCCGAACCTGTAAATGAATGTTATGATCCCTGTTTATAAATTCCAGTTGCATAAGGTCTTTTTTTTTTTTTTACAAGCTTTCATCTGTTCATACAGACATCATCAGGTATGGAAACAGATTTGTTTTTTACATCCCGGTAATAACAGGACAACGAAAGAATAGATGTAATCCGGAATGTTTTTAGAAATGTGTTATTGTACCATATTAATACAAAAACACACAATCCTGAAATTTAAAAATTCAACCTCAGCGTTGAAACCGCATGCTCCAAAAATTTCTTACTCGAATTCCAGCCACGCTCAACACACGAATGCTCGGTATTATTGAAAACAGCATAAAAATAAAATACTATTACATAGAAAAAAAAGTGTCGCTGCACACACTTGAGTTTTGAACATAGACCGCCAGTGAGCAAACACAGGCGATCCCATTATTGAATTAAGTGGATTACATGACCGTTAGGGAAAAGCATAATTGGAACGTAGTGCGACGTCTAATTGATCGCCTGTTTATATTTATGAGATGAGATATTATGTACACTATTTACATTATTCGGAATAATCCTCCTCATCTTTGTTGCCATATTTATCGCAACGTTTATGCCGTTGTACACTCCGGCCTTCTTCAGGTGGCTGGAATGTCGAACTGAACCCTTTATTTTAAGGAATCAGCACATATGCTACGCCACAAAAATCTCCTGTGCCGACCAAGCATAGAAATGAATACAATATGCGAACCAGTAATAGGGAGTGCCAGAGAAAAGCGATAATAACAACAAAAATTGCAATATGAGCTCTGGTAAAAAACATGCAATGATAACAGCAAAAATTGTAATATGAGCACTGGTAAAAATCTTTGCTGAAGACATTAGTCTCATAATACCCAGAAATTCTTACCCAGATGTCCTCAAGGACACATGGCACAGTGGATAAAGGCGTTGGTTAGATCCAGTGTCAGGACCCAAAGAGTGTGAGTTCAATACCCGGTGGAAAACTTATAGATGGGAATTAACAGAAGATAACTGATATCTGACTAGTGGGACTAGAACAGTCTACTCCAGCGAGAGAAATAAAGGGTTCAGTTCGACATTCCAGAAGGAGGCCAATATGATAAATATGGCAACAAATATGAGGACAATATTCCGAATAATGTAAATAGTGTAATTGATCGCCATTTTTAGTCTATCCTCTATTACAATACGGATCGCTATTCTCTATGCTATTTGCTATACTATTTCTGTATTCGGATCACTATTGGATCGAGTATTATAGAGCAAGTACTATTACTGCAAGGTTATTCGAAGGCGTCTGATGATGTATTGTTCAACGGCGTTACTATAGTTGTATCTGCGATTACAAAGTCTCTACTACAACGAACATTACGAAAGTGACAACGAGTATTCGTTGACATCACAAAAGTGGCAACCAGTGTTCGTTGATATCACAAAAAATACATTTTGAACAGCCAAACATGAAGTGAAATTTCTTACCTAAATTTTTTATTTAAAGTAGTCTAGAATGTTAACAATATATGTCATTATTTTCTCTTCGAGTTACATGTGATATCCATTTTAATTGTTCCTGTTTAATTGTGATTCTGTAGCGCCAGTCCACAAGGTTCGAGGATGTGTCGTCATCGCTAAGAACCACATGTTTTTTTACTTACACAAAGCAATTTAGTAAATAGACAGGTAAAAGAAAAAAAAAGATCAGAAAATGCCTAAAATATTGCTGCCGTATATGGTCCGGTACCCCGTTTATTTACCTTCAGCTCCTTGATAAATTCCAAAGCAGAATCATCAATATTATATGTATGCTCATTGGCCCCTTTTTATTTCTGACCCTATTTTTCTTTAAGTTTAATTCCCCATCCCCTCTCTCGTTAGGTCGTCAGTGATGTCAGTTCGCTGGTGGATGCGGGGCGCCTTTCGTTTCGCGAGAATTTTTTTTTTTTTTCGTATTTGTTGCTGTGTCTGAATGAGTGCTTGTCAGTGTGAGTGCTTGGGATGAATGAATGTTTTATACTATTATAGTCCCGCATTGATTTCGGCCAGTGAACTGACATTTCTGCCACATTTAGTGATTGTGAGTTTTTTTTATTACTAATATTATTTTCTTTAGTTTCTAGTAAATAGTTTTGTATTCATATTTGTAAAATACTCATTGGGGCTCGTTTTTAGAATTGTTGTTTTATTCTCCCCCCCCACACACACAGACAATGAATAGTAAATATGGGGACTAGTTAGTATTTTCATAGAGAGAAAGAGGCATTATGATGATTGTAGTAAGAAAGGTACGTATGAATGTGTTGTTTTGGTGTAAGGAATATTGCTTGTGCAATTGTGTCAGTGTTTGCGGCTATCTAAGTTATAGTTAAGACAGAGGAAGACCGTCTTTTCTCCAATCCCCGCTTCGGCCATGTACCACATTTCTGTATATAACAGAATAAATATTGCTCTTCACTCTGGTAACTAGACTCTTTGAAATTAAGCGCAGTACTAGACTGGCGTCTAGGTGTCATCCATTTACAGTTGAGCTGGCTAGATTTATCCAAAAATTCTATGCTAACAGATTCTTTTTTCGCACTTCTTGCTTCTGGAACTCCCTTCAGGCTTTATGCTTTCCAACCAACTTTAATTTGCAAGCATTTAAATGCAGTGTCAATCGCTATCTGCTGTCCTCTTGATTACTCTTTTCTCTACCCACTCATTATTAATGTTTCTGTTCCTAACTCTTCCACACCCTGCAACCCCTTGCGTCTTAGTCTCTTCACTGCCTTGCATGGGGTGACACTGATTACTCTTTCTTCTTCCCCCTCAACAGTAATGCATTTGTTCCTAATTCTTCCACACTCTCTAACCTCTTCTGTCTTAGTGGCTTTACTGCCTTGCATGGGTTGATACTGATTATGATAAAATAAAAAAATATAAGCCCAGTACTAGATTGACGGAAAAGTCTCACCAATTCACAGTTGAAATGGCTAGATGCTAACAGTTTCTTTTCTCGCACTTCCCTCTTGTGCAATTCCCTTCCGGCTCCATGCTTTCCACCCACCTTTAGTTTGCAAATATCTAAATGCAATGTCAATCTCTATCTACTGTTCTCTTGATTATTCTTTCTTCTTCCCGCTCATTATTAATGTTTCTATTCCTAATTCTTCTACATATAGTAACCCCTTGTGTTTTAGTGGCTTTTCTCTCTTGCACTGGAGTGATACCAATTAAAGCAAAAGTGAACAAACTCTATTACTTTATTTACAGCGAAGAAATTATATAAAAAATTATATTGTTAGAAAAAAAGCTTTGTAAAATTGCCCTTTCAAAGCCCATAAATGCTAGACCGAAAGATATTTTCTTGTTTGTGAATTAATAATTAAAAATGGAAAACATGGAAATATGCTACTTATGACTTCAAAAGAGATTTTCATATAACAGAAAAGCCGTAGAGCGTATCATTCCCCATGACAAACAAAAATCTATGTTAAAGACTTTCCCTGGACCCAATAATTATATGCAGTAAATTTCAGGGCTGTACGCAAACATGTTTTGCCATGAATAGCGAACAAATAAGCAAACGTCCTCTTCCATACGAGGTCTGATCAAAAAGTATCGGACCTGGTACTATAAAAAGAAAACTACAATACATATTAATTCGCCTTTTAATCTCCTTCGAAGTACTTCCCCCAACTGAAGCCACATACTTTGATTGAAGCATTCCTGGAACTTTCTGGGGATAACCAGCAGCTGCTTCGTTGTATTCCCATGAATGTCGAATTCTCTCGAGGAATTGAAATCGTGTTCCTTTCAAAGGGCAAGATCTGGAGAATATGGAGGTGGGCGGAGCTGGGGAATATTGTTCATGGCACAAAACTGCTGCAAAGACCATGGAATCTCTGTGGTGTAATAAAACGACCACACTCTACACATTTTCCTTTCAAACAGTCCTATAAACAACGAAAGTGAGCGAAAACGTTACTTAATGTGCAAGAATTCACCCAGACATGTTTTTTTAGAAAGTACAGATAAGGTCTTTCTGTTTAATTTTTATTATATTTTGTCCAATTTCCAAATAAGGTGTTGAGTATTGTACACCAAGTTGTAGATAAAGTGTCCGAAGTTCATATTTTGGCCCAAGCTAAATCACTGTACGTTCTTTAGCTCCGTTACCATAGTGACAGTACAGATACAGCTTTATCACACACACACACCCATATATTATATATATATATATATATATATATATATATATATATATATATATATATATATATATACACGAGCCTATCTTTGCATTGAACGCTTTGAAATATTTTGGTGTTATCTATTAATATTTGTCGTATGTTAACAGTTATGTTTTAGTTACGCCCATGCATCAAGCTAGCTATCCATCTCTCTCTGTCTGTCTCTCTCTCTTTCTCTCTCTCTCTCTCTATATATATATATATGGCTGCGTGTGTGTATATATATATATATAATATAAATATATATATATATATATATATATATATATAACATGGTTGCTTGTATGGTTTCGTTTGATGGTACACTTTTTAAGTGTACTTCCTTTGGGCTCAGATTTGCTACATAAATTTCTCTCTCTTTCTTTCTCTCTCTCTCTTTTTCTCTCTCTCTCTTTCTATTTAACTTTTTTTTGTCATTAGTGTTGATTTTATTCAAAACTGGCAACACATAATAGAAGATTAAATAGACAAACATTATCGCTTCCTTTTAATCAAACTTGTTTGGATATATATATATATATATATATATATATATATATATATATATATATATATATATATATATATACTACTAATAAATATATATGTTTTCCTCACCTTTTGATATATTTCTGGGTTACATACACATGGGAATCGCCAGACACTGATTGAAAACTTGAGTTTTCAATCCATAATCTTTATTTTTGTTTGTTTGTTTGTTTGCGCGAGATATTATTAAATGGATGTGAACAAGTGAAGTCTGTGGAAGTTGGTGGTTCACACATCTTCCGAACCTTGCGGACTGGCGCTACAATATAACGAACGAAGAACTTTACGCTTATCAGAAGGTACATAAACTGAGGACTTTCAACAATAGCAACAACTTGAGTGTCCAGACCATGCCTGATGATTGCCATGTGCATAAAACTTAGCGCTATACCAAACGGTGAGGCACAAAATACATATTTATAGTAGTATAAGTTTTAGCTCTGATATTTTGCATCGAGCACTGTTTTATTACAACTGGTACTCAGTGTGCATACATACATACATATATATATGTGTGTGTGTGTTGGTCTCTTCACTTTGTGAGTTCCATTCACCGTCTCAACCTTAAAGGTTGATGCTTGTTTCATATATATATATATATATATATATATATATATATATATATATATATATATATATACTTTTAATTTATACTTTACTATATATATCAAAGTGAACTCAATGTCAACACTCAGAGGCGATAGGCTGCTTCATGCTAGACGCAATCATCAGAACAACGATTGCGTCTAGCATGAAACAGCCTGTTGCCCCTGAGTGTTGACTTCAATGTTCACTTTTATATACATATATATATATATAAATATATATATATATATAGATAGATAGATAGATTCGTGTGTGTGCGTATACATATATGTATGTATGCATGTATATATAGCTGTTTCTATGTCGAATTAAAATAGCCTTGTTCAACTAAGGTCTGCTCAGCATAGTTGCAGTATAAACAACAGGTAGGCTCTTTAGGAGTTGAACAAACACAAATGTACCTGAGCGAGCGTCTGCAATAGGAATTTGCTAGCCCCCCTATTAGACGAGTATCCTCGGATACGTAAGGCCACCTATACTAAGTACGTATGTTTTGCATATATAATAAACTACTTTCTATCATACAGAATGACGTGAAACCCAAAAATAGCTCGTAAAAATTAGCATCCCCATTTTAATTTGGTTCAAGGATTGACATTCTAAACAAATTTTGTAAAACCTAAGAGAATCTTCGACAAAGACGCTATTACGGAGTGACCAGAATAAAAATAAAGAATAAATAAACAGGTTAAAAAAAAATAAAATAAATAAAAACAAGCAAACGGTGATAAGATTGCACTCTGACCTTTTGATTTACACGGGCAGATGCGCGCACGCGCAGTAGTCGTCGTAAGTGCGCCCGCACGCAAGTCTTCCGCAACGCATGCGCGCGCTACTTTCGCTTATCTGCTTCCCGCACCTTTCATCTGTTTCGCCTAATTACGCCTTTGCGTTTTGCAATTTGCAAACACACGCACACAAACACACACGCATGTGAACATAAACTTACACACACGCAGAAACACACACGCACACACTTGTGTATACATGCGCAGAACCGTTCCTTTTTTTATACAAGTCAGGTTCAAAATGCCGCGTCTTCGTGCGATGCAACTCCTACTAGAGGCTAAACATCAGGACTAATGGAGCTGTCTATAAAATGGTTAATCTAAATTTTCGTCGAAAGAATTACGTTTATAATTTTAAGTCATTTTAACATTTATGCTAATAAAACCAATTGTTTAACGCGCAAGATTTCGTTTCATAGCATATTTACAAAGTTTTATTTGAATAACTGTGATGCATTCAGCGTCGATCCAGATGACTTTACGAACAAATTAAGCAATAAAGTGCACTTGTTGACCAGATGTCTAGTTAAAGCAACAAGCAGTTCGTTCTTATATCATTTTGTAAAAAAATCGGTTAATTAAGATTAATTTAATGCAAGATTCGTCTTTAATGTGCTGTGTCCCTTCAGGGCCTAGGCGATCATGGCCCTTCACTCCCTCCTGTTCTTTTTAGCTCTTAATAAGTTTTGTCTTTCTGTTTTATCGCCAAACACTTTTCCGCTATCCATTTGCTCAAGCCTATCAAGTATGTTAGGCGTTGCTTTACTCTTTCCCTTTATCTGCCCTGTGAGTATCAGATTTTCCAAGCCTTCCTTCCTCATTACGTGCCCCAGAAATTTCAACTGCCTCTTCCTGTTGTTAAGTATGTTTCCATTCTGTTTCCATTCTCTCCTAAACCTCGTTGTTGCACACATATTCGGTCCATGGTATCTTTAGCATCTTTCTGTAGAACCACATTTCTGTTGCTTCGAATTTTTTCTTCATCTTTGAGGAGATTGTCCAGAATTCGCTGCTATATAGGAAGACAGATATCACGTAACAGTTCTGTACTTTTTTCTTTGTTTCTAATGAAATTTTCCTGTCTCTTAATACTCTGCTTAGCTTTTGGAATACATCATTGTCCATCCCAAAACGTCTTCGGATCTCAGTGTCACACTTTTTTGTCCTCTTTTAGAACACTTTTCACATATTTAAATTTCTTCATCTGTTTGATTTTCGTATCTCCGATGAGTAATTTGCATTTTGGGCTCACCATTTTGCTGATAATCACGCATTCTGTCTTTTTGTTGATTATAATTAGTCTTTTCTTCTCGCATTTCTTCATTATCTTCTGTAGGAGTATTTTTTGTTTTCTTTCCGTGTCCGCTATCAACACTGTGTCATCTGCATATTTTATGTTGTTAAGATTATGGACGCCAATAACGAATCCTGTAGGATTCGCTCAGAATTGACTCGTTGTATAGCTTCAATAAGTCCGGCGAGAAGACATATCCTTGTCTTACGCCCCTTCCTATTTTTCTATATCTGCTGAACTCATTTTCTGTTTGTATGCAAGTGGTTCGATGTCAGTATAGATTCTTGATTATTCTAATGTCTTTCCCAAATATGTCAAGGTTACTGAGCAGTATTACTCACACACACACACACACACACACACATATATATATATATATATATATATATATATATATAGAGAGAGAGAGAGAGAGAGAGAGAAAGAGAGACAGAGAGAAAATTATGTAGGAAATTTGAGCCCAAAGGAAGTACACTTAAAAAATGTACCATCATACGAAACCATACAAGCAACCATGTTATCCATATGTATTTCCATTTCACTTTGGAAGTGCTATCTGATGATCCGGCGTCCTTTAAAAGTGCTCTGGTGAAATAAATTATTATAATGGTACCTTAAAGTGGTCTGTTTTTCTTTAAAATATATATATATATATATATATATATATATATATATATATATAAAGAGAGAGAAAGAGAGATGGATAGATAGATACATGCACGCAACCATTTCATATATATATATATATATATATATATATATATATATATATATATATATATATATATATATATATATGAAATGGACTAAGTCCGACAATTATTTTAATATATTTTCTGTTTATGCGTTATTTTTACAGATAAAATTATTTTAGCAAATTCTCTGTTCGATTTCTGTCGAAGGATACATTTTCTACGAAAGTTTTTGAACATTCATGCAATTAATAGTGTTTATTATAATCAAAGCATTTACTTAACTAATTGTATCTATGAAAATAACGTATAAACAGAAGAAAAAAACATGTATATATATATGAAAGAACAATGAGGTCAACACCATGCGACAACAGAATGAACAATATGAACAAAGAAAAAGAATAAAACATACAAAATAGGAATAAACACGAACAAAAAAATCCGTTCAGTTGCAGCAACGAAGAGTGCTCAATATGTTAAGCAGAGCACAGGTAAAATAAATAAATCCTAATAAGCCAGGTACTACCTGCCTAAAAAGTGAAGATTGAAGTCAACACTATATATATACATACATACATATATATATATATATATATATATATATATATATATATATATATATATATATATATATATATATATGATTAAAGACAAAAGGAAAACTTATTTTTGCCAATGCATTTTTTCGTCCTCTTGGGGATTTTATCAATACAAGTCCAAAAATTAAATACCCGCATTTGCCGTGTGCTTGTGTGTGATGTGATGTGTGTGTGTGTGTGTGATGTGATGTGATGTGTGTGTGTGTGTGTGTGATGTGATGTGTGTGTGTGTGTGTGATGTGATGTGTGTGTGTGATGTGTGTGTGATGTGATGTGTGTGGTGTGATGTGATGTGTGTGTGTGTGTGATGTGTGTGTGTGTGTTGTGATGTTTGTGTGTGTGATGTGTGTGTGTGTGAGTGATATATTAGCTGAAGTACTTTCTAATTCAGTTAATCGTACGAAATTAGGTGCAATGACAATAAAACAACTTAGAACTGATGGCGTGATTCTTCCTCTGCTAGTCGTGTCCATTTAGTGCGTGGGTAGTCATGGCTTTCCACAACTTACTGCAGTTGGTATCTGTAAGTAAAGCTTGTCTCTTTGCTATATTTTCCAAATACGTTCATGAAAAAAAAATCGCTCCACACCACAAATGAAGGAATGTCTATTTTGCAGTCTTTGTTATCAATTAAAAGGTTTTGTCTTTTGTCTTCATGT
>OZ010608.1:4327950-4340450 GCA_963932145.1 Acanthosepion lycidas | reverse complement strand
CGTAAAAAGTAAGCAAGCCTCATCAAGAAGGCTGAGATTACTCCGCGCACTTCGCCACTCACGCTGTTGCGTGTTGCTTTGCATCCAAGCGCCGCTCTTAAAATAGCGCTGAAAGAAAATAGGTCCTCGGTTTTTCTATCACGCCTGCTTGTCTCCATCTCCGTCTTCATCTTTGAATAGTAGCGATCCTACTTAAACAACATGCACGTCATTTAATCAATCAGCTCCTCCCTTATACAAACCTCCCCACCCCGCTGAATGCTTCTGATTTAGGCACGTTATTTTGTGTCGTTTATCTTCCTCTCCGAAACAATCTCAGGAGAATTCAAACAGTTTATTTGTTTCAATTTTTTCCCTTAAAGTGCATATCATATTGCGAGTACGTCATCTGCCAAACTTTTTAGCATTATAAATCTTATTTTTTGTTCAATGCGCAGAAAAAATACAGAAGACCTCTTGATTTTTTTTCTTCAATAAAAAGTAAAAACGAAATATTTTGCATAAATATCGACAAGAGAAGGAATTTGCCTAGCATAGTCAAAAAAAAACAAAATAAAACAAAAAAAAAACAAGAAAAAACAGCGGCTCCCTACGCTTTTATATGGAAAACCCTTTAATGTTAAGATAAAAATACAGAGAAGCGACTGGCCTTGTGGTCAAGATAATTGTAAAGTTGTCTTTGCTCGTCGTTCGAGTCTAATTGAAAATTTATGATTCGGAATACTGGCCTTTCTCTTTTTTAAATGCAGTCTCTTTTCCAGTTGAATTGACGCAACATAATCTTTACTGAGCCAAAATAAGTAAATATCGATTTATAAAAGAACGTCATGTGACTTATTGCTAAGACAAGACGGAACCCAGGTAAAAATCCGCGGGGAAATTTTTCTTAAACCCAGCATTATTATCCTTATGTAGGATTGAGAAAAGTTGGGGAAATATCTATGAATAATATAAATGACTTTTTTTTTCTTACTTTTTCTTGTCTATTTCCGCGTTTCATATTCTGGAAAATGTTTCTAATGCTGTTTTTTTTTTTTTTTTTGTTTTTTTTTTTATTAATAATATTATTAATATTATTATTCAAATATATCTTCAATGTAATATATAATATTTTCCAAAGACTAAAAAGAACATTTCATTTTGTCCTATTTTTCTCCTCACAGTTTGTAAATCTGAGTCCAAAAGAACAAAAGCTCCCGATAGAATTATTTCAGAATAAAAAAAAAAAATAAAAAAAAAAAAATAAAAAAAAAATAAAGAACGAATAGAAGAAGACTAAGCGAGAACATCGAGGAAAATGAAATGCGCAAGTGAGTGAGTGAGTGAGTGCTTAAGGATGTGAGTGAGTGAGTGAGTGAGTGAGTGAGTGAGTGAGTGCTTAAGGATGTGAGTGAGTGAATGCTTAAGAAAGTGAGCGAATGCGTAAGAGTGCCGTTAAGAAAGTGAGTCAGTGAGCGAGTGGTTAAGAAACTGAGTGATTGTGTGTGAGGGTAGTGAGAAAAAAAATTGAGTGAGCTCTTGCGAGTGAGTGAATGCTTTAGAAAGTAAATAAATGAGTGAGTGGGTGAGAGATTGAGAGAGAGAGACAGAGAATGAAATACAGTTTTAACGCACAAGCGGGGCACCAAACTCGTGTCGTCATAGTGAAATGAAATGGCTGTGGTAGTCGTGCCACAGGAAAACACGTCGTTGGCTGGAGTTGATGAACATATCGACGTTGCTATGAGAAATGGTAATACTGTAGAAACTTGAGTGGAGCACTAATCAATGTTAGAATGATTGAGCACTATTGTTAAAGGTAAGGAACGGAAATTTTGAGGTCGTTTTTCTTAACTTTTTTTTATATATATATATATATATATAAAACCACATTATTTAGATTAGCATGGTACAAGATCTCAAATGAAGAGCACCCGGTAAGGATTAAGAATGTTAAAGGATTAACTGCTTGTGAGACGAAAAAGGTATTCATGGCTCTCCGCGTCTTCTTTTTTTTTTTTTTTCTATCGGTATCACACCAATTGGAAATATAAATATCTGGGAAGTCTTCTGACAGAGGCACGGTAAGTGCGATGCTGAGATCCGAAGACATATTGAGATAGTAAAAGATGCTTTCCAAAAGCTAAGTAACGTATTACGAGACATAAGGATTTCGTTGATAACAAAGAAAAGAGTACACTACTTCTACATGATATCTGTACTCCTTTACGTTAGCGAATTATGGAGGGTCTCCTCAAAGATGGAGAAGAGACCCAAGGCAACGGAGGTACGATTCTGCAGAAGGATGCTAAGGATATCACGGACCGACAGTGTGAGCAACAATAAGGTTTTGGAGAGTAAGTAAATAAAGACGAAACCTACACTTAACATCAGGAAGAGGCAACTGAAATTTCTGAGACACGTGATGATAAAGGAGGGCTCGAAGAATCTGATACTCAAAGGGCGGATAGAGGGAAAGAAACACAAGGAAAGCAACGCGTGACATGCTTAACAAGCTTTAGCTAGTGGATGACAGAACAGAGTCTGAGAGAAATAACAAAAAGATAAAACTAAATGAGAGCTACAAGGGACAGGAAGAAGTGGAGAAACATGATCGCCTACTCCCTAAAAGGACACAGCCCATAAAAGAAGATCACCCCAAGCAATGAAGTACAGCAGGGTTTACTGGGTGTGGAGGAATTAGGAATAGAAACATTAGTACTGAGTAGAAAGAGAAAAGAGTAATCGGGGGGTGGGGGCAGTAGATAGCGATTGACATTGTATTTAAATTCTTTCAGATTAAAGTGGGCTTGAAAGCATGGAGCCGGAAGAGAGTTCCACAAGCTATAAGTGCGAGAAAAAACTATTAGCATAGAATTTACGCTTATATCTAGCTAGATCAACTGTAAATTGATGAGATCCCGACGCCAGTCTAGTATTGCGCTTAAATTCATACAGTCTAGGTACCATAGAACAATTAACAATGGAAGTATTTATAAAAAAAGGCACAGAGGAGCACCCTTATGGCTGTGGGTAAGTGACTGAAGCCGAGCCGCCAGATCAGGACCAATAATATTGCTGATTCTTCTTAGGATTTTATCAAGCAGCTCTAGATAAATAGCAGGACCATATATGACAGCAGTATTCTAAGCATGGGCGAGTGGTAGACTTATCGATATGCAAGATAGATTCCGGAGAGAAAGTTGTCACATCTCACACGGTGTTGTGGCCTTCTTAGGGCTAGAAATAAAGAGAGTAATTGAGTTAAACAAATATATTAACAGAAACAGTATTACAAAGATATACAAACGAGAGTGTTACAGCAAGAATGTTCGGTCGGACTGTAATATCTGACTGCTGGAAGCTTCCCTTACCAAAAGGCAGTCCCTGCTCCTATTTATACCTGGGAGAGTCCATGCATGCGTAGGTAAATTACCATAACACTATCTATCTATCTATCTATCTATCTATCTATCTCTGTCTAAATATATATATATATATATATGTGTGTGTGTGTGTGTGTGTGTGTGCGTGCGTGTGTGTTGTGGCCTTGTTAGGGCCAGAAATAAAGACACAAAGAGAGGAATTGAGTTAAATAAATATATTAACAGAAACAATAATAGAAACATATACAAACGAGAGTGTTACGGCAAGAATGTTCGGTTCGACTGTCAGAGCTGACTGCTGGAAACTTTCCTCTCCAAAAGGCAGTACCTGCTCCTATTTATTGCTTGTAGATTCTATGCGTGCTTGGGTAAATTACCATAACACACAGTGAACTAACTTTCTTAGCAATGGATTCAATATAGTCTTCTCATTTCATGCCAGCTAAGAAGGTTAGCCCAAGAAGGTGCAACGTGTCACTTTCCCGGAGGTTAGCATCAGCCATGCTGACAGAAGGCAGACAGGGGTCTCAGATGATTAATGGAGAGAAGTTTAGTTTTGAAGGCGTTCAAATTGACAAGCCATGTTTTGGCCCAGTTAACGTCTGTCTTGATATCGTTTTGTACATCAGCTGCCATTTTGACCTTGTCGGACTGATCAGCCTTACTATCAAGGCAGGATGAAATGGTTGTGTCGTCAGCGTAGATGACAAGTGGAGAGTTGATATCATCGGAAAGGTCGTTAACGAAAAACAGCGTGGGACCTAGGATGAAGCGCTGGGGGACACCCACGTTAGTACGAAAGACGAAGGATAGGAAGTTGTGGAGCGCATTGAATTGTTTCCTACCCTACAGCTAAGTCCATGCTCTCTTCCTTGGTGCCACCAGTTCCGTTCTTCCCCAATCTTGATAACCCCCTCCTCCTATCTATCCTACATATCCTCATGATCCTCTTGCTCCCTCTCTATACGAACTTACAATAACCTATGTTAGTAAAAGAGGAAATTGTACATATTATCCATTACTAAGGATGCCGGTAAAATCATCGACTCCTTGTACCGCTCCAGTAAGTACCTGACACCACCCTGCTAACCTCTACTTTTACAAGAGCCAGATCAGGTCAAAAATGGAGTCCTGTTTGGACGACACTGCACAACCTCACTCTCCAGCCTTGATAGAATTCAAAAGCGTCTCCAAGCCCTTGTGGGTGACGAACTATTCTCCACCCTTCAACCTCTCTCTCACAAGCGGGATGTGGCACATCACTTACTGCTCTACCGCTACTTCCAGGGAAAGTACTCGGACGAACTGGTTCCTCCGAGGCAAACCTTACAGCAAACTACCTACATTCCCTCTGTGTCCCATCTGTGAGAAGTAAGTCCAACTCGAGCAGCTTATTTCCACGAACAACTCCACCACAGTCTTAACATGTTCAAGGCTAGAGTTAACTGTTATCTTCCATTCTTAAACACACTAAAGGCCTACAAACGTAACCCTCTACCTCGAGTAGCCTCGGGCCTTGCAAAAGCTGAACCTCTCTGCAAAAAAAAAAAAAAAAAGAAAAAGTTCAAAATCGTCTCTGAGTCCTTGTTGGGGAAGAATTATTTTTATCCCTCAACCCCTATCTTACAGGCGGAATGTGGCGAATCTCTCACTGCCTTATCGCTACATGCCATGGAAAATACTCAGACTAACTTCATTTCCGCCAGGTCTTAACTTCAGGGCTAGAACCCGCTATGTCGCTTACATAGTAGAAAACCACCCACATACCTTCCATATTCCATTGGTGAGAAGGAAGTTCCACTCAAACAAATTCTTCCTACGAACCACTGCCCTGTGGAACAGAATTCCAAGAAAAGGATGTTTCCTCGATCACTATAATCTTAACCTGTTCAAGTCTAGAGCCAACCAGTATTTTCCCACCTCTACATATAAATTACCTCTTAACATAACACTCTACCTCGAGTGGCCTCAAGACTGGTACAGGGTGAACCTTACTATAAAAAAATGTCCATAATATTCCCTTCGTATTTCTTTGATAAGAAGGCCGTTTAACTTCGAAAGATTTCTCCCTTAGACGGTCACTTTATGGGTCAGAGTCTCACGTTGATGTTTTCCAGAACACTAGAATCTTAACCTCTTGGTTAATGGGGAGTCAATAATAATCTTCCATGTTCTCTCAATCTTCATTTCCTTCTCCTTCTTAACGTTCATATCAGTTATCATCTATCATGTGCGGCTCTAAAGCATCGTATTAGGCAAACGAGTACGATTGATTTGTCAGTTTAAAGTCATATCAACACCTTATTAATCATTTAATGACGGAGGTGCAGAAATTTAAATATCTGGGAAGTGTTTTGACAGAGAACGGTAAATTCGACACTGAGATTCGTATATGTATTGAGATGTCCAAAGAAACATTCCAAAAGCTAGCCAGAGTATTACGAGACAAGATGATTTCTTTGGTAAGAAAGAAACAAGTACTGCGCTGCTACGTGTTATCTGACCTCCTTTGCGGTAGCGAATGTTCGACGGTCTCCTCAAAGCTGAAGAATCGAGGCAACGGAAAAATGGTCCTACAGAAAGATGCAAAGGAGATCATGGACCGAGCCAGTGAGCAACGATGAGGTTTTGGATAGGATGCAAACAAGGAGGAAACTTATACTTAACATCAGAAAGAGACAGCTGAAATTTCTGGGACACGTAATGAGAAAGAAGAGCTTGGAGAATTTGATACTCACACGTCGAATAGAGGGAAAGAAGGACAAGGGAAAGCAATGCATGACATATTTAGCGGGATTAAGCAAGTAGATGACAGAACATGGCCTGGGAAAAGTAGCAAAGGGACAAAACTGATTGAGAGCTAGAAGGGTTAGGGAGAAGTGGAGAGCCATGATCGCCTACATCTTGAATGGACACGGCGCATAAAAGAATACTGCCGAAACTTGATTTTGTGGGGAGCTTTGAAGTAATAAAAATATGATATACGTTATTCTGCTTTCACAATTGAATACATGGTAGATGATACTCAGCTTTCGTGCCTATACATGTTTGTGTGGCAGTCTTGTTGAAGTTATATTTTGGGAGACTTTAGAATTTTAGAATATTTGGTGGATTTTGTTGAGCGGATTATCAACCCCAATGGAGTATTTAATGCCAAAATCTACACCCCTGTGAAATCTACACCCCTGTGAAATCTACACCCCTGTGAAATCTACACCCCTATGAAAATTATTTGAAACAATACGAATAATGCCGTTATTATTTTCATTTTTTTGTATTTTTCCAATGAAACATGACACAGGGCACATGTTAGTACTTCATATGTCCATTTCACGAAGACGTTCTTTGCAGATTAACCACAGATTCTCGATTGGATTTAAATCATGAGAGTTTCCAGTCCAGTCAATAGTACTTTGATTTGCTCACTGGTAAGGCTTGCCAGTGTGTTCGTAAAGCGTTACAAAATTTGTACGCGTCCTTTGAGTAACGTCCATCGCAGACAATGGCCGTAGGACAACTAATCGACATTAGAGATAATAGTGTCTGGACATGATAAAAATCTGATTCAATCACAGATGACGCAATATTTTTCAAAGCCAAACAAATTTCATCATGCACCCTAAAAACAGATTCATATTACTGCCCATTACAGCAAATGATCTAATCTGATGAAAAATAGAAATCAATTACCCACTGTCACTCCAGTGGGTCAAAAACTGACTGTATGGTAAAAGAAAAAACTAAAGCGGTTGTTTCAATTAATTTGCACAAAGGTGTACATATTTTGTACATAACCTTATACTTCCAAGGTAAAAGGTATGTTTTTAGATATTTTTGTAACCTAGAAAATGTTACTGAACTGAAGAATAACCAAAACGTAGGTTAGAAATGAAAATGATAATCTTTATAGCATCAACAATATACAATACTCGCCAGCGACGTGAAGTAGGTAAACCACTGCTGGTGTTGAACTACTTACATAGCATATTACCTCCACTTACAATAGTGTCCAACGTATTTATGAGGATTAGGACATATCCATTAGTGTTCATAGATACGCTATATAACAGATATATAGTTTGTAGATTATAAATGTATTGCTAGTATATATTTTATTAAAAAATGTATTGTTAATTTTACCATAAAAATGTACTGTTGATTTTTGTTTGGGTGTTCACTATTTTCCTCATAGCTGGGAGCCTCTCAGGTGCTACCACCTCGGGTGAGAGTAGACCTGGGAACAACAGCTCCTCAAACCCTCCAATCCCCAGATCAGAGGCCTTGCTGCCAGACGTTTATCGTTCTACCGAGGACAAGAACATGAGTAAAAAAAAAAATAAAAGAAATAAAAGAAATCAGCCTGACTTGGTATATCGACTTCAGTAACTTTCTCACCGCCGTGACGTGACCTCCCTCTGTCTTTTCTTTAAATATTTTTTTATGGCAGTTGTACTAATAAACATCTCTCTTTGTTGTTTCTACTGTATGAAGTTCAGCGCAGTACTAGATTGGTAACTAGGTCTCATCGTTCACCTGTTAAACTCTCTTCCGCTTCCTTCATTTCCTGTCAGCATTTATAATTATTATTATAAAACAAAAGGAATCAAGAAGACAGTAGATAACGATTGGCATTGCATATAAATTTTTAAATATCTGTAGTTAAATGGGTCTCTATTTCTCGGACGTCATTCTTACGATCCAAGATACTACTTGTTCAATCATCCGTACTTGCGTCTCGCACACTTCACCAACATAAAACCGTTCTGCCTTCTCACGGCTTCAGCCCTCTTTTATCACGACAGACCAACCAATCAGCGTTCATTGCTTTTGTTCTCAGTTACCCAGGCAAATAGCCTTCTCCAGTCCGACCAGTCAGCATACGACTTGCTATTGGTCGAACCATACCAAACTATAGAACAAAAATAACCGTTACAGAACAGTCTGACTGGAGATTAATGCCATTTTCAAGGAACAAAATGCCGATGCCATGCGCCGGACGTTGAGGTAAAACACTTATTTTCCTTTGCACCAGATGCAAGCAACTCTGGCTCGCTTGCTTCTACGTGACTGTTCACCGTAAGATCAAAGTAAACTTGAAAGCAAGAAGCCAGAAGATAGTTCGACAAGCGAGAAGCGTGAGAGTAGAAACTCTTAACATAGAATTTACTCATTAATATTAAATGGCAAAGTGATAGTTCCATGACATTGTTTATCTAAAAGTCCTAAGTGCTACAGTTGAATATTTAACACTATTTACCGACGGACGATAATAGTCCACGTGTAAATAATGACCACTCCTCATCCGAGAAATTATCTACTTTTTTTTCCCTTTCTTCTTTTTAATCATTTCATCCCAAGCAAGGTAATAAAGCCACTAAGACGCAAGGAGTGTTAAAGAATAAGAAAGAAAAAAGATAATTAAATAGCGAGAACAATAAAAGAAGAGGAATCAATAAGACATCAGATAACGATTGGCATTGCATTTGAATTTTTGAAGATCAAAGTTGGCTGGGAAGCATAAAGTGGAAGAGAGTTCCACAAGCGAGAAGTGCGAGAGAAGAAACTGTTAGCATAGAACTTATGGTTACATGTAGCCTATTCAGCTGTAAAATGGTTAGAAATTGTTGACAATCTAGTAATTCTATTAAATTCATAAAGTCTACATACCATAGTGGAAAATTGATCAGAATGATTACCATGAAAGTATTTATGGAAAAGGTACGGAGAAGCTACATTACAGCGTTGGGAAAAGTGACTAAACAATTCTTTTTTGTCAAACTTCGCGCGTTAAATAAGGGAGTTTGGTTATAATTATAATAATTTCCTACCTTGTGTTATCGAAATAGTGTAAATAATGATAACTCTTTATCCGAGTAATTGTCTGCATTTTTCTCTTCTTCTTAATCATTTCACCCCAAGCAAGGCAATAAAGCCACTAGGACACAAGAGTTTACTGAGTGTTAGAGAATAAGAAAAAACATAATTAAATAGCGAGAACAATAAAAGAAGAGGGATCAAGAAGACATAAGATAACGATTGACATTGCATTTGTATTTTTGAAGATCAAAGTTGGCTGGGAAGCATGGAGCCGAATGGGAGTTCCACAAGTGAGAAGCACAGGAGAAGAAACTGTTAGCGTAGAACTTACGGTTACATGTAGCCAATTCAATTTTAAAATGATGAAAAATTAGTACTAATCTAGTCAGTCAATCAATTATGTGCCATGCGTGATACACGCTTAGGCGATCATGTATCTTTTGATACATGACTGATGAGGCAATTTTTTTCACGAAGTAAGTTGCATTTCTTTCTGCTGTAGACCAGGTGCCACTCATTGCTATAGAGCCAGGTCCTGCTATTTACCCATAGCTGGGGAGAGAAGAAGAGGATTACATGTTAGCACGTAAGTGAATGTAATGGATTCGACTGGAATTCGAACTCGGCTCTCCGATTCCTCATTCCGAGCCGCTATCCATTACTCCACCGTGCCACAATATCATTATATATAGTCATCCACTGATTTGACATCAGTTATCATCCTTTAAATTCATAAAGTCTAGGTACCATACGGGGAGTTGATCCGAATCATTACCATGATTTTTTTTTTTAGGAAATGGAGTATGATCTTCAAGGGTTTTTGTAGCAAAGAAAACGGCGACTTCACTCGTCAAACCAAGCGACAGCGCGTCGCGTGTATCATACGACGGAAAATGTGACGAAAAAGAAAATTACTTATTTAAAATAAAAGGGGGACACGTATTCCTCATGACATGCTGAAGACGGAATAGTTACATTAAAAACAAGTCCATCGCAGGAGTCTCTATAAAAGTATTTTGTTATGCAAAAATTGAACTTCCTCTGCCAGCTGTCGACGAATAGAAAAAATGCTCGGCGGATAAAAGCATCGGGGCGACATGTCGGTTATTTTGGCTACCACGTTTGTCGGAGAGTGAGTTATTTTTCTGACTGGTTGCGTGCATTGTGAGATAGTACCTGCAAATCGAGTTTTCGGCATTTCTTTCTGCCCTCGATATTCGAATCTGAACTTACAGTGATTTATTCTCTGGGTTATGGAAATAATCTGCGACAATTATTTCCTTTGCAATCCCAGATCGCTTACAGGTTTAAATGCAACATCAATCGCCATCTTTTGTTTTCATGAGTCCGTTTCTTCATTTTTTTTCTTTGCTATCACTAACGTCTTCTCATCTTTCACTCTTAGTGACATTAGCGTCTTCCTTGGGCTGAAATGATTGGTTTTTCTTCTTCTTCTTCTTCTTCTTCTTCTTCTTCTTCTTCTTCTTCTTCTTCTTCTTCTTTGTAACACGGTTCATAAAAGAAGAAAAAGGAACGAGTGTCAGGGCAATGGTAGGGCGTGGCTGGTTTTTCCTTGCATTCGAAACAGTTTTGCTCTCTGATTTATCTTTCTCTCAGACTTCTAAACAAAATAAACCTGCCAAGAATATACAATTGACTTACAAGCAAAATATACATTCTCCATCAATGATGGAAGAAAACCGTATTTGTCTTTCTCTTTTTCGTGTTCTCACATCTCACGCTCGCTCCCTCCATTTCCCGCCATACACACACAGGTGTATATATATATATATATATATATATATATATATATATATATATATATATATATATATATATATTGAATTACACAAATGAGGTAATTTGGGATTTCTCTGTTATGTAATTTATATGCTCTGTTATAATAAATACATTGAGCTTTTTTTGTGGATTAATTTTGAATATTTGATATTACTAGGATCCACTTGGATTATATACCAAAGGATTTATTACCTGTACTATATATATATGTGTGTGTATATGTGTCTGTGTGTGTATGTCTGAGTGTGTGTGTAAAAATTTCAGATAGAGTGTATCTATAAAAGAACATGAAAAAGGCAAACGGAAAAATTTCGACCGCTGAGGTGTTTTATCAAGGCAAAATTCTATTTTATTCATGAGCCCCACCATACAATTCTTTTTTTATTTTTATTTTTTTTAAATCCAATAACATTTTTGCTCTTTTATATGAATCCTTCTGACAAAATAAAATTCTTACATTTGCCTTGATGATATCCCTCAGAGGACGATCGCGTCGGTTCAGATATGTTTTCTTTTTCTCTTTTTTCATATATATATATATATATATATATATATATATATATATATATATATATATATATGTATGTATGTGTGTGTGTGTGTGCTTGTGTATGTGCGTCTGTGTGTGTGCGTGTTTGTGTGTTTGTAGTTTCAAATTCAGAAGGCCAATTAAAATATGCGAATATATATATTTATATGTCTGTGTGTGTCTGTGCTTGTGTGCGTGTGCGCGCGTGTGTGCGTCTGTGCGTGTGTAGTTTCAAAATCAGAAGATCAATTTAAATACGCGAATATATATATATATATATGTGTGTGTGTGTGCGATAGTGTGTGTGTGTGCTTGTGTGTCCTTGTGTGCGTGTTTGTGCGTGTGTAGTTTCAAAATCAGATGATCAATTAAAATACGCGACCACGGTTTCGACCTGACGCTCTCTTCGGGCGATACTTTCCAAATGACCACTTTAAAGCTTTATTTAAAAAAAAAAAAAAAAAGCACGAAGAACGCTACATAATTATCTTAACAGGCGCATGATGATTGAAAGAAAGGACATTGGGTATAATGTATAATGAGGAGGGAATATATATATATATATATATATATATATATATATATATATATATATATATATATATATGAGAGAGAGAGACATATAAATATATTAATACATGTTTCATTAAATAATATAGACAAGTTTTGTCTATTTATTTAAAGTAAGTTCCTTTCATATTGTCTGATAAGCTTAATAAAATTATCATTGAAAGACGAAAGGAAATCACCATATTGATACATGTTTAAATCCTAACTAAGATTTCGGCTTACATAAACCATTATCAAAGATGACAATTACATTTCGATATATCAAACAATACACGGACGAAACAATAATGAAAATCTGTTTTTGTTGCATGAAAAATTTCAAAGCAACGACTAATTTGCAAGACCAATTCAGGCGTCCAGTTTCACAAAGCTTACCAGGATGAAGATAGACGAAGTGTAACTAGCACCCTGACATCATA
>OZ010608.1:4300450-4322950 GCA_963932145.1 Acanthosepion lycidas | reverse complement strand
ATATATATCGTCAGGACATATATAGAGATAGAGAGATACGAAGATGCTAAAATAAATGTGATTGGGTTATTAACTATATATGTATGTATATATGTAGGTGTGTGTGTCGATAGATAGATAGATAGATCCTGTCGCCTCTAAATGTTGACTTTTATATTTACACACGCTCTATCTCTGATAATGAGCACTTTATCCCATTATTATAGCACACCTGAAGACTATATTTTTTCATATATATATATATATATATATATATATATATATATACACATTAAGAAATGGACAAAGTCCGACAATTTATTTATTTATTTAATTTATTCAATTTATTTATAAAAAGAACGTTAAACATAAAAATGTCTTTAATATATATATATATATATATATATATATATATATGTGTGTGTGTTAACAATAATATGTATATGAATATGCTGAGATAGATAGATAGATAGATAGATAGATAGATAGATAGATAGATAGGGACATACTGACGTAGACGCGATCGGACTGGTATATATATATATATATATATATATATATATATATATATATATATATATATATATATATATATATATGCTCCCGGAAAATCCGGTTGAGCTCTTGAGAAAATGGTCATTTTAAAAACAGTGGCTTATACCGTTATTAATGCATTGCTCTTCAACCGATTAGAATTGAGCTTTCCAGGCCACTGACATATTTTGCATAGAAAACATTGAAATTTCCCTCCCTCCCTCCCTCTCTACCGTACGACGGTAGCCTCGGGGGTAGAATCTCTGACTGGTACCAAATAGGTCGGGTTTCGCTTCAGGCTGGAAGCTATCTGACGTCTAGCCACCCTGAAGAGCTGTGACAGTCTGTCTATGGAGGACAGTATACACGCACCCTTTTATATATATATATATATATATATATACTTGTAAATTCTTTGTTGTTTCAGAAATGTTCAATATCTAAAAAGTTGTCTGCCTTTGATTGAAAGGTTGTATTTAACTTAGACATAAGTTTTTTCTTGAAAGATATTAAGTGAAAAAGTTTGTATGAATTTTTCCAATCTCTCATAAAGAAAGTTTGGCGGTAATTTTGACACAATTCCCGTGTGTATCATTGCGTGTGAGAGTCTCAAAATGCGACGAAAATTTGTTTGCCATTTCTATTTATAGTTTGTTTTTGTTTTTTTAACAACATACTTATACATAGGGCAAGACAGAGAGGACGGGCGTTCTTGAAAAATTCCCCTCATTAAGCTTAGCTTCAAAATTTTATTGACATCAATGTGTTTGTATTGAATTAACATTTGACAAACTAAATTTTGGAAAACAACATCTCTCATGTAGGGTCTGCTTTCCTTGATGCATTTTTGAATGCGTTCTTGAATGTTGGCCTCCACTTTTTCCAGCATTTCTCTTTTGATTGGGGCGACTTCCACGCGAATACCATCCTTTAAATCGTGCAGTGTACGGGTCTTATTCTCATACACTCGCGTCTTGAAGTGTCCCCACAAGAAATAATTAAACATTTGAGAGATCAACGTACCAACGAGTCCAAAGAGTATCAGTAAACCTGGAAATGAGGCTGTCACGAAAGAGAGGCTGTCACGAAAGAGAGGCCGTAGAACGTCCATTGATGGTCTAGCTATGTGCGCTGTAACACCATCCTGCTGAAACCAGACACGTCGGATAGAAATATGTCATAATTCAGACAAAAATAAGTTTTTTATCATCTCGTTGTACCGCTTGGAGTTCATAGTAACAGCAATTCCATTATGATCTTTAAAAAAAAAAAAGAAAAAAAATGGCCAATGACGCCAGTTTTTCCAACAGTTCACCAAACCATCACTTTTCGGTTGTGCAGTGGTCTTTTGTGCAGTTCTCGCGTATTTTCAATAGCCCGATGACAATTCTATTGAGTCACCATTCCATTGAAATAAATTCATTAACAAAATGTGGTTGCCATTTGCCCCAAAATTTGCTTCCATCTGACATGCGAAGTTAAGCCGCTGTGTATAGCACCCCTGGTCTCAAATTTTGCCCAATAACCAATTTTCAGGGGTGGAAATGCAGTTTTTCATGCAAAATACGCCTTACCGAAAGATTATTGATGCCATGTTCAGCAGTGCGATTCGGACTGTGCAGCAAAGCTTGTCTGACGTTCCACATCTTTTGGGGTACTTACCGTTGGTGGAGCCCACACCGGCTTGCTATTCATTAATGTAATTCGTGTATGATGTGCATGAGCCTAATGTAAAATTGTGTTACGGATTTAAATTCAAAAAATCTAGGTACCATAGCGAAGAGCTTATTTGGACATTACCATAAAAGTATTTATAGAAAAGACATAAAGTGACAACCTTACGGCGGTAGGAAAGAGATTGAAGCAGAGATGCCAGACCAGGACCAATAATATTTCTGATTTTTCTTTGGATTTTAATAAGGAGCTCAAAGTAAATAGCAGGGGCACTGGACCATGTGTGGTAGCAATATCCTAAGCATGGACGAATAGTATACTTATAGATATGTAAGATAGATTCTAGAGAGAAAAAAAAATATTCGCCCGACATATGAAAGCATACTAACTACCATCTCGAGAGCGAAAAAGAAAATTACCTAAAGGAAAGCAAGAAACAAGACTACACCTTTGTGCCCGTTAACTGAAACAATACAAATAATTCCATTATTATTTATCTCATTTTCGTAATAGTGATAGTTCTGCTGATTCACCATGCCAATGAGATGAAAATGAGTTTCATCACTCATTAAGAAAATGGGGTTGTCATTTGCCTCAACAAATTGCTTATAGCTGACTTACGAAGTTAAGCCGCTGTGTGTAGTCTCCCTGGTCTCAAATGTTGCCAAATGACCAATTTGTAGGGGTGGAAATGCAAAATACGACTTACCAAACGATGATCGTTGCCAGGTTCAGTAGCATGCCCAACACGATATAAATATATATATATGTGTGTGTGTGTGTGTGTGTGTGTGTGTGTAAAAATATATAGAAAATAGGAAAGAACTTGTTAGTTAAATAATCCAAAGTTCTTTAGTATTTTTGTATAAAAAAATAATGCTCGATACAAAAGTAGAGCATAAATATAATTATTTATTTAAAAATATGATTCCAACGCTACATAAGAGTTCTCATGTTTCAAAACAAGAGCCGAAAACTTCAATATAATTATTTGAATTAAATTGAATTAAAGTACTAAGCTCTGTTCCATCTTCAAGCGAAATTTTTTTTGGAATCAAAAAATTTTTGGGGATCAAAAAAATTTTTTGAAATCAAAAAAATTTGTTGAATCAAAAAAAAAAACTTTTTTTTGAAATTAAAAAAAAAATTCTTTTGGAATCAAAATATTTTTTGGGGGAATCAAAAATTTTTTTGGAATCAAAAAAAAAATTTGGGGGAATCAAAAAAAATATCACTGATATATATATATATATATATATATATATATATATATATATATATACATATATATATATATATATATATATATATATACATATATATATATATATATATATATATATATATATATATATATATATATTTGCGGCCTGACCATTGCGTCCAGCATGAAACAGCCTGTCACCTCTGAGTGTTGACTTCAATGTTCACTTTTAAATTTATATTTACATACGCTCTATCTTTAATTTGAAAGTTTTAATTTTTAATCGTCTAATATTTACATATTTGGGGAATCAAAAAAAAAATTGGGGGGAATCAAAAAAAAATTCGCTTGAAGATGGAACAGAGCTTGGTACTTTACTTCAATTTAATTCAAATAATTACAGTGAATTTTTCGGCTCTTGTTTTGAAACATGAGAACTCTTATGTAGCGTTGGAATCATATTTTTAAATAAATAATTGTATATATATTTTAAATAAATAACATATATATATATATATATATATATATATATATATTTATGCGAGGTGGGTTTAATCCCTGATATATATATATATATATATATATATATATATATATATATATATATATTTGCGGCCTGACGATTGCGTCCAGCATGAAACAGCCTGTCACCTCTGAGTGTTGACTTCAATGTTCGCTTTTAAATTTATATTTACATACTATCTCTAATTTGAAATTTGAAATTTGAAATTTTTAATCGTCTAATATTATGTAAATCAATAGCGGATCTTAAGTGCCACTTAAGATTATCGGACAAAATTTCATAACTCTCTCTATATATATATCTTTATTTTATTCAACCTATTTAATTTTTAAATTGTTCCTATATTTAATTAATTGTTCCTTAATATTATTTTCTAATTAAATGCAAATGTTTCGCAAATATATATATATATATATATATATATATATATATATATATATATATATATATATATATATATATATATATAATTTAACCGTTTTGTATCTTGTCTTAAGATTTTGACCAGGAATGTCCCTAAGAAGCGAAATAAATTCTACTGAAAAGTACTTGAATATTCCTAAAGCTAAAAGCTGGTCCGCCTTGAATAAAATGGATGTAATCTGTACATCTGTTCTGTCAGATAACCTCAAGCGGGGATTCTTTCGAGCCACTCTTATAGGTGGTTTTCATGGATGGTTGTATGATGCCCTTGCTTGGACATTAATTAAAACCGTAAAATAGCGTTTCACTACTGATGCACCCGGGTACATTTGCGCTCCAATGGGTACCCACTCGTAGCCCAAGTTGATAGAAGAGTAATTTATGAATTATTTTTATATTTAAAAAAAATCTTTATTTTTTAAAATCTAGAGACTTCAAATAATGCAGTGTCTTAAAAATAAATACTTATTTAAGGAGACTTCTTTATTATTTTAAGATTTTCAAGTTTCATGACGAATTTTAGCTTATTAAAATTGAAAAGTGCGCCCCAAAGTTTTTGTTATTATACAAGTGGGCCCTGAAGTGAAAAAAATGCTTGAGAAATATTACCCAAGAGTCTAAAGTTGATAGAACGTACACTCGGATGTTGAGCGTTATATTTAGCATCCAACTAAATCACAGCTCTATAGACCTATCCATGATCTTTCTACAAATTGAACGCATGATCGCTTTGCAGAAAAATGCTAGCGAGCAGAACAAGAACTTGCGACTGACCTAATGCTTTTGACCTCCCAGCTATATAGCAAGACATGTTGGTCGCCTAGCAACCACCTACATTGACCAGGCATGACACAGAATGCCACCCTAATGACCTTTCGTCCTGGATATGCAAATAAACAACATCCGGTAACAAGGCTTCCGATCGAGAGGTTATGAGGTGAGGAGAACCAACTCTTAAGCACCTGTTAAGGTCCACGCTATTAAGGAATAGTGAACACCCAAACTTGTATCAAAACATGAAAATATAAAATTAGACTAGAAAAAATTACCAACAATATATTTCGGCGGGGGGGGGATTACCAAACTTATAAGAAAATAAAATTCCAGTGTTAGATAACCCATAAGGAGTTGATATACCATTAACCAAACCATTCCAAAAGATATTCCTAATTATCTTGCGACCTTAATGCAGGACTGTGATGATTAGCGTCAGAGACTCGTGATGCCTGAGACAGCCCGACCGAATAATAATAATAATAATAATAATAATAATAATAATAATAATAATAATGAACACCACCCAGACTCGGTTACGGAGATAGGACCTGTTACAATTCTATAGGACTACACAATACACACTGACAGAACAATCAAAGCCAACCGCCCAAATATTGCTATTAAAGACCACAAACAAAAAAGTGTCTCTTTATTGATATGGCAGTCCCTGCAGACTGCAATATATCGTTGAAGATATTCAAAAAGCTGTCAAAATACAAGGGCCTTGAAATACAAATCTAAAAAATGTGGCACATGGGAACATCAACAATCCCTGTTGTAGTTGGAGCCCTAGGATTGGTTGGAAAATATTTCAGTAGATTAATTGAAGGGATTCCTGGAAGTCCATGCCTCAAAGAGATACAAAAAATTGTTCTGACCATTACAGCCCACACTTTACGAAGGGCTTTATCTATGTAATTTTTTTTTTTTTTTTTTTTGTGTCAGTGGAAAGTGTCATGATGCCATTTCTAACATTAGGTCCCTGGGCGGGACCTGAAAAGAAATGTGTAAACGCCAGAAATCAAAGGAAATAATAATAATAATAATAATAATAATAATAATAATAATAATAATAATAATAATAATAATGTAGAGCTACATTTGATGGAGCTGATGGATGTGTTAGACGGTGGACTTTTCATCGGAATATTCAACCTATTCGTTTTTGAAGGCAAAAGAGGAGATTTGAAGTAATGGTTTCAGTTTGCAAACCGTAATCTAAACATATCATTTGTTGAAGATGTCTAATCCTTGAAAAAACCTCGATCAGTGAAGACCGAACATTTTACAGCCGTAAAAGTCTGCGGGACCAAAAATTTTACAATCATATTCCGGGAAAGGGAACTCGATGTTCGCTGTTTTGTTTTTTGTCTTTCTAGTTCTTCCTGCCTTTGCTGATTTTCTGCCCATCCTGTTTTCCCGCCTGCTTATCTCGAATTTCCTCCATTCGAACGCACCATATCAAACGATAGATACTGAAAATTAAACTACGATTGTCAGTGGATATCTTACTAGTAATTATTGATTTTGTGAACGAACTGAATTGCAACATGTGGCGATATATGACGGCTTTCGACATTATCTATCTTAGTCTCTTCATTTCTTTCTTTCTTTCTTTCTTTCTTTCTTTCTATCTATCTATCTATCTATCTTTGTCTGTCCATATCTTCCTGTCTATGTGCTAATACCTATCCCAGACTTTCCATATCTATCTATCTATCTATCTATCTATCTATCTATCTATCTATCTATCTATGTGCCAATGCCTATCTCAGCCTGTTAATATCTATCTGTTTATCTTAGTCACTTCATATCTATCTATCTATCTATCTATCTATCTATCTATCTATCTATCTATCTATCTTGGTCTGTCCATATCTATCTATCTATCTATCTATCTATCTATCTATCTATCTATCTATCTATCTATCTATCTCAGTTTGTCTACATTTTATCTATCTGCACAACCCAAGTCTCGTGTGTGCACACTGGAGTTCGGAGGTTGTGACCAATGCCAAAATTGCACATTGACACTTCTCTAGCTGCTATCGTCTGATCAGGCACCAGCCAAGGTCAGTTCTGATTGTGATTTGTACCGGTTCTTTTGTCGGCCTTCATGTCATAGCATCTCACCGTACAACTAGGAATGCGTTTTTGCCCCAAGCGGATGGCGAACGCAGTCCATTGTATTTGCTATAATTGTGATTAAAAGAGATAGTTTCACTTGGAAATTCGTTATTTACTATATAGATATATCTTGAACATTTCACCATCATCAGTTAGTTACTTCTAATTTTATAGGCTTATGTAATAAAGTTTTTCATATTATTTTCATCTCACTCTGTTTATATGTGAGTGTTACCCTCCTTAGATTCTCCAAAAACGCCCATTATGCGGCACAATTTAAGTTTATAAAATGGCAAACATATCCTCTCTCTTTCTCTCTTTTCGCTTGCTTCCAGATATAGTCGCATGTCGATATGGTGTACCCCGCTGGGGTACGCTTGTTTTCTTGGTCCTCTGTTGACTGAACTCTCTCACACACGCACATACACAAGCGTGTGTATCACACACACCTGTTTCACGCACATACAGATACTAGCACATTCTCATAGATAATTTCTAATGACTTCTCCTTTGATATCAGTTGTGTACACATTTCATTTCTTTTGTAAGTAACACGCATTAATTGTGGTTTGGTTTCTTTTAAATTCCATGTTTTGTGTTTCTGACTTTTATCAGGAATAGCATGAGTCCGCCAAATATTGTTTGCGAGACAAATGTTCCAGAAGCAGTAAATATTTAACAAAAATGTCCACACCACGAAACAAGGGAGGTAACTCCCGCAACATATCTATCTGTATCTATTTGTCTGTTTATATCATGGCGGAGTGGTTAGAACGTTCGCATTCTAACAATAAGACCTGGGTCCGAATGTCACCATGGTCGACTTATCAGTGTTGTGGTAAACCCTCCTACAGTAGAATGAACTCTCCCTCCTCTCATAAATACTAACTGCGAGAGTCGGTTGGGAAGAATAGACGCAGACTCAGACTGTGTGCGACTTCTGTCGAACTCTCTGCTTTGGCAAGAGAGGAACCCGGACGAAGCTGTGCCGAAAGGCAGAGTTTCGTCCGGGGAGGTAGACAGACCCTGAACCCGTTTATGCGAGTTCTAAGGGAATATTTTTGGCCGAGCCTACGGGCTCGGAGAACCCACAGTAAACTAGGCCTTGTGCTATATGCAACACTCGTGGGGTGATGGGCTCTTAAATATAGCGTAGACGCAGTATTAACCTACCGTTCCGACTTACACCCCTTTCTGATTATTGCTAACACTTTTGCTTTGTATATATCTGTTATTTCAATACACTTGTTCAACCTACCCTCGTCTTCTGTGTCTTTCTTTCTGGCCTCTAAATAGGCCACAGTAGATAGATAGATAGATATAAACAGACCGAGATAGATAGATAGATAGATAGATAGATAGATAGATAGATAGATAGTGTTGTGGTAAACCCTCCTACAGTAGAATGAACTCTCCCTCCTCTCATAAATACTAACTGCGAGGGGGAGTCGCAGTGTTAACCTGACCGTTCGGACGTCAACCTCTATCTGCTTATAATTAACACTCGTTGTTTGTATATATCTGTTATTTCAATACACTTGTTCAATCTACCTTCATCATCCGTGTCTTTCTTTCTGGCCCCTAAACAGGCCACAACAGTCAGGAAGGAGACTTCTTGATGTTATCGGACTGGAAGGGTCGATCCCAGAGTGCGGCACCTTTGGAAAGTGCCTGAAAACCATACCACAGGTTGACCCAAGTCTTGCGAGTCAAATTCGGTAGAAAGAACCCTTGCATAATTATGCTAGCACAAAGTCGCAAGTCATCGTGGGCAAGGGTTTGCGTGTGCTGGCTTTGTTCAAATTGTTGATCACGGTAAATAATACTCTGACTAAGGTCTGCTCAGCATAGTTTTAGTATAAACCAGTGGTGGGCTCTGTGTTGATGGAATAAACAGAAATGCACCCAAGAAAGCGTCTGGAATAAGGATTGCCTTGCCGCCAAAGTAGACGGGTAAACTCGAATACGAGTGGCCAGCTATACATGATGTTCATACCTATCAATTTCAATGCATCGAAATCGACCTATCTGAGATGGGTAGGCGACCTTATTAGAAGAGGGGATACCGTATTACTGAAACAGTTATTTTGGGGGTTTTACTCTGTGGTAAAAATCTGAAATACAAACGAAAAAAAGAATTTTAAGCATGTTGAGTAAAATTTGGGAATAGGAAGTGCTGTCGACCTGGTCAGTACCAAGAGTGATCACTATTTGGGAATAGGAGGTGCTGTCAAGCTGATCAGTACCAAGAGTTTCACTATTTAGGAATAGGAGGTGCTGTCGACCTGGTCAGTACCAAGAGGGATCACTATTTGGGAATAGGAGGTGCTGTCGACCTGGTAGGGCCAAGAACGATATCTCTTTGGGAATAGGAGGAGCTTTCGAACTGGTCAGTACCAAGAGGGATCACTGTTTGGGAATAGGAGCTGCTTTTGACCCGGTCAGTACCAACATGGATCACTATTTGTGAATAGGAGGTGCTGTCCACCTGGTCAGTACCTAGAGGTAACACCGATTGGGAATAGGAGGTGCTGTTGACGGGGTCAGTAACTAGAGGGATCACCGATTGGGAATAACAGGTGCTGTCGACCTGGTCAGTAACTAGAGGGATCACCGTTTGTGAATAGGAGGTGCTGTCGACCTGGTCAGGACCTAGAGGGATCACGATTTTAGAATAGGAGGTGCTGTCGACCTGGTCAGTACCAAGAGTGATCACTATTTGGGAATAGGCGGTACTGTCGACCTGGTCAGTACCTAGAGGGAACACTGATTGGGAATAAGAGTTGCTGTCGACGTGGTCAGTAACTAGAGGGATAACCGTTTGAGAATGGGAGGTGCTGTTGACCTGGTCAGTAACTAGAGGGATAACCGTTTGAGAATAGGAAGTGCTGTCGACCTGGTCAGTACCTTGAGGGAACACCGTTTGGGAATAGTTGGTGCTGTCGACTTGGTCAGGAACTAGAGGGTACACCGATTGTGAATAGGAGTTGCTGTCGACCTGGTCAGTAACTAGAGGGATCACCGTTTGGGAATAGGAGGTGCTGTCGACCTGGTCAGTACCTAGAGGGAACACCGATTGTGAATAGGAGTTGCTGTCGACCTGGTCAGTAACTAGAGGGATCACCGTATGGGTATAGGAGGTGCTGTCGACCTGGTCAGGACCTAGAGGGATCACAATTTGGGAAAAGGTGGTGCTGTCGAACTGGTCAGTACCTAGAGGGAACATCGATTGGGAATAGGAGTTGCTGTCGACCTGGTCAATAACAAGAGGGATAACCATTTGGGAATAGGTGGTGCTGTCGACTTGGTCAGTACTTGTAGGGAACACCGATTAGGAATAGGAGGTGCTGTCGAACTGTTCAGTAACTAGAGGGATTACCGTCTGGAAATAGGAGGTGCTGTCGACTTTGTCAGTACCACGAGGGATCGCTGTTTGGGAATAGGAGTTGCTTTCGACCTGGTCAGTACCAAGAAGGATCACTATTTGTGAATAGGAGGTGCTATCGATCAGGTCAGTAACTAGAGGGAACACCATTTGGGAATAGGAGGTGCTGTCGACCTGGTCAGGAACTAGAGTGATCACAGTTTGGGAATAAGAGGTACTGTCAGACTGGTCAGTAACTGGAGGGATCACCGTTTGCGACAAGGAGGTGCTGTCGACCTGGTCAGTACCAAGAGGAATCACTGTTTGGGAATAGTAGGTTCCGTCGACCTGGTCCGTACCAAGAGGGATCACTGTTTGGGAATAGGAGGTGCTGTCGACCTGGTCAGTAACTAGAGGGATCACCGTTTGGGAATAGGAGGTAATGTCGACCTGGTCAGTACCTAGAAGGAACACCGATTGGGAATAGGAGTTGCTTTCGACCTGGTCAGTAACAAGAGGGATCACCATTTGGGAATAGGTGATGCTGTCGACCTGGTCAGTACCTAGAGGGAACACTGATTGGGAATAGGAGTTGCTGTCAACCTGGTCAGTACCAAGAGGGATCACTGTTTGGGAATAGGAGGTGCTGTCGACCTGGTTAATACCTAGAAGAAACACCGATTGGGAATAGGAGGTGCTGTCTAACTGTTCAGTAACTAGAGGGATTTACGTCTGGAAATAGGAGGTGCTGTCGACTTGGTCAGTACCAAGAGGCTTCACTGTTTGGGAATAGGAGTTGCTTTCGACCTGGTCAGTACCAAGATGGATCACTGTTTGGGAATAGTAGGTGCTGTCGACCTGGTCAGTACCAAGAGGGATCACAATTTGGGAGTAGGTGGTGCTGTCTACCTGGTCAGTACCTAGAGGGAACACCGATTGGGAATAGGAGTTGCTGTCGACCTGGTCAGTAACAAGAGGTATCACCGATTGGGAATAGGAGTTGCTGTCGACCTGGTCAGTAACAAGAGGGATCACCATTTGGGAATAGGTCGCGCTGTCGACCTGATCAGTACCTAGAGGGAACACCGATTGGGAATAGGAGGTGCTGTCGAACTGTTCAGTAACTAGAGGGATTACCGTCTGGAAATAGGAGGTGCTGTCGACTTGCTCAGTACCAAGAGGGATCACTGTTTGGGAATAGTAGGTGCTGTCGACCTGGTCAGTACCTAGAGGGAACACCACTTGGGAATAAGAGGCGCTGTCAAACTGGTCAGTAAGTAGAGAGATCACCGTTTGGGAATAGTAGGTTCTGTCGACCTGGTCAGTACCAAGAGGGATCACTGTTTGGGAATAGTTGGTGATGTCGACCTGGTCAGTACCAAGAGGAATCACTGTTTGGGAATAGGTGGTGGTGTCGACCTGGTCAGTACCTAGAGGGAACACCGATTGGGAATAGGAGTTGCTGTCGACCTGGTCAGTAACAAGAGGTATCACCAGTTGGGAATAGGTGGTGCTGTCGACCTGGTCAGTACCTAGAGGGAACACCGACTGGGAATAGGAGGTTCTGTCGACCTGGTCAGTACCAAGAGGGATCACTGTTTGGGAATAGTAGGTTCTGTCGACCTGGTCAGTAACAAGAGGGATCACAATTTGGGAATAGGTGGTGCTGTCTACCTGGTCAGTACCTAGAGGGAACACCGATTGGGAATAGGAGTTGCTGTCGACCTGGTCAGTAACAAGAGGTATCACCAGTTGGGAATAGGCGGTGCTGTCGACCTGGTCAGTACCTAGAGGGAACACCGATTGGGAATAGGAGTTGCTGTCGACCTGGTCAGTAACAAGAGGGATCACCATTTGGGAATAGGTCGCGCTGTCGACCTGATCAGTACCTAGAGGGAACACCGATTGGGAATAGGAGGTGCTGTCGAACTGTTCAGTAACTAGAGGGATTACCGTCTGGAAATAGGAGGTGCTGTCGACTTGCTCAGTACCAAGAGGGATCACTGTTTGGGAATAGTAGGTGCTGTCGACCTGGTCAGTACCTAGAGGGAACACCACTTGGGAATAGGAGGTGCTGTCGATCTGGTTAGGACCTAGAGTGATCACAGTTTGGGAATAGTAGGTGCTGTCGACCTGGTCAGTAACTAGAGGGATTACCGTCTGGAAATAGGAGTTGCTGTCGAGTTGGTCAGTACCAAGAGGGATCACTGTTTGGGGATAGGAATTGCTTTCGAACTGGTCAGTACCAAGAGGGATCACTATTTGGGAATAGGAGGTGCTGTCGACCTGGTCAAGAACTAGAGTGATCACAGTTTGGGAATAAGAGGTGCTGTCAAACTGGCCAGTAAGTAGAGGGATCACCGTTTGGGAATAGGAGGTGCTGTCGACCTGGTCAGTTCCAAGAGGGATCACTGTTTGGGAATAGTAGGTTCTGTCGACCTGGTCAATACCAAGAGGGATCACTGTTTGGGAATAGGAGGTGCTGTCGACCTGGTCAGTACCAAGAGTAATCACTGTTTGGGAATAGGAGGTGCTGTCGACCTGGTCAGTACCTAGAGGGAACACCGATTGGGAATAAGAGGTGCTGCCGACCTGGTCAGTACCAACAGTGATCACTATTTAGGAATAGGTGGAGCTGTCGACCTGGTCAGTAACTAGAGGGATCACCGTTTGGGAATAGGAGGTGCTGTCGACCTGGTCAGTACCAAGAGGGAACACCGATTGGGAATAGGAGGTGCTGTCGACCTGGTCAGTACCTAGAGGGAACACCGATTAGGAATAGGAGGTGCTGTCGACCTGGTTAGTACCTAGAGGGATCACTGTTTGGGAATAGTAGGTGCTGTCGACCTGGTCAGTAACTAGAGGGATTACCGGCTGGAAATAGGAGTTGCTGTCGACTTGGTCAGTACCAAGCGGGATCACTGTTTGGGAATAGGAGGTGCTGTCGACCTGGTCAGGACCTAGAGTGATCACAGTTTGGGAATAAGAGGTGCTGTCGTCCTGGTCAGTACCAAGAGGGAACACCGATTGGGAATAGGAGTTGCTCTCGACCCAGTAACTAGAGGGATCACCGTTTGGGTATAGGAGGTGCTGTCGACCTGGTCAGTACCTAGAGGGAACACAATTTGGGAATAGGTGGTGCTGTCGACCTGGTCAGTACCTAGAGGAAACACCGATTGGGAATAGGAGGTGCTGTCGACCTGGTTAGTACCTAGAGGGATCACTGTTTGGGAATAGTAGGTGCTGTCGAACTGTTCAGTAACTAGAGGGATTACCGTCTGGAAATAGGAGTTGCTGTCGACTTGGTCAGTACCAAGAGGTATCACTGTTTGGGAATAGGAATTGCTTTCGGCCTGCTCAGTACCAAGAGGGGTCACCATTTGGGAATAGGAGGTGCTGTCGACCTGGTCAGGTCCTAGAGTGAATACCATTTGTGAATAGGAGGTGCGGTCATCCAGGTCAAGACCTAGAGGGATCAGTGTCTGTGAATAAGAGATGTTGTTGGCTGGGATGTGTGGGTTGTACAATGGATACCGGCTCGAAAGTGGAAGTCAGAGAGCCGATTTCAAATTCCAATTCATTATATTCAGATACGCGTAAGTAGCCTTGTGAAATGTATGATTCCCCCTTCTCTTCTCCCCATCTATGGATTAATTAGCAGTATTTGTATCACTAAATCATTATTACCGCCATCCAAAATCATACAATCTAAAAATATTTTCTGGTTTTAAATAACAAGCAAAAGGTAAAATACAAGTCATTCACGTATGTCAAATTACTGATGTTTTTATCTATCTATCTATCTATACATATATATATATATATATATATATATATATATATATATATATATATAATGGAATCTCCCGTCGGTTTCGACGTATGAGGAACTGACAGATTACTTGATTCAGTTATGAAAGTGTGTGCAATGATCTTAAGTGGCATTTAAGACCCGCTAGTGATTTACAAAAGAGGCCACATATGGAGCAAGTGCGATGATTGTGAAATGAAATCACTGTTAGATTGGTTGACCTTTTAGATCTTGCTCTCGCTTCTTGAAGATGATTCAGACAAGCAGACTGAAAATTGTTGAGTCCACTAAAACACGTTGATCTCCATTCTACCCGCTCCAAAGCTAAGCGCTCAAGGGTGTTATGTGGTATATTGACTGTTGACAAGTTGCTTTTCAGCTTGTCTTTGTATCTTAGCCCTGGGCGTTCTACCTTCCTGTAGCTCTGATCAAACTGTCTGTATATTAGGATATATATATATATATATATATATATATATATATATATATATATATATATATATATATATATATATATATATATATATATAGGCACCTCGACGTGGTGCAATGATTAGCAAGCTTGTCCCTCTAGTACAATTACGACTGAGTAGTGAGTTCGTTCTTCAATAGGTGCCCATACTTTCGGCCTTGTGTCACATGTAAACTACGCTTGGAAAATCACTATATATATATATATATATATATATATATATATATATATATATATATATATATATATATATATAATGAAGAACAAAAAGAACAAGAACAAGAACAAGAAGAAAAAATATATATTTTAATAGCATTATCTGCGTTTTCTTACGCCCACTTTTTAAGAACGTTGATAAGAAGTTTTAAGACTCTTGATATTGATGCTAAGGGCAGGAAACGCCGACAGGAAATCGATCTCTGAGGAGGAAAATGGTAAGCGAAGTTGAAACTTGAAACGCTCTTTTCGAAATCAGGACAGAACCTCAATCCCAGATAATTTTCTGTGGCGGGGGGTCTTCTTGTCCAAAGTAAGACTTGCTCGTCAACAAAGATCTCATGATGATAATCAATCCGAAGCTGTCGACGTAGACAGCCATTCACAATGATTTACAAGCAATCTGTCAGGCTTTTGATGAAGTACATAGGCGAGTGGCAAGTATGTAAAGACGCATGAGAGTGCATAAGGATTGGATAAATTCGAAGAGTGCACGAAAGTGTGTCTTCTGCGATATATGAAACCTTTGAGTCACTAAAACTGAAGAAATGGCCCCTTCTGCTAAGAAGTGGCAATATCTATCTATCTATCTATCTATCTATCTATCTATCTATCTATCTATCTCAGTATATTTATATTTCTCTATAGTCATATCTATATGTCTATCTCAGAGTTTACATACACACGTATATATATATATATATATATATATATATATATATATATATATATATATATATATATATATATCGTCAGGACATATATAGAGATAGAGAGATACGAAGATGCTAAAATAAATGTGATTGGGTTATCTGTCGACTCTCCCATCGAATTCGACGTATGAGGGCCAAGCAAACCAGTTCCTAGGAACCCGGTTCCTAGGAACCGAAAGCCCGACATCAACACAGATGATTTGCGCAGAACCATCCACACTTTTTGAAGGGCCAAATACAAAAACCTGGTGTATTACGTGCCACAAGGTCCCCAGACGACCCTCCGCTGGTTTTGAATTCAGCGTTGTCCTTCTTTTAGACCAGTTGTCATCCATAGCTAAAGAACCCTGCTTGTCCTGCTATTTACCCATAACTGGAAGAGGAAAAAGAGGATTCATAACTTTCCCAAGAGTATTAGCATGTAAGTGAATGTAATGGAGGAGTAGGAATGGTGGAGTAATGGATAACGGCTCGAATCACCTACATGCTATCTATCTCTCTATATATATATCCTCTCTCTCTCTCCCCCTTCCTCCCTCTATCTCTCTCTCTCTTTCTATATATATATATATATATATATATATATATATGGTGGGGCGCCCGAAAGGTTAAGACATATATATATATATATATATATATATATATATATATACACCCTCTCTCTCTCCCCCTCTCTCTCTTTCTATATATATATATATATATATATATATATATATATATATATGGTGGGGCGGCCGAATGGTTAGGACATATATATATATATATATATATATATATATATATATATATATAGATGGATTTAGATGGAGGACCCCTTTGGATTAGCTGCTGCTGTAAGTCTGGATGTGTGTTTAATGTAATGGATAATGTTACGGAATTGTTAATCGGACAGCTGGGTTTCAGTTCCCGTTAGGTTCGTTACATACGCAACGTGGGAAACGTGTGAGTCCTCCTCTTCTCCCCCAGCAATGGGTTAATTAGTAAAACTTGAATCACTATATCATTACTACAACTACAAAACATTCTAAGAATCTAAAAATATTTTTTCTAGCTTTAAGTAATTTACATTGGTTTGCTAAACTGCAATAAAAAATCAATCAATAAATCATATACATCTCTCTCTCTCTCTCTCTCTCTCTCTCTCTCTCTCTCTCTCTCTCTCTCTCTATCTATCTATCTATCTCTGTTCCCATGCCTGTTTATATCTATCTATGTATCTATCTGTCTCTCATTTTCGTTCTCTGTCTCTCTCGATATATATATATATATATATATATATATATATATATATATGGGATAACGATAGATATTTTTTATATATCAAGAACAATTTTTGGGGTGATATGTAGAAAAATCTTTTGTGTGACACGTTTTATTCTTTAGAACTACAACAATTTTTATATATTTTGGGAATATATATATATATATATATATATATATATATATATATATATATATATATATATATATATATATATATATATATAAGGAAGAGGTTATATTAGTTCCAACGAGAGAAAAGTGTGTATATTACAAAGAGAAACCTCAAACGTTTTTGGTTGTAATGTGGCATTCTTTTTTTTTTTTTTAAATGTTTTAAAGCATTATTTTATTTTTTTTTTTTTTTTAAATCCACATTACAACCAAAAACGTTTGCGGTTTCTCTCTTCTTTTCAATATATATATATATATATATATATATATATATATATATATATATATAGAGAGAGAGAGAGAGAGAGAGAGAGAGATAGAGAGAAAGAGTGAGTGAGGGAGAGAAAGAGAGAGAGGGTGAGATTGAGAGAGATGCAAATGAATCGAACAAATGACCGAAAAGAGGGGTCAGACTATGATACATCTTCTTATCGGAATTATTCAGCCATTACAATGAAGTGATCCTTAGAGAACAAGAGGATCTTGTCAGGTTTATTTTCTGATCAACACAAAATTAACTTGGTAGTAGAACGGAACGATGAAACTTGATCCAATTGCCTTTTCTCAAGTGAACGCAACTCATTCGGTCGCTAGTTGAACTCGGCTCGTCAATTCTTCGTTTCGCGCCCATAAATGTTTCGCTCCCCACATACCAATTTTCTGTTAATGAACTCAAAGATAGAATTCTTTTTCATATATGACAATGGAGATAATTGAAAAGATTTTTAAAAATGATAGATTCCGCAACTAGAATCAATGCAATTGCAAAATTACTTAAATATAGCGGCCATGGTATGATGGTTCATGTGTCTTAATAATAATAATAATAATAATAATAACAGAAACAAGAAATAGAACAAGAAGAAAAAGAAGAAAAGAACCTCAAGAAAAAGAAGAAAAAGAAGATGGAAAGATCAAGAAAAAAAGAAGAAAAAAGAAGATGGAAAAGAACAAGAAAAAGAAGAAAAAGAAAAAAGAACAAAAAGAAGGAAAAGAAAACATGAAGAAGAGGAAAAAGAAGAAAACAAACCACAAGAAAAACAAGAACAAATGGAATAAGAGAAAAAGAAAAAGAACAAGATGAAAAAGAGCGAGAAGAACAAGAAAAAAGAAAAAAAAGAAACATAAAAAAGAAACAGAAAAAAAGAGAAGCAAAAGAACAACAACCAAAAATGAAAAGAATAACAAGAAGAAGAAAAAAGAAGAAGAAAAAGAAAAAGAAGAAAAGCAAAGAAGAAAAAGAAGAACAAGAAAAATAACAAGAAAAAGAAGAATGGACGATCTCTTTGCCAATAGTTGGGTTCAGATTGGTTAAATGGTGCAAACCGCAAACATCTACCAAATGGAGTTCAGGTTATTGAGTCTCTCGTCTAGGGATGACATTGCCAACAGGAGAAACAGTTGTTGACCCCAGAGGAATCTGGTTACAAATACCTCGGTATTCTTAAATTGGATGGCATCGTTGCCAGGCAAATGACAGAACCGATTACAGAAACATACAGGAAAAGCTTAGATAAATATGTATTGGCTTTAAATAACCTACAAAATGCTGATAAACCGTAAAGCAACAAATCAATGCCTTCTTACTAATAATTAATAATAATAATAATAATTTAATAAGATAGGCTCACTTCTCTCCCTATTTACTCTCTTTTCCCGTGCTTTGAAATGGTGTACAGGTTTATCTCTGTATAGAATTGGGTTTAGGGTCCCTTCTAAAGTCGCCTCATTCTCTTTCACTCCTTGTATTCCGTTGCGTCTTAGTGGCATTATCGCCATCTTCTGTCTTCCTGAAATTTGTTCTTTTATTGTCCTTTCTCCTCACTAAAGTCGTCTCATTCTCTTTCACTCTCTGTATCCCGTTGCGTCTTAGTGATATTATCACCTTGCTTGGGGTGAAATGATTAAAAATAAATAAATAAATAAATAAATAATATGTTTAAGTTCAATTTTCCCTTGCAGAAGAAAAACACTCCGAGGTTTAATTTGTTTGCTTTCGTGAATTCGATTTTCCAAGTCATATTTCACAAGAGTTACGTTTTGGATTTCGATAATTAAAGAAAAACAAAATTAAACCAGAAACTTGCAACCGCCCACAACAATTTAAACGAATCTAAAAGTCCTAAAGAAATTTCCTTAGGCGTTCCTTAAATATGATTTGCTTTTCTTATTTATTCGTATTTTTTTCCCTTGTCAAGCTCTAAGCAGGCACCAACCTCCAGTGTTGACTCTCCAAAAATCGATGCTATGATAGAGAAAAGAATTTTCGCTTTAGAAAGAAACAGAGTTCGTCTGTTACAAAAGTAATGATCTGACGTCATAGATTCCCAAGTAGTCACTTACGCGGACGACACTACTATTTACTCCTGCCTCAAAAACAAATCTAGTGTCGTTGACAAAAGTAACCAAGCCGTTCGTCTCGAAAAGGACCTCCAATCGGTTGTGAAATAGAGCAGGAATTGGCTGGTTGACTTTAACGCTTCAAAAAAAAAAAAAATTGCTCTCTGTTACTCATCACCGAGAACCATCCCTGTCCCCCATTAGAATGTCTGACGCTCAACTCCACGAGAGCACCTCTTTGCGACTCCTCGGTCTCACATTGACTGCTGACCTGATATAGAACAAATACATTGAGTGAATAGCTTCGTCCTCCTCAAAGAAAGTTGGCTCCTTGTGCTGCGCCAGGAAATCTTTCTCGCCAGAGTCGATCTTTCAAATCTACACATCAACCATTCGCTCTTGGTTGAGTTTTGCTGCCATAAATGGTCTGGAGCCCCTTCTGTTTGTCTTAAGGTTTTGATAAAATCCAGAGACAGATATGCAATGTAATTGGCCCTGATCTGGCATCTAGTCTGCAGTCGCTCTCTCACAGACGTGCCGTCGCCTCCCTTTTTTTTTTTTTTTACAAATACTTTCATGATAACTGCTTCGATGAGCTGCTTTCGCTGGTTCCCAGACTTCATGAATTTAAGCGTTCTATTAGGCTGGCATCTCGCTCTCACCCTTTCACTGTCGAAACTGTTAAATGTAGCCGTCTCTTCTACTCCAAAAGCTTTATGTCTCGCACCTCTTGCCTGTGGAACTCCCTCCCGTTTTCCTGCTTCTCAGATAGCTATAATCTTCAACTATTCAAATGTAATGTCAATCGACGTCTCTAGATGCCTTGATCTATCCCCTATCGTTCTCTTCATCCTTTCCTCTATCACTCTTATTTGGTCTCGCTCCAATTCTCTGTAACACTTTGCGTGCTAGTGGCTTCCCGCCTTGCTTGGGGTGAAACGCTTGAAAAAATAAAAATTAGAATAAACAGCAAGGAAGCTTGTGACTCTACTTTCATCCGGGAATCACTCGATTGTCACCTATCATCTTAACTCCTGGGTTAGGCATTTTCTCCAACATGTCCCGAGCGTCATCAATAATTAATGGGAAGGGATCTCATACACTGTTCCCAATCATTTGAAACATATGGTATTCACCATCATCTGTCCGTCGACTGCTTCAATCGTCGGGGACTTAAGAGCAGTAGAAACAGATAGCCTCGTTCAGGATGATCTGTTGGCAGTAACTCTCAGGTGTTCCAGTATGTTCTTGTTCATCCGCTCATTGGTGTTGTTTGACCAGCTTTTGCTTTGCCGTCCCCGCTTGGTTCCACCTTTAACAAGTGATGGTCTTGCTGAGGCTATTATGCCGTGTGACGCGGCTAAACCGTGTCCTATTCCGACGCTTAATAGCGGTGAAGAGAGATTCTTTACTACCCACGAGACTTTTGACCCTTGCTCCTTACTCATTGGTTTTGTGCTGCTGCCAGTAAGAGATGCGGAGGAGCTTTCTCAAGCATTTGATTTTGAATGCCCGGATATTTTTCCTGCCTCAACCAGGAGTGTCGAAATCTCACCCCCGGAGAGAAGGGTGGATAAGACCAGCGATTTGTAGAGCCTGAACTTTCTTTTAAGCATTTCACTTCAAGCAAGACGGGAGTGCTACTAGCACGTAAGGCGTTACAGAGAGTAAGAATAACGAGTAGTGTTTGAGGAAAGGATAAAGAGAAATACGGGTATTAGTATGAAGGCATCAGAATATGTCGATTAACATTTCATTTGAATATTTGAAGATTATAGCTATCGGGGAAGCATTTAAGAGGAAGGGAATTTCACTGTCGGGAAGTGCGAGAGAAGAAGTTCTTACAGACATTCAGATATAGACATTTTTATTAAGCATTTCACCCCAAGCTAGGCGGGAGTGCCACTAGCACGCTAAGGGGTTACAGAGAGTGAGAGCAAGAGTAAAAAAGGTTGTTTGAGGAAAGGATATAGAGAAGGATGGGGGAAAAAGATCAAGGCATCAGATGTCGATTGACATTACATTTGAATATTTGAAGATTATAGCTATCAGGGAAGCAAGTAGGAGGAAGGTAGTTTCACTGTCGGGAAGTGCGAGAGAAGAGGCTGTTGGAGTAGGAGAGGCGGTTTTATTTAACTGTTCCGACAATGAAGTGGTGGGACCTAGATGCCAACCTAGTTGCACGCTTAAATTCATGCAGCTGGGGTACTAGTGAAAGCAGCTCATCAGAGCAGTTGTCATGAAAATATTTGTAGAAAAGACAGAGGGATGCCACAGCACGTCTGTGAGAAAGTGACTGTAGACGAGATGCCAGGTCAGAACCTATCACATTTCGTCTGGAAACTGATTTCGCTCTTCCATATCATTCTCATGGTTGCTGTGGTGATCATTGTGCACATTTCTGCAATGCGGGCGCCATCTTTTGACAGGTTTGCTCCCAGGTATTTGAAGCTGGACACTTCCTTCTTTCAGCGGTTCGATGTCCATGGTAACGCTGATACTGGCATTGCCTATGCTATTCCTCATTAGTTTGGATTTCTTGGGGTTGAATTCCATTCCATATGATTTTTGCGATAAATGCAGTAAAAGCTCGATTTAAAGAAATTGGGGAGAGAGTGTTTTTTTTTAATTTCTGATAAATCCCACATTTCGTGTTGTAGATCATCGTATTTAATGGACATCTTTTTATTTATTTCAAGGCAATCAATATTCACACGAGTATCACGTACAGCAGGAATTATATGATTAGTATGTTTGTGTGTGGGTGTATCTCTCCCTCCCAGACACAGAGTCTTACTAAGTAGTGTTTGTTATTAGTAGTGAAATAACAATGCTGAGCGAAACTTAGTTGCATTTTCTGGGAGAGAGGGCATACACCTGTCCGTATCAACCATTGTCTTTTTAAACAA
>OZ010608.1:4292950-4295450 GCA_963932145.1 Acanthosepion lycidas | reverse complement strand
TCGTGTCTTTTCTATGAAGCTTTTCACAGTAATTATTCGGATGAGTTCTTCGCTATGTTATCTAGATTTTTTTTATTTAAGCGCAGTGCGAGATTGGCGGCAAGAATTCATCATTTAACAGTTGAAATGGCTTTAGGGAACCGTTATTTCTCGTACTTCTCGCTTCTGGAATTCGAATGCATAAGCCACACTGAATCACCTCCACAACGGTTCTATCAATGGCAACTATCAGCAATTCTGGTATAGTTATACTTGTCCATTGTTTCATTTTGTCCAACAAGTTTTTGCGTTGATGTTCTCTCCTAGGCTGCTGTCCTGCCTTGTAACGAGCCCAAACCACGCCATTTTTCAGTTTTTTGACTGTGACTAGAAGAGGTTCTTGGTTGCCGACAAAACTTTCAACCGATTTCCGCACAAATTCATTGGGTTTAGTTTCCCAGTTGAAGATACCAAGGTTTTTTTCCTCAAGCATCTGTTCTCAAAAACTTGGATACTTACCTGTGTTTCTGCTGACAGAGAGAACGATCCAAGCGTTTGAAAACAATTGCGCGAGAAAAATATGCATTAAATAAAGTACATGATCCATAACACGTACATTAAATAAAGGTACATGATTCATAAAATGTACATTAAATAAAGTACATAATTCATAATACGTACATTGAATAAAGTGCATGATTCATAACACGTACATTGAATAAAGTGCATGATTCATAACACGTACATTCAATAAAGTTTAATGTAAAAATGGAAGTACTTTTGGTAAATCCTCGTAATACATCCTAAGAGAATTTACCCGAGTCTCCTTGCTGCCTTTAATAGGACAAAATCCTAATCGATTTTTTCGTTTTCAACTAAACATGTCGAAAATCAACTTATCAGTCTCTAAGGGAAAAATGCCTACAATCTAATGAATTTATATTTATTGTGTTTGTGTGTCCTTTTTTTACGGCCCTTATTAACTAACAAACAATTGAACAACTTATTGCTAACCAATATTTGTTCTGTCTTTTGCACAATCCATTGCAAGAGATCTTTCACAATTGTAAGACTGACCGAAAATAATATTCCCAGCATAATTTACGTCAGGATTTAATTAACAAACAAGATGTAAACTCTCATTACAATAACATGAGATCACATGTGTTTTGTTTTCTTCTCTTCTTTTTTTTATTTAGTTACCACGTTAAGATTGCTTAGCTTTGGTTAGAAATTTTTTTCATTCATCTTCTGAATTCAGCAGTTATGGCTTCTAATAGTTTATTATTCTGGTCCTTACAGAACTTCCGCTTAATGAAAGAAATCAATTCTTTCAAAGACTGCAATACACACGAAAATAAGTTCTTTGTTGAAAAAAGATGAAAAATAATCCAAGAGGATGCAATTATGAAGCCAGCTTAAAGATGGCGGAAAATCAAAAAGTTCAAGTATCGGGGGAATTTTGTAACAGATGGTACAAAAACCGGAATTAGAATAAGAATAGGGAACGGTCATTTTTGCTTATTATTCCACCCCCAATTAAAACAACAAAGCCACTAAGACGCAGGGTGGGTACTGAGTGTGAAAGAATACGAGAAAAAAGAAAAAAAAAACATTATTAAGGAGGGTGGATAATAAAAGAACAATAATTAAGAAGACAGAAGATAACGATTGACATTGCATTTCAATTTTTTAAGATCAAAATTGACTGGAAAGCAAGAAGCTGAAAGGGAGTTTCACGAGCGAGAAGTATGAAAGAAGAATCTGTTCCTATAGTACTTACGGTTATAACTCGAAATTTCGACTGAAAAAATGATGAGACCTAACCGCCAATCTAGTACAGCGCTTAAATTCTTAAAATCTAGGTAGTATAGAGGAAAGTGATATTTATTCCGTTTGATACAGAAATGTGGCACAAGGCCGTACAGGGACTAGGGAAAGGACGGTCTTCTTCTGTTTTAACTATAACTTAGATAGCCACAAACACTGGCCCAATCGCACAAACAATATTCGTTACACCAAAACAACACATTCATACGTACCTTTCTTACTACAATCACCATAATACTTCCTTGTCTCTATGAAAATACTAACTAGTTCCCATATTTAAAATTCATTGTCTGTGGGGGGAGGGGAATAAAACAATAATTCTAAAAATTAACCCCAATGAGTATTTTACAAATATGAATACAAAACTATTTACAAGAAACTAAAGAATGTGGCAGAAATGTCAGTTCACTGGGCGAAACCAATGCGGGACTATAATAGTATAAAACATTCATTCATCCCAAGCACTCACACTGACAAGCACTCATTCAGCCACAGCAACAAATACGAAAACACTCACGCGAAACGAAGAGAGCCCCGCATCCACCAGCGAACTGACATCACTGACAACCTAACGAGGGAGGAGGTGGGGTAGTATAGAGGAAAGTTCATCAGAACAATTACCATTACCATAGAAAATACACAGAGTAGCTACGGCGGTTGGGGGTGACTGAAACCGAGATGCCAGATCAGA
>OZ010608.1:4265450-4290450 GCA_963932145.1 Acanthosepion lycidas | reverse complement strand
GTTGGGTTCGTCTTATTCCTTTACGCGTAAATACTCTTGCGGAAGATATTAATCCACCTCTTCTCCCCCCCCAGCTATGTGTTAATTAGTAAAATTTGTAACAGTAAATCATTATTATCTCCAAAAAATTCATACAATCTAAAAATATTTTCTAGCTTTAAATAACCTGTAAAAGTTTGATAAACAGTAAAAATAAATAAATCAATCAAAAATTGAGGAATCGTAGAGCCGAGTTCGAATTCCACTCGAATCCATTACATTTACTTGCGTACTAATACCCTTGGGAAAGGTATGAATCCTCTTCTTTTCTCTCCAGTTATGGGTAAATAGCAGGATAAACTGGGTTCTATAGCGTTGAATGGCAACTGGTCTACCGCAAAAAGAAATGGCAACCTACTGCGGGAAAATGCCTCGTCAGTCTTGTATCGAAAGATACAGGATCGCCTAAGCGTGTATCACGCATGACACATAACTGACTAAGACGTATTGGGGTGGCCAAGGACGCATTCCAAAAGCAGGGCAGTGTATTGCAAGACAACAGGATTTCTTTGATAACAAAGAAAAGAGTACTGAGCTGTTACTGACATCTCTCCTCCTTTACGGCAGCGAATGTTGCACGGTCTCCTCAAAGATGAAGAAGAGATTCGAGGATGTGGAGGTATGGCTCTACAGAAGGATGCTGAGGATATCATGGACCGAGTTTGTGACCAACGATAAGGTCTTGGAGAGGATGCAAACAATGAATAGGCTTAAACTTAACATCATGAAGGGGCAGCTGAAATGTTTGGGACACGTAATGGGAAAGGAGGGCTTGGAGAATCTGATACTCACAGGTCGAATAGAGGGAAAGAGAGACAAAGGAAAGCAACGCATGACATACCTGGCGGGGCTAAGCAAGCGGTTGGCAGAACGTGGTGTGTTGGACGTGGCAGAGGGACGAAACTTATTGAGAGCTACAATGGATGGAGGGGAAGTGGAGAGCCATGATCGCCTACATCTTGAAAGGACACGGCATATAAAACGAAAGAAGAACGCCATAGCCTCTGCCAGGATTTACATTCGTCTCACTGATTATATTTTCGGCGCTGACAACTGTCACGCCAACCGCACATGCAATTCACCATGATGACGTTTCCCAGTATATTCACATTCAGAAAACAGGAAATAATTGTAACGACGAAAACATTAATATTTTATTTTAATATTATCCAGTTTTTAAATATATATATATATATATATATATATATATATATATATATATATATATATATATATATAACTTCATATCCATGTATTTTTATTTTGTTCCAAACGGATTTCATATTCGACTCTATAATCGATTTTCTTTTTTTTTTTCCTTTTTGCTCTACTTGCCGTTTAGACAAATTAACAGACAGCGCTTCCTGTTAACTCGCGCTTCCATCTTTAAATCATTTTGCCGAATGTAAAATTGAAATTCCCTTGACGTAGCAAAGCTCATTTGACAAAAGTGATTCGATCGTAGGAAGAATTCGTTTCCATGCTGTTTGACTACAGTCGACGTAGAAGACGCTCCCGACGCGTAAACTGACAGACTTGTCACATCTGTTTAGATTCTATTGACTACGGAGTCGAAAAAGAGGACGTTGTCGTCCACCAGCGACAACTGACAGGTGTACTTGTCTTTTTACTCTTCTGACTAATGTATAAATACGGATTTTACGAGCTCTCTGAATGTAGATTTTGCAAAGGTTTTAATTTGGTTCTGTATAAAGATTGATCTATGCTTCAAATTAGATAAGCTAATAAACAAAATTAATTAAAGAAGACAGTAAACACAAATTAATTAAACAATACAGTAAATACAATCTAAGAGTGTAAACACAAGTAAATTAAACAAAACACAAAACAGAAATTGATTCATTGAGATAATAATCGCAAACTCATACAACAAACGTGTAAAAGGAAATTTATTCAACATTAAATTAATCACAAATTAAATAATACATTAAAGGCAAATTGATTCAACAAAATACTAATCATAAATTGATTCAACAAGAGAATAAAGGGAAATTGATTTAACAAGAGAGTAATCACAAATTGATTCAAGAGTTAGCAGACATTTATCCAAGAGAGTAATAACAATTTAAATAGCACATCAAACGCAAATTGATTCAAAAATATAGTAATCACAAAATAATTTAACAAGAGAGTAATCAGAAATTGATTCAACAAAAAAGTAATCACAATTGATTCAGCAAGAAAGTAATCATAAAATGATTCAACAAAAGAGCAATAACAATTTAATTCAAGGAGGGAGTAATCACAAATTGATTCAACAAGAGAGTAATCATAAATTGATTCAACAAGAGAGTAATCACAATTTAATTCAAGGAGGGAGTAATCACAAATTGATTCAACAAGAGAGTAATCATAAATTGATTCAACAAGAGAGTAATCACAATTTAATTCAAGGAGGGAGTAATCATAAATTAATTCAACAAGAGAGTAATCATAAATTCAACAAGATAGTTATCACAAATTGATACAAGTTAGTAATCACAAATTGAATCAACACGAGAGTTAACAGAAAATTATTCAACAAGATTGTAATCATAATTCAAATAAGACATTAACCACAAATTGATTCAACATGATAGCAATCGCAAATTGATTCAACAAAGGAGTAAACGTAAATTGATCCAACAAGATAGCATAACTTAAGCAAGACAATAAGCACAAATGAATTAAGTTAATAGACACAACTAAGAACTTCCCGCGTATTGAAGTGTGTCTACTTGACTTGATTGTTTCAATGCTTCTATGCCTCGATAACTATTGACACGCTATATATCGCTCTGTTCTCTTGTCTACTCATGACGCTATGTCTTAATATATCGTAAAAAGCCTAAATTCTCTTCTGATAATCGACACATTTTGCCAGAAGTAAAATAAAGATGGAGGTTTTTCATTTGCCTAAGTGTCTGGAAATATAGTAATAAATATTACCACCTGCTTTCTCGTAATGAAACTTTCACTTTTCTGGAATTATTTTAAAAGAATATAACCAACATAGATAGATAGAAATCGAGAGAGAGAAAGAGAGGGGGAATGAAAAAGAAACACAGAGAATGTGTTTACAAAGGAATCAACATTGCTTTTATATTTGGTTTAACGCTTCAATACGATCTTAAAACCAATTGCCACCACTCCTTTAGCGGGAAGTAGATTTAGTGGTTTGTGTATGTAGGTTACTAAGTCGATAATTTAAATGGATGAAGAAGTAACTGGCCCTTCTCAGTGACTTTTGTTTAGAGCTAATACGGAGTGTTATTCAGAATCACGACCTGTAAACTGCTCATTTGTGCTGGTTGGGAGATTGGCGGAAGTGTGCATGTAAATAAGCTACACTTATCTATGGTCACCTCCAAATTGCTCACACACCCACACACAAACACAAACACACACACAAACACACACACACATATATATATATATATTGAGACAAGTTCATGTTCTGTCTACTTATTTTCAATAGGATCCTTTCATATTCCCAGATAATCTTTTTCGTGTCATTATTGAAGGACGAGATAAAATCGCCGTGTTGATACATATTTCTTTTATTTCCGAGTACTTTCGACATAGCACAATGTTTACAAGAGTCAAATCAGACAAAAAAAAAATGAGTGCTGCGTCCATATTTGGACTGGAGCTACTCAATCCTCACTTTACATCGTTGGTAGAATTCAAAAGTGTTTACCCGACCTTGTGAGTGATGGCTTGTTTTCCTACCCTACAGACACTTTCCCACAAAAAGAAAAGGTTGCTAGCCCCGCTATACTCTATCGCTTTTCCCATGGCAAATGTTCTGACGGGCTACATTCCTTAGTTCCACCAATCCACACATTCACAGCTAGAACCTGCCATACCAACTCCACCGAGTCGAATCATTCTCATTTCATTTTTATTTTATTAGAAAGGAGGAAGTTTCACTCAGATAATTTTTTTACCCAGACTTGTTGCATTGTGGAACACTTCCAAGAGGATGGTTCCCGAACACTACGATCTTAACCCTTTCAAATCTAGGATAAACCGTTATCTGTTCGAAAGGATAATAGGCAATTTATTCTTCCTCCTTTTACACCAGTGGTTCCCAAACTTTTTTTTTTCTGGGTCGCATTTTGGGAATTAAAGTTTTCTCACGCCTCACCAAATATTATGTGATAAAAAGTACACGTACGAAGACACCGGCTCAGGGCAAGGGAAGCCCCGGAGAAAAGAAGCAAGACGCCCTACGGCATAGAAGGTCCAGAGTGGGAGTTAAAGGGAGATAACTACCGATTGAAAATCAGAACATTATCATTGATAACTCTCTCCTCAAATTTGCAGATCCTAATTATAGTACCAATACTTGATATAGTGCAAAAATGACAATGATAAAATCGGTTAATAATTATTTATATTTATTTATACAGAGACTCATGGATACAATTACAAGTAGTCCATAATGATACTTTAAATTTTGAAATCATATTTAATTTTGGAATATGTATTTTTTGAAACTGTTTCTAAATCTTTGATTGTCTTTCAATCATTCCAACTCACTTGTTATCCTATTCCAACGTACCTACGAGGCACGCTGCATCATTTAGGGAACCACACTCTGGCAAAAACCACATACAGTAACACTCTACCTTGGGTGGCTCTTAGGCCTTGTTTTGCGAGAAAAATAGTATAAAATGTATAAATAAAACTGATATTCTTTTTCTGGCCCGCAAAGTGGCACGAGTAGTGAGACGTTAGGGGATCGCTGGCTTTGGCGTTAAGCACCTCTTCAAGCAGGAAGCTTGTGATTAAAAGCAGGATTAAGGCAAGGAAACGTATTTAAATATTAATAATTAAAATCCATCTGCTGAAAAATTCAAATAACTTTGTAGTATTCGCTCATAAAACAGCCCTAGCGTCACCGAGATATTTGGATTCCCATCCAAATTAATTTAAACGGAAATCCAAATTTGAACAACACTTAAGAGTGTAACGCGAGTCTTGTTTATCTTCCCAATGGCAATCAATATAAAGATTCAATTTCAAAAATTCTTCCTCTTCTCTGGAAATTAAAAATGAATTAAGTCTTTTCCCGTTGCTACAGACATTTGCCGGCAGGTAGAGTTGTCTCGCCAAATACAGTAGAGAAGATCTCTTCTGGGTGATAACGTATCATTTGGCGAAAAAATGAAAAGATATTTTTTTTTATCTTTTTCTCTATCTTGATATTTATATCTCATGGATTTTAGAAGTATTGTATTGGACGCAAAGAATTAGATCTGGTTTTATTTTCTAGTATTTAAATGTAAAAAATTAAACATGAAAATAAAATATTAAAAAAATATACCAAATTAAAATAAGGCATTCGCTTTCCCTTAAAAACCAATATCTATTTTTTCGCTTTTCTACCTTTCTCAACTAATGAGAAGGCAACCCTCAAATTAAAAAGAGAAAAAAAAAGAAAAGACGAAACAACGGCTGCGAAACGGAAGTTTGTTGATTCAGAATCTAGTTATTATTACTAGAAATCTACTAAAATAACAGAGGATCTGCGCATATCTTCCGCTATAAAAAAAAAAGAAAACAAAATAACGCTGGAAAATGAATAAAACAATTTGGGCCAGCAAAAAAGAAAGAGACTTTTGATGTTAGACTGAACCAAGCTTCGCGCCAAATAGTCTGGAGCCTTTCTTAAGTGCATATAATGATACAACCGACAGACAACAGCAGAGAAACCAGCCAAGTGTATCGTGTGAAAAAATTATGTGGTCATTTTTCCGACCTTCTGAGTGCCGAGAACACATCGCAGGTCGACGCCCACAACAAGTTTCCAAAGTAACCACACTTCCGACAAATGTTAACAAGATGACCTTAAACTCAATTCTTCAAGTTTTTGTTCACCACTGCAGTAGTCAGGTATTGAACTCACAACTTATTGGGAATCTTCAAATAAAAAAAGAAATGACAATAAAGATGATGACAATATTTCCAACACTGTGAATAGTTACAATAGCTCATCTCAGAAATATAGACATATCCTGAAGAAGGCCGAGGCGTACAACGACCGAAACATCGTGAATATTACAATAAAGTTGAGTACTACAATCCGAACGATGTAAATAGTGCAAATTGTTAAAATACCGCATTTCAGAAATATAGGCACAGCCTGAAGAAGACCGGAGCGTACAACGACAGAAACTTCATGAATATGACAATAAAGATGAGGACCACAGTCCGAACGATGTAAATAGTGTAAATAATTACAATACCCTCATCTTAGAAATATTTGTGGAAAATATTGATCACGGAAAAATGGTTTCTCGCCGGCACCAAAAAATGGTCAGCGTGTTATAGACACCGTGTCGTGTTATCGTGTTTATAGTTTTGAACCTTTAACATTCGAAAACACTCGATCTTGAGTCGTTTCCACGCTGGTCAGCACTAGCGCCGGTCAGCTGATGGTTATCTATTGACCGCTTCTTTCCTTCAACTGCTTTGCGTAGTGACGTTGGAATTTTCGTCCGCATTTAAGCACTGAATCGAGTTGGCGGGACCATGCTATGAAAAAAGGACAAGAATGCTTCCACCGGTGAAAATACAAATACCATAAACAAATAACGAAGAAGGGGGCTGGATTAAATTTCACTGGGTTTATATTATAGATGATACAACAAAATTAACCCTTCCGGTTCATCTGTCTATCGTGACACTGTTTCTCTTGCTTCTAAAACTTGGAACGGGTTAAGCATTCACACAAGATGTTACGTTGTAGAGAATTCTGTTGACAAGGCTCAACACAAGCACATCTCTCGAAATCAGGTTTCTTGGCTTCTTCCGGTCTCTTCTGGCTACCAACGAGCTCTGGCACTCTCTGCTGGCATCTCGTGGCTTCTGATCGCTTCTCACTCAAACTGCGACTTCTACTGCTGGCTTCAACCGAGCTTTCGGTTTTTATGCATTTCGCCCAACTCCTGCCACCCCACAAAGCTCATTACATATGCAACATTTAATTGTTTTCTCCAGCCCTCGAGACATGACATCGACAAAGCGGTCACATGTTTCAAAACACTCGCGACAATCAACCGTTTTATCAAAACAATATTTTTCCCATCAGCAATTTTTAAATATTATTTCTAAAGAATTTCATTTTGTTTATCGAATTCAGATGAATTTTCTTTGCTTATCGATTTCCAAAATGACTGATTTAACATCCCATTGTCAGCATTTTAGCTTTACCAAAATTCGCTTCCCGGCTGACAATGACCTTCAAATACCAAACAGTCAACTTCTTTAAAGCAAAATTTTCTATTTCAAATCGGCAAGAATTTCTCAGACTGTTTTATATTCCGCTTTCGTATTCATAGCAATTCTTATTTGCTTCTCTATGTTTTAAACTTGACATTCTATTCGACACTTCTGTTCATCAGAAAAAAAACAAAAACATTTGCCTTTTTTTTTTCCCGTCTTCATATTTCAATTCACCTCAATTGGTTTTCACCTTAACGTTTTAAACTCTTCCAATTCTATACAGTTTTCACATGAAACCTTTTAATACTAATTCCATACTACCAGTATAATATTCCTTTCATCTACTTCCAGTGACACTTTATTGGATCACATTAGATTTTATAGGCCAAATGGCAGATAAGGTTACTTACTTACATGCTGACTACTGACCTCAGCAACGTTTCGGTCGTTGTACCCTCCGGCCTTCATCAGGTATATGCCGATCCAGGTATTATACAGGGAAATTTCAACTTAACATTTTATTTAATCTACAGGGGTTGGTTGTTCTTCTTCCATTGCCCATGTCTTGGGACATTACGTATAGTTCTTTAGGACTGCTCAGTTATTTCTCGCCCCATTTCCACGATGTCCAAGAATATACTGCCCAGTACAGAGATTGAACTCACAATTACCATGACACCAAATTCACTAACCAACTCTTCAGTCTGCGAGGCTTCTGTCTCGTGGGGAGTGGAGTGAAGAACAAGAACAAGCTACTGAATGAATATTTTCTATGACAATTTCTTGGACATTCAGGCCGGTAAATGTTGTTTAATACTATTTTTAATAAACAGAGCATTTACTTAAATATTTATATCTATAAAAAGAATGTATAAACATAAAAATGACTTAAATATATATATATATATATATGTGTGTGTGTGTGTGTGAGTGTATGTATGTATATATATATATATATATATATATATATATATATATGTATGTATGTATAGAGAGAGGGAGACAGAGACAGAGATAGAGAGAAATATATATATATATATATATATATATATATATATATATATATATATATATATATATATATATATTCTCTAACGACATCCTTCAAATGAAGGGTGTTCTGGTATCGTTCATATGAAACTCTCTCCTTGATAGTATTCCACAGAGTGTTGAAATAGAAAAGTATATGTTATGTAGAAGTAAGAAGACTTTCGGACCTCCGTGTAGAATAAACCTGCCTGTTTCAAGTTGCTCCCTCTTGGGAGCTCTGAAAGAAAGTGTTTATTATTTTGCTAATTACGTCCAATTTGATGTTGAAGAGCTGATAAAGAGTTATCGGCCATGATATTAGGAATATTCGAAATTGAAGCACGTGTCACGTATTGTTTTGTTGTGAAACAGAGTTATCACCCTTTCCACGAGCAGAGGGGTAGCAGTGCCACAAGGGTATAAAGAGGTTACTCCATTTTTTTTTTCCTAATTAGTGTTCAGAAAATACATTATCACCGAAAAAAAATTAAATTTATGTCCTGTAATTTGTTTTAATTTTTAGAATTCACAAAAAAATATAATGAAAATGATTTTACTGTAAAATCCAAACAAAATAATTTTAGACCAAAATTCACTGAAATCGATTTTATTTAAAAAAGAAAACTGAAAAGAAATTAATCAGTTTGGAAAGGATCCCGATCCTTGCATTTATCTTTTAATTTCAGTCGTTTTCTATTTTACTAATTTTTTACGATGATTTTCTCTAAAGTCCCCACGAAAAAATTTATTCTAAAACGTAAAATCGATTTTATTATAAAATTCACTAAAAATAATTTTACTGTAAAATTTAACAGAAATGAGTTTTCAAGTTCCTTCAACTTCTTCTATATGCTCATATGGGTGATCATGACTCTCTACAATCGCCCCCGTCCTGGGTATGACGATAAACTACATCAGGCAACAAAGCCTCTGATAGGGTGATTGGAGCTTTCGAATAGCATGGAACCACCTCTTAACTGCTGTTGTTCCTAGGTTCACCCCGATTCAGGGTGGCAGCACCTGTTAGGGTCCCAGCTATGGGTAAATCGTTAATCCTCAAACTGTGGCCAAAGCACTATTAAAGTATAAAAATACATTTTTATATTAAAAATACCGGTAATACTCTTTTAAAAAATAATTACCAGAAATTCACAAATTAGTTTTTCCCCTCCCCCTTTTTTGAAGATTAAATATTGCCAACAATACATTTTTGAAAAAAAAAAACAAAAAAAACAAAAAACAAAACAGCATTACGATTTGACTATCGATAAAAACGCTCTTTACAAAAATATGTCAACGAAACCTGATCTAGAAACTGATTTCTTACAAAGAATGAATATTCTCTTCATACGATACTGTCCTAAAATTATTGTCGGCATTATGATAGATCCTGATAGGGCATCTCGGCTAAAGTCACTTTCTCACAGGCGTGGTGTGGCTTCACTTTGTCTTTTCTACAAATATTTTCATGACAACTAATTGACGAGCTATATTTGCTTGTACCGAAACTGCTACTAGGTTGGCATCTAGGTCCCACCCTTTTACTGTCGAAACAGTTAAATGTAACTGCCTCTTCTATTCCAACAGCTTCTTCTCTCACGCTTCCCGACAGTGGAACTCCCTTCCTTTTATATACTTCCCTGATAGTTAAAATCTTCAAATATTCAAATGTAATGTCAATCGACATCTTCCGATGCCTTGATCTTGTTCCCCATCCTTCTCTTTATCCTTTCCTTAAACACCTTCTTTTTTTTTTTTTTACTTTTGCTCTCACTCTATGTAACCGCTTGCGTGCTAGTTGCACCCCTGCCTTGCTTGGGGTGAAATGCTTAAACAAAATTCTATATCTAAATGTCTATAACAGCTTCTTCTCTCGCACTTCTCGCCAGTGGAACTCCATTCTTCTTACTTGCTTACCTGATAGCTCTAATCTTCAAATATTCAAATGTAATGTCAATCGACATGTTCCGATGTCTTGATCGTGATATCCGTCCTTCTCTTATATCCTTTCCTCAAACACTCGTCTTTACTTTTGCTCTTACTCCCTGTAATCCCTTGCATACTAGTGACACTCCCCCTTTGCTTGGGTTGAAATGCTTGAAAAAAAAAAACATTGAGGTGTCGATATGCCGTAAAACAAAATAACCAAAGCACAACCTCTTATCTTTTATAGCACCCAGCAGCTCTTATTCCGCCATTTATTCACGCAAGCTCGTCAGGTTGATGGCCCGCTAACTTCTCATACGTCTTTTGCCTTTGCTATGTTCTGTGAGTGTCAAATTCTCTAGGCCTTCCTTCCTTATTACGCGCCCAAGTCATTTGCGTTGTCTCTTCCTTATTTTAAATGTCCTTTTTGCATTTTTTTAAGTTTTACTTGTTTATTACGCGCCCAGTTTTATTCTCATTATCCTTCTGTAGAAACTCATTTCTGTTGCTTCAAGTCACTTCTTCAGCAACTTCGTTTCTAATTAAATTTGTTTGTTTCGTAATACTTTGCTTAGTTTTTGAAAGACATCTTTTGCTATTCCAATGTCCGTACAAATTTCAGTTTTTGCATTTTACATCCAGGAACCAGGAATCGTGCATTTTAACACAGAGCCCCTGGAAGTCTTCTTTATGTGCTGTCTCCCCTCAGGACGCAAGCGATCATGGCTCTCCACAATTTCCTGTCCTTTGTAGCTCTTAATAAATTGTCTTTCTGTTATCACTCCTAAACCCTGTTCCGCATCCTGGTTAAGACAATAAAATACATTCAGCAGCAAAGCCTCTGATCAAGAGGTTTTGAGGAGCGTGGAACCACCCCTTAATTGGTGGTGTTCCCAGGTCCACCCTGACCCAGAGTGGTAGCACCTGTTAGGGTCCCAGCTATGGGCAAATAGTAAACTATTACCAGCAATACTTTTTTGAAAAAAATTATTACCAGTAATACAATTTTGAAGAAAAAATATTACCAGAAACAGACTTTTGACAAAACAAAATATTACCAACAATAAAAAATATTGTCGGCATTAAATAACCCATTGTGGTTGATATGCCGTAAAACAAAATAAACCAAACTAAACCTAAACCCTGTTCCACCATCCGTTTACCCAAGTTCACTAAATATGTTATGTGTTGTCTCTCTATCCTTCAACCTGTCTTGTGTGTATCAGATTTTCCAAACCCTCTTTTCTCATTATGTGCCCTAGGAACCTCAACTGTCGAATCATGATGTTTAATTTGCTTTTTCGTCTCCTTTTTCTCTAAAATTTCGTCGTTGCTCACATATTCAGTCCATGGTCTCCTCAGTATTCTTCTATAGAACCACATGTCTGTTGCTTCAAGTCACTTCTTCATCTCTTAGGATATTGTCCCACACTCACTGCCATACAGGAGGACAGATATAATATAAGACTTTAGTAATCTTTTCCTTGCTTCTAGCGAAATCTTTCAATTTCTTAGTACTCTGCTTAGCTTTTGGAAGGCATCTTTCGCTATCCCTTTCGGCCTTCGGATTTCAGTGTCACACTTTCCGTCCTCTAGTAAAACACTTCCCAGATATTTACATTTCCGCACTTTTCATTTTAGTTGCATTTTAACTCCAAGATCGTCATTCTACGTTCGTTAATATTCATGCAATAATTTAAAATATGATACCGCCTTATACATTTATGAAACGGGTTGCCATATTTCTTCTTCTTAATGATACTGGAAAAGGCATGAAATCATGTTACTTGAGCTATAGGTTAAATAGTAAGGCAGATATATGGTTTCAGTCAAAAAACAGAAAAGCCTGATATGTCTTTATCTCTGAGATGAGGCATGATGATTACTTGCATTATTTACATTATTCCGACTGTTATCCTCATTGCCATATTCATAACGTTTCGGGGTCTATATCTCACAGATGAGGTATTATGATTACTTGTATTATTTTACTCGGAGTTTTATGCTCATCTTCATTGTCATATTCACAACGTTTCGGCTGTTGTACGCTCCGGCCTTCTTCAGATGATTGGAATTTCGAGCTGAAAATTTTATTTCGTCCAACGGGTTAGATTGTACTCAAGGACACATGTCCCAGTGGATAAATACGTTGGTTAGATCCTGTGACTAGTCCCAAAGATTTCTGGCTTCAATATCAGGTCACAGCAGTGCTGAAGCAAAAACCTTGGAAAGCTGAGTTAAAGGGAAGTTACTGAGATATCCGAAAGAGGCATGACACGTGGAAATAGAATAGTCTATCCTGGTTGGGGAAATAAAGAGTTCGGTTTGAAATTCCAATCAGCTGAAGAAAGCCGGTGCGTACAACGGCCGAAACGTTGCAAAAATAGTAATGAAGATGAGAATAACAGTCCAAATAATGTAAATAATGCAAGGAAAACTAATAAATAATTGGTCAGGCTGCGATCCATTGTTATGAGGACGAATAACTTGATACCAATAAGAGAGCATTCCTCATATTACGATTACAAAAGCATTTCATTAGTAAGTAGGGATGATCATATTGCTAATATTGCTTCTTTTTTTTTTCGTTCGGGAAAGGTTTCTTTAGATATTTTCTTTTGGGGTATTTCTAACTGTCACGTTACAGTTGCTTGCATAACCAGGTTAATTATAAATGAAATTGCAGTTTACATGTGCCCTTTTTATAAAATATATACACACCGCTCTTAAATTACATTCAAAAGACACTGATCCCAAGTTTCCACAAAATGTTACAGCCTGTAAAGAATGATTCATAGGACATATGACACCTGACAAAAAATCATTAATTTATATATTTATTTATTTTATTTATTTTATTTTATTTATTTATTTATTTTTTGTTAACTCCGACTTTTTTATGAACATGGACACATCGATCAAGAATTTTTTTTTAATCGGTATCACTCCAAGCAACGTGGTGTAGCCACTATCTTTACAAGGTGTGGAAGAATTAGAAAGAGAAACAATAGTAATGCGTAGAAGGAGAAAAAGACCAATTCAAAGATTTGTTCGATAGCTCTGTCTAAACAATAACAGAAATTACAAAAAAAAAAAAAAAAACAGAAAAAATGGCATCTGTTGCCAATTCTTTTAGGAGTGGAACATTTAATACAAACAAAGATATTCTTGAGAATGAGTGATTTGATTTCTGTTGAGGCGAGTAACGTCGAATGCTGTTCTTCGCTTGCAAGCCCGTTTGCAGTTAAAAATGATGATTGCTGACAGATAGTGAAAGGAGAAGTGAATGAATTGAACTTACAGTTCAGTACAACAACAAAATCAGTTTCAATGCATTTCTCAATAAAAATCAGTTTCAATGCATTTCTCAATAAAAATCAGTTTCCATGTATTTCAATGCATTTTATATGAAAATATTGTGTGCATTTTTTTTTTTTTTTTTTTTGACTACAATCAATTTTCGGGTGCTTTATCGTAGAATAAATAACGATATATTTTATCGAAAATTCATTTCCCGTGTATTTTGTGTAAAATCAATTTCAGTGTATCTTACAATAAAATCAATTTCAGTGTATCTTACAATAAAATCAATTTCAGTGTATCTTACAATAAAATCAATTTCAGTGTATCTTACAATAAAATCAATTTCAGTGTATTTCATAATAAAATCAATTTCAGTGTATCTTACAATAAAATCAATTTCAGTGTATTTCATAATAAAATCAATTTCAGTGTATCTTACAATAAAATCAATTTCAGTGTATCTTACAATAAAATCAATTTCAGTGTATTTCATAATAAAATCAATTTCAGTGTATCTTACAATAAAATCAATTTCAGTGTATCTTACAATAAAATCAATTTCAGTGTATATCATAATAAAATCAATTTCAGTGTATCTTACAATAAAATCAATTTCAGTGTATCTTACAATAAAATCAATTTCAGTGTATTTCATAATAAAATCAATTTCAGTGTATCTTACAATAAAATCAATTTCAGTGTATCTTACAATAAAATCAATTTCAGTGTATCTTACAATAAAATCAATTTCAGTGTATCTTACAATAAAATCAATTACATTGCATCTTACAATAAAATCAATTTCAGTGTATTTCATAATAAAATCAATTTCAGTATATCTTACAATAAAATCAATTTCAGTGTATCTTACAATAAAATCAATTTCATTGCATCTTACAATAAAATCAATTTCAGTGTATTTCATAATAAAATCAATTTCAGTATATCTTACAATAAAATCAATTTCAGTGTATCTTACAATAAAATCAATTTCAGTGTATCTTACAATAAAATCAATTTCATTGCATCTTACAATAAAATCAATTTCAGTGTATTTCATAATAAAATCAATTTCAGTGTATCTTACAATAAAATCAATTTCAGTGTATTTCATAATAAAATCAATTTCAGTGTATCTTACAATAAAATCAATTTCAGTGTATCTTACAATAAAATCAATTTCAGTGTATTTCATAATAAAATCAATTTCAGTGTATCTTACAATAAAATCAATTTCAGTGTATCTTACAATAAAATCAATTTCAGTGTATCTTACAATAAAATCAATTTCATTGCATCTTACAATAAAATCAATTTCAGTGTATTTCATAATAAAATCAATTTCAGTATATCTTACAATAAAATCAATTTCAGTGTATCTTACAATAAAATCAATTTCAGTGTATCTTACAATAAAATCAATTTCATTGCATCTTACAATAAAATCAATTTCAGTGTATTTCATAATAAAATCAATTTCAGTATATCTTACAATAAAATCAATTTCAGTGTATCTTACAATAAAATCAATTTCAGTGTATCTTACAATAAAATCAATTTCATTGCATCTTACAATAAAATCAATTTCAGTGTATTTCATAATAAAATCAATTTCAGTATATCTTACAATAAAATCAATTTCAGTGTATCTTACAATAAAATCAATTTCATTGCATCTTACAATAAAATCAATTTCAGTGTATTTCATAATAAAATCAATTTCAGTGTATCTTACAATAAAATCAATTTCAGTGTATTTCATAATAAAATCAATTTCAGTGTATCTTACAATAAAATCAATTTCAGTGTATTTCATAATAAAATCAATTTCAGTGTATCTTACAATAAAATCAATTTCAGTGTATTTCATAATAAAATCAATTTCAGTATATCTTACAATAAAATCAATTTCAGTGTATCTTACAATAAAATCAATTTCAGTGTATTTCATAATAAAATCAATTTCAGTATATCTTACAATAAAATCAATTTCAGTATATCTTACAATAAAATCAATTTCAGTATATCTTACAATAAAATCAATTTCAGTATATCTTACAATAAAATCAATTTCATTGCATCTTACAATAAAATCAATTTCAGTGTATTTCATAATAAAATCAATTTCCGTATATCTTACAATAAAATCAATTTCAGTGTATTTCATAATAAAATCAATTTCAGTGTATCTTACAATAAAATCAATTTCAGTGTATCTTACAATAAAATCAATTTCATTGCATCTTACAATAAAATCAATTTCATTGCATCTTACAATAAAATCAATTTCAGTGTATCTTACAATAAAATCAATTTCAGTGTATCTTACAATAAAATCAATTTCATTGCATCTTACAATAAAATCAATTTCAGTGTATTTCATAATAAAATCAATTTCAGTATATCTTACAATAAAATCAATTTCAGTGTATCTTACAATAAAATCAATTTCATTGCATCTTACAATAAAATCAATTTCATTGCATCTTACAATAAAATCAATTTCAGTGTATTTCATAATAAAATCAGTTTCAGTATATCTTACAATAAAATCAATTTCAGTGTATTTCATAATAAAATCAATTTCAGTGTATCTTACAATAAAATCAATTTCAGTGTATTTCATAATAAAATCAATTTCAGTGTATCTTACAATAAAATCAATTTCAGTGTATTTCATAATAAAATCAATTTCAGTGTATCTTACAATAAAATCAATTTCAGTGTATCTTACAATAAAATCAATTTCAGTGTATTTCATAATAAAATCAATTTCAGTGTATCTTACAATAAAATCAATTTCAGTGTATCTTACAATAAAATCAATTTCAGTGTATATCATAATAAAATCAATTTCAGTGTATCTTACAATAAAATCAATTTCAGTGTATCTTACAATAAAATCAATTTCAGTGTATTTCATAATAAAATCAATTTCAGTGTATCTTACAATAAAATCAATTTCAGTGTATCTTACAATAAAATCAATTTCAGTGTATCTTACAATAAAATCAATTTCAGTGTATCTTACAATAAAATCAATTACATTGCATCTTACAATAAAATCAATTTCAGTGTATTTCATAATAAAATCAATTTCAGTGTATCTTACAATAAAATCAATTTCAGTGTATTTCATAATAAAATCAATTTCAGTGTATCTTACAATAAAATCAATTTCAGTGTATCTTACAATAAAATCAATTTCAGTGTATTTCATAATAAAATCAATTTCAGTGTATCTTACAATAAAATCAATTTCAGTGTATTTCATAATAAAATCAATTTCAGTGTATCTTACAATAAAATCAATTTCAGTGTATCTTACAATAAAATCAATTTCAGTGTATTTCATAATAAAATCAATTTCAGTGTATCTTACAATAAAATCAATTTCAGTGTATTTCATAATAAAATCAATTTCAGTGTATCTTACAATAAAATCAATTTCAGTGTATCTTACAATAAAATCAATTTCAGTGTATTTCATAATAAAATCAATTTCAGTGTATCTTACAATAAAATCAATTTCAGTGTATCTTACAATAAAATCAATTTCAGTGTATCTTACAATAAAATCAATTTCATTGCATCTTACAATAAAATCAATTTCAGTGTATTTCATAATAAAATCAATTTCAGTATATCTTACAATAAAATCAATTTCAGTGTATCTTACAATAAAATCAATTTCAGTGTATCTTACAATAAAATCAATTTCATTGCATCTTACAATAAAATCAATTTCAGTGTATTTCATAATAAAATCAATTTCAGTATATCTTACAATAAAATCAATTTCAGTGTATCTTACAATAAAATCAATTTCAGTGTATCTTACAATAAAATCAATTTCATTGCATCTTACAATAAAATCAATTTCAGTGTATTTCATAATAAAATCAATTTCAGTATATCTTACAATAAAATCAATTTCAGTGTATCTTACAATAAAATCAATTTCATTGCATCTTACAATAAAATCAATTTCAGTGTATTTCATAATAAAATCAATTTCAGTGTATCTTACAATAAAATCAATTTCAGTGTATTTCATAATAAAATCAATTTCAGTGTATCTTACAATAAAATCAATTTCAGTGTATTTCATAATAAAATCAATTTCAGTGTATCTTACAATAAAATCAATTTCAGTATATCTTACAATAAAATCAATTTCAGTATATCTTACAATAAAATCAATTTCAGTATATCTTACAATAAAATCAATTTCATTGCATCTTACAATAAAATCAATTTCAGTGTATTTCATAATAAAATCAATTTCCGTATATCTTACAATAAAATCAATTTCAGTGTATTTCATAATAAAATCAATTTCAGTGTATCTTACAATAAAATCAATTTCAGTGTATCTTACAATAAAATCAATTTCATTGCATCTTACAATAAAATCAATTTCATTGCATCTTACAATAAAATCAATTTCAGTGTATCTTACAATAAAATCAATTTCAGTGTATCTTACAATAAAATCAATTTCATTGCATCTTACAATAAAAACAATTTCAGTGTATTTCATAATAAAATCAATTTCAGTATATCTTACAATAAAATCAATTTCAGTGTATCTTACAATAAAATCAATTTCATTGCATCTTACAATAAAATCAATTTCATTGCATCTTACAATAAAATCAATTTCAGTGTATTTCATAATAAAATCAGTTTCAGTATATCTTACAATAAAATCAATTTCAGTGTATTTCATAATAAAATCAATTTCAGTGTATCTTACAATAAAATCAATTTCAGTGCATCTTACAATAAAATCAATTCCAGTGTATTTCATAATAAAATCAATTTCAGTATATCTTACAATAAAATCAATTTCAGTGTATCTTACAATAAAATCAATTTCATTGCATCTTACAATAAAATCAATTTCAGTGTATTTCATAATAAAATCAATTTCAGTGTATCTTACAATAAAATCAATTTCAGTGTATCTTACAATAAAATCAATTTCATTGCATCTTACAATAAAATCAATTTCATTGCATCTTACAATAAAATCAATTTCAGTGTATTTCATAATAAAATCAATTTCAGTGTATCTTACAATAAAATCAATTTCAGTGTATCTTACAATAAAATCAATTTCAGTGTATCTTACAATAAAATCAATTACATTGCATCTTACAATAAAATCAATTTCAGTGTATTTCATAATAAAATCAATTTCAGTATATCTTACAATAAAATCAATTTCAGTGTATCTTACAATAAAATCAATTTCAGTGTATCTTACAATAAAATCAATTTCAGTGTATTTCATAATAAAATCAATTTCAGTGTATCTTACAATAAAATCAATTTCAGTGTATCTTACAATAAAATCAATTTCAGTGTATTTCATAATAAAATCAATTTCAGTGTATCTTACAATAAAATCAATTTCAGTGTATCTTACAATAAAATCAATTTCAGTGTATTTCATAATAAAATCAATTTCAGTGTATCTTACAATAAAATCAATTTCAGTGTATCTTACAATAAAATCAGTTTCAGTGTATCTTACAATAAAATCAATTTCATTGCATCTTACAATAAAATCAATTTCAGTGCATCTTACAATAAAATCAATTTCAGTGTATTTTATAATAAAATCAATTTCAGTGTATTTTGTCTTAAAATTAATTTTCAGTGGAGTTTATGAAATGAAAACATTTTCATTTATTTTATAGTAAAAATCAATGTCCGTGCATTAACACAATTTTCAAATTCTTTATAGTAAAATCAATTTCCTATCAGTCGTCAAATCTATTTCAGCGCATTTTATAATGCAGTGTAACCCGGATATAAGAGAGTTGTCGGGACCGGAGACGAAGTCTCTTATATCCGGGTTTCTCTTATATCAGGGTTTGGTCTATTTTGTTTAGGTAAGTATGGCTCTAATTTGGGACCAGAGAAAATCTCTCTTATATCCGGGTTACACTGTAAAATCAACTTCAATGCGTTTTATAGTAAAGTTAATTTTAATGGAAGCTACAGTAAAATTATCATCAGTGAATTTTTATAGAAAAAACAATTTTGAATGAATCCATCCTTGGTGGCTCTAAGCTATGCTTGTAGCCCTAGCCTCACTCCTAGTCCATGTTCTGACATCCATTTACGCATGTTTACTTACTAGCTGTCCCTCTTCAATAAGTCTTGGCAGTGTCAAATTCTCCATACCTTCTTTCTTTTTGTGTCCCAGAAATGTAAAATTTGTTTTTCTGATCCTAAGCACATGTGCGACCCTCGTACTAATTTTTCTTAAAACTTACTTGTTGCTCACATGTTCTTTCTACGGCATTATCAGTAGCCTTTTGTATAAGCATATCTCTTCTGCTTTAAGTCTCCTCTTCATTCTTTTGAGGAGATTGTCCAACCTTTAGTGCCATATAGGCAGACTGATACCACGTAACAGTTCAGTATTCTTTTCTTTTTTCATAACGTAAGTTTCTTCTTTCTTAATACACTTTTTTTTTTTCGGAAGATGGGGTAACATTCGTTATTCCAATGTATCTTCGTATTTCGGTGCCACATTTTACTTCATTTGTTACGAAACATAGTTAAATGTCAGTATTTGTTTGAATTTTCAATTTTCGGTTCGCATTTTGGTTTATTCCTCTTGCAAACTGCTATAGATTCTGTCTTCAACCAAAACTGATGGTAATTCTTTTCTTCCCCCTTTCCTTTATTAATTGTCTCGGAGTTCCTGCAGCTTTCTTTCTGTGTCTGCCATCAACAGATTCTCATCTACGTATTTTATGATGTGAGATTCGACACACCAATAATAGCCCCTGTTAAGACCTCTAGTTCTATTATGATTCCATTTCTATCCATAAATAGGCGGTTTATTCTCAGTAAACTCTCTGCAATTTTCTAATAACTTCCTCGAATAATCAAGCACCCTGGGTAAGACGTTAAACTACGTCCAGCAGCAAGGCCTCTGATCAGGAGGCTTTGAGGAACATGGAACCACCTCTTAATTTCCGGTGTCCTCAGGTCCACGCTGACCAGGGGTGGTAGCACCTGTCAGGGTTCCAGCTATAGGCAAATAGTTAAGTATTACCATCAATACTTTTTTGAAAAAATATTACCAGCAATACAATTTTGAAGGAAATATATTACCAGAAACAGATTTTTGACAAAAAAATAAAAAATATTACCAGCAATAAAAACTGTCGGCATTAAATAACCCATTGAGGTGTTGATATGCAGTAAAACAAAATAGACCAAACCAATCAAATAATCAAGTTTTCCTAGCAGTTGAAATAGGTCTTTGTGTCGAACGTTATCGAGTGATTTTGCGTAGTCTATGAAACATTTGGAAAATGAAGTATGCTATTGCAGTTTTCTACAATGCGAATTATGGGATAGTTTAAATCTTTTTTTAATTAATAATTTTATTCAAGTTGATAAAAATATCTGAAAGTCGTTGTATCTCGTTTAACAATATTTTTAATGAATATATAATTTAATTAAGATTTGTTGATTATCTGGGAAAAGGCACACTTTTCTTATTGGTTCAATTAATTTAATGGTGATTATTAAGTTACGGCATCTTGGAAAGCTCAATCTGATCATTCTGATTAGAAACGAATACCCGAATTTGTTGGCGAGGACCTCAAACTCAACATAGGCCAACATCAAGCGCCTTGAGGAGATAGTGTTGCCTGGGTCAAGAGGGTGGCTGCTGGAAGACCTGTGTCTAGCAACAGGACTCTGCATCATGCCACACATGCAGGAGAACCCAGAGATGTCTGTTACAGAATTTCTGTGGCCACATCACCCATTAATTCTGGCCACCTAACTCCCCAGACTGCAACCCCCTTGATTATTATATGTGGGGCCCAGTTGAGCGAGAGACAAAGAAAACTCCTTTTAACACCAAATATCAACTTAAGACAAGGATTATGGCTGCATTCACCAACTTAAACAAGGGGACCGTCGAAAAGAGTTACAGGAGATTCCGAAGTCGTCTGGAGGCCGTGGTTGAAGCTAATGGCGATTTTATTGAATAAATTTCCTCTTTAGTATTTCAAGATATTTTTGTATAATTTTGGTAAATATATCTGTTAAAATGTTAAGATGTCAGTGTTATTTTTATTTTTGCGTAATTTAGACGATAATTTATCCAGCGCAATCTGCATTACATATATTTCCTTTTGTGTGTTAGTAGTAGTAGTAGTAGTAGTAGGCCGATAAAAGAAATTCCAGAGATAAAAAATTAATAACAATAAAGACACTATGACTAATAATACTTATTTCGCATCAGTAGTTTTTAGACCAAACACACGCATGATGAGAAATTATGATATAAATCGGAACTTTCGGACACACCTGTGTCCTTTGTCAACGACGATTTCTTTGCGCATGGGTTATATTACTGATGAAATCCAGTCAATTTGGGCTCGTTGTTGTCGTGGTGTGGGGGGGGGGTATTGCAGAAGGTTTTTTTTGCGGAAAGTGTATTCACTGGGTATACCTAACTTACTATTTAAACCTAGAATGTGATGATTCATTGAAAAAAAAGGTTATTGAGAAAGGTATAAAGCCACCTATTCTCCTCCTCCTCCAGCCATGGATTAATTAGTAGGACTTGTATCAGTAAATCATTATCTTCCCAAAATTGCATATACTGTAAAAATAATAAAGGGTTGATTAGCCGTAAAATCAAATGAACTCAATGAATCAAATAAACACGTACATACGGATTATATATATATATATATATATATATATATATATATATATATATATATATATATATATATTGAGACATTTTTTTATGTTTATACGTTCTTTTTATAGATACAAATATTTAAGTAAATGCTCTGTTTATAATAAACGGTATTGACGATATTTACCGGCCTGAATGTCCGATAAATTTTCATAGAAAATATGCGTCCTCTGACAGGAATCGAACCTGGTTCCTAAACATGAAAAATAATTGTCGGACTTTGTCCATTTTATATATATATGTATGTATGTGTGTGTGTGTGTGTGTGTGTGTGTGTGTGTATGTATGCATATAAAATGTGAGTGTTCGTAGGACTTAGAATTCGAATAAACGTGAAGATAAAGTATAAAAACGATTTTAATGACAATGCGTTTCGCCTTCGTCTGCGAGAAGACATTAAGTATTTTAATAGCGAAAATTCAGGGTTTTGTCTTTCACTTTGGAAACGTCAAACTAGCAGGTGGGTCGGGAAACTCATTTCCATTAAAAAGCTTTTCCAATTCGTCTGATATATATATATATATATATATATATATATATATATATATATATAATTATTTATTTAAAAAAAAAATTTATAACATAAATATATTATAAAATCACTACAAAAATAACCATTTTGTTTCAACACCCTCGGTGTCTTATCAAGTGATGACGTCATCACTTGATAAGACACCGAGGGTGTTGAAACAAAATGGCTTTTTTTATAGTGATTTTATAACATATTTATGTTATAATTTTTTTTTTTTTTTAAATAAATAATTATATCTGCTCTACTTTGTATTGAGTACTCTTTTGAGAATAGTAATTGTTGGTTATTTGAATTCATTCCATATACACCAATCATATACTTGGTATATATATATATATATATATATATATATATATATATATATATATATATATATATACCGGGTATAACAGCAAAATTGTCCAAATCGTATAACAGCATGCGATAATTTCTAACAGTTTTCTCCCCAGCCGACGTCTTACTCTATGGATTGAGGTTTCTACTCGGTCCCAAATTGTCCACCCCCCAAAATCTTTAATATCTAAAAATAAAGGCACAAAACTAACTGAATTTCTTTTATCCATGTTTTAAGATATGGCGTTTAGCCATCTTGATACGATTTATCGTATGATTCACGGAAAAGTCTTTTGAGTTATTCAGATAGAAATAGAATAGGTTAAAATCATTTTCTGTAAGCACCACTGTCTTCCCAACTGAGCAATGGCGAGAGAAAAAAGATCATTCAGGCCTTCAATAATGATACCAAGATTCATACTCTTGCTTCCATCTATAAAGACCATTCAAGAACCATCAAGAGAACGGTGAATAAGTTTGAAAAAGAGGGAACACTAGAGAGAAAATTTGTATCAGGCGGTCACAACAGCAAGAGGGATCATTATTTGAACTTAGAGCTAAAGAGATCAATTAGAAATGATCCAACTCAATCCATAAGATGTGTGACACGTGAGAGAGGAGTTTCCGCTATAACAGTCCAAAGAACAGTGAAAAAAGATTTGAAAATTAAAGCGGGCGTAAAACCTGTTAGAAGGTGAGAGAGTGCCAGGATCATCTTGAATAAGTTAGAAAATGGTTCTGGAATTACATATATATATATATTTTTAAATTTATTTCAATCCTTCATGAGCTTTCGATCCTGATCTATCATTAATTAATGATGAACATGTCATTTTCGTTTATGATCGTGTTCATCACGACTCTTCTGATGAACTTGGAGAATAATTATCTATTCTTACTGCTCAAAGCAGAGTCCAATAATGTTATCAAAACCACTGAGAATTCCATTAAGATATCTTTAATCATTTCTAAGATTCAATGTCTAAAGCTTAATCCAACAACTGAACAATTTTGTTGTTACACGATTTGACCAATTTTGCTGTTACACCCAGTATATATATATATATATATATATATATATATATATATATATATATATATATATATATATGGTAATACCTGGGGAAAAGTTATAAATCCTCTTCTCCTTCCAGGAAAATAGCAGGACAGACTGTCTTCCATAGCCTTGGATGGCAACTGGTCTAGGAGAAGGACAACTCTGAATTTAAAACCTGCCGAGGGTCGTTTGGGGAATCTGTGTTACGTAGTGCACCATGTGTCTGTATTCGGTCCTTGAAAAAGTGTGAATACTGCACAAAACCTTCACCACTGTAATCAAATCTCGTGCTGGTGTTGAGCTGTCGGTTCCTAGAAACTGATCTGCTTTACTCTCATGCGTCGAATTCGACGACAGAGTCGAGTACATACATGCATACATGCATACATACATACATATATATATATATATATATATATATATATATATATATATGTATATATATATATATATATATACATATATATATATATATATATATATATATATATATATATATATATATATAAAAGGGAACATTGAATTCAAGCTACGATGATTGCGTCACGCATGAAACAGCCTGTCGCATCTAATTTTTGACTTTAATGTTCACTTTTATATATACACACTCTTTGTTTCTGATATTGAGCACTTTATCCCATAAATTTAGCTCACATTAATATTATATTTCTTCAGATATATTAGGTTGGTGCAAAAATAATGACGTAATAATGTCGTTTTTTGACGTTGAAAATACGTCAAAAACGACATTATTACGTCATTATTTTGCACCAACCTAATATATATATATATATAT
>OZ010608.1:4142950-4260450 GCA_963932145.1 Acanthosepion lycidas | reverse complement strand
ATATATATATATATATATATATATATATATATATATATATATAAACACACACACACACACACATATATATATATATATATATATATATATATATATATGTTCTTACCAGCAAGCAGAAATATTTCTTCTCCCGATGATGGCCATTTTGGCCGAAACTAGTCGAGGAATCTAAATGAAATAATAAAAAAAAACGAAAGAATATTAATCTACAACCCAGTGTGTCTGAAGATTTTAATTTTTTAATATTTATTTTATTGTTCAAAATATATATATATATATATATATATATATATATATATAGGGTGTCCATAAAGTTCCTGTGCACTTTAAAAAATTATAACTTTATTTGTATTTGCGATAGAAATTATTTGTAAAAAAGATTAGAAAGAAGTAAATCTATATTTTTTAAGGTTTTATTAAAATTTTAATTTAAGTTTCCACATGTCTTCCATCATTAGCGATACGAAGGGTAATACGATTTTGCAGTTCACGGAAAACATTTGCCAACTGATTTACAATAATGGCTGAAATCACATTAGTTACTAATTACTAGGTACATTAAACTTTTTTTTTTACAGATTGTTTCCATCAAAAATACAAATAAAGTTATATTTTTTAAAGTGCACACGAACTTTATGGACGCACTCTATTTTGGTAAGAACTATATAAACCCGGAAAAAAAAACACTTTTTTAATGTTTTTTTTTCTCTTGTTTCAGAATTCTTATGCAAGTATTTTATCTTAATCTCGTGTATCATTCTAAGATATTTGTTTCCTGCATTTACCTATTTATTGCCTCTAATAACATCTCTTCTTATAGCCGTATCGGAAAATTATCGGCCCGACCCACTTAACTGGCTCACGCCCATGTCACGTTGAAACAACGGTGAGATCACGGTTAAACAACGCAAGAATGGTAACTGCTTGAGAATACCAGGTTATATTAACTAGCGAGCAAATCCTCTTGGGAAAGGTTCCAATAGACCTCTTCACTTCCCCCAGCTATGGATTAATTAGTAGGACTTGTAACAGTAAATCATTATTTCCCAACAAAATTCTCACAATCTAAAAATAGTTGCTTGCTTTAAATAGCTTGAAAATGTCTAATCCGTAAAAACAATATATTAATCAAACGGACGCACTTATCAGATATATATATATATATATATATATATATATATATATATATATATATATATATATATATATATATATATATATATATATATATATATAATACTAAGAGTCTATGCTTGCGTTCTTGCGTCGACGGTCCGACACATAATGATTTAAGTTTGTTTCCACCTTGCTTTCTCTTCCATCCCTTCTCTCTTTCTACCTCTCTCTTTCTACCCCCCTCTCTCTTTCTACCCCCCTCTCTCTCTTTCCATCTCTATTACTTTCCACCTCTCTCTTTCCACCTCTCTCCTTTTTTCCACATCTCTCCTTCTTTCCGCCCTTCTCTTTCCACCTCACTCTCTCTCTTTCTACCGCTCTCTCTTTCCACCGCTATCTCTTTTTACTTCTCCCTCTTTTTCCATATCTCTCTCTCTCTCTATCTATCTTTTCACGTCCGGCGCATCATAATTTAAGCCAATCAGATCTATGTGAATAAGATTTAAAAATACGAATTCATTATGCAGTAAATGTTTCTATTTTAACAGACAATTTTTAATGTTGAAATCAACGTCAATGTTTTATAACCTGGACCATCAGTGACCCAACGGGTCACGAGTAGTCTAGTACACACACACACACGTATATATATATATAGTGTAGTTCATATACATATATATATATATATATATATATATATATATATAAAACAAAAAAGAACACATATTCCACGCGGAGAATAATATATCATATATACTTACACAGCAAATCTTGCTGTAAGGAAAAACAAAAAAGAAGGATTGTATATATAATATGGATATGATCCCGTGTCTAGGGAAGCCATGTTTAAGTCACCCGGTTCAAACGGACCGGATTCATCTATGTCCCAAGCGAAGAAATATTACATATATATATATATATATATATATATATACATATATATATACACACACACACATACATACATATACATACATACACGCACATACACACATATATCTATATACACACAAAGACACACACATACATATATACATATATATATATATATATATACAAAACTTAGCAATATATTAATACATTAATATACAAACATACACATTCCGCAATACAAACACACATAACTACACACAAATATATATATATATATATATATATATATATATATATATATATATATATATATATATATATATATACAGAAAAATGAATAACATTATGTAGTTATACCATACACATTCATGTCGTCAAGGGAAGCCATGTTTAAGTCACCCGGTTCAAACGGACCGGATTCATCTATGTCCCAAGCGAAGACATATTACATATATATATATATATATATATATATATATATATATATATATATATATATATATATATAACGTTGTATAGATATTAGTTGGTAACTCTGTTTTTTTTTTTCTTTTTTTTCTGAAAGCTATCACTGCTAAATTTCTATTTCTGACACGAACACAGTCCACAGCGGGGTTGATAAGACAAACGACCGATATATTTGTCTGCCAAAATAGGGTATCCCCCATATGAGGTGATTTTGAATTTCATTGTGCATTAATTATTTGCTGTGTAATAACAAATACAATGGCCTATTTTTGTGGATCAGTTTAATATTTTATATTACGAGTATCCACTTGCATTATATACCAGCAGATTTGTTACCTTTACTATATATATATATATATATATATATATATATATATATATATATATATATATATATACATATATATTAGGGAGAGGTAATTTAAGAGAGAGTTGAATTTGTTTGTCTAACAACATATCTCTTGTACTCTCCCTCTCCCTCTTTCTCCCCCTTACCTGCTATTAAGCGAAAGTGCCTTAATTAGAGAGACGGATAGAGATTTACACAAAAGGATTCATCTTATCGGCAGGTGTGCACTATCTTAATCCCATATCTAAATCTGCGAACGTATTGCATGAATAAATAAACGGGCGATTAACGTCTAATCTCAGTATTACAACGTCCATTACTTGGATACGTTAATCCAGCAAAACATTAAATTTGAATAAAAACAGACATAGCTGTTGAATGCAAATGTACATATAAATCTATTTTTAATATTAAACTTCACCCAACAAAGGCACAAGAACTACTCAAGGTAGAGGCTAACTGTTTGTTGTATCAGCTTAAGACAAGGCAATAATTACAATTTACGAGGTGATATAGGAATGATAAACGTAGCTTTGAGTTATCCAGCTAGAAAGAGAATAATTTAAATTAGTTTTGTGTCAGCCCCATCATATATATAAATTTATATATGAGCAATATATTATATATATGTCTTCCCAACTGAGCAATGGTCAGAGGAAAAATATAATTCAGGCCTTCAGTAATGATACCATTCAAGTACAATGAAGAGAACGATGAATAAATTTAGAAAAGAGGTAACAGCTGAAAGGAAAACTGGTTCAGGAGCTCACAAAAGAAAGAGTGATCAACATCTTAGAGCTAAATACATGCTTATACATACATACATACATACATACATACATACATATATATATATATATATATATATATATATATATATATATATATATATATCAGAGCGAAGCTCACCTGATCAAATGTTAGATTACCCTTCAAAGTGGAGCGCGGGTTCCTTCCTTATCCATAGACACATTTTATTGACTCAGGTTTCTCGAATGTGCCACAGGTTAATCATAATACATACTGTTTTATAATATATATATATATATATATATATATATATATATATATATATATATATATATATATATACCGGTATAACATCAAAATTGTCCAAATCGCGTAAGTGCATAATTGTCCATCTGACAAAATGTTTAATATCTAAAATAATTGAGTTTCTTTTTTTATAGGTTTTCAGATAAAACTTTTAGCCATCTGGACACCATTTGTCGTAAGAATAACCTTTTGAGTTATTCAGCTAGAATGAGAACAGGTTAAAATCGTTTTGTGTCAGCCTCATTATTTCTTCCCAAATGAGCAATGGTGGGAGGAAAAAGATCATTCTTCAGTAACGATAGCAACATTAATACACCGGTTTCCATTTTCAATGTCCATTCAAAAAGAAAAGATAACGGTGAATAAGTTTGAAAAAATGGGAACAGTAGTGAGGCAAACTGAATCAGTATGTAGCAACAGCAAGAGAGATTCTTAATATTCAAACTATTGTCTAGCAGTGTTATAAAAACCTTGGAGATTTCCAGTAAGATATCTTTAATCATTTCTAAGACAAAACGAATCAAATCTAATTTAATAATTGGACAATTCTGCCTTTACTCCTGGTATACACACACACACACATACATATATATATATATATATATATATATATATATATATATATATATAGATAAATACATATATATATATATATATATATATATATATATATATATATATATATATATACACATACATATATATATATATATATATATATATATATATATATATATATAAATATATATATATATGCATGTATGTATGTATATATATATATTTGGTTGGATTGATGTGAGTTTGTGACCCTGGGTTTCACACTTTTGCGATCGTCAGAGTTTGCCTGATGAAGTTCGCGAGATCGGAAACCCATGTAGCAAAAGTATAGAGAATAAATCATAATATTTTTTTTAAATTCACATTACAACCAAAAGCATTTGCGCTTTCTATCTTCTTTTTAATATACACACTTTTCTCTCATTGGAACGACTATAACCTCTTCCCTTTTTATATATATATATATATATATATATATATAACGAAGAGGTTATATTTGTTCCAACGAAAGAAATATGTATATTTTAAAAAGAAAAGAGAAACCGCAAACGTTTCTGGTTATAATGTGGTTTTTAAAAAATATATATTTTACTTTATTTTCCATATTTTTGCTACACGTGTTTCCGGAGAAAAATTTGGGTTACTACTACACACAAAAGACACTGTTTAAGCATCCGAAAACATAAGGAAAATAATTTCCTTTTCATAATATGGGAAAATACCCACTCTTCGTCTAATGAAGATCGCGAGACCGGAAACACGTGTAGCAAAAATATGGAAAATAAAGTATAATATATATTTTTAAAAATCCACATTAGAACCAGAAACGTTTGCGGTTTCTCTTTTCTTTTTAAAATATACATATTTCTTTCGTTGGAAGAAATATAACCTCTTCGTTATATATATATATATATATATATATATATATATATATATATATATATATATATAAAGGGAAGAGGTTATAGTCGTTCCAATGAGAGAAAAGGACACGTTTGCATTTTTAGGAAAAGTACATTTTATCATAAAGCCATTTCTTTCTAAGAAGCCCATATCTGCTGATTTTCGTGTCTGAAACGTAAACAAAGCAATTCCTAAAAAAAAAATAATGGATTTTATTTTTAATTTAACACTTTTATTTCTTCAAACGTGATGTGTATTGGATACGCGTATTTGAAATAGACGCTCTGTTTAATTTTTTATTATTTCAAAAAGCGTGTATTACCTCTATCGGACTGCGCATCCCCCCCAAAAAAAACTGCGCACCAACAAGGATCGAACATCCGTGCCTCTTTCTAGAAGAAAATAAAGCTTTACCGAACAATAAACCTCTCTGTAGTTGACTTATAAAGCACCCTGGATTATACAGTGTTTTTTCCCCACAAACAGGAACGAAGGTTTGGTTCCTACCGTAGAGCAATTTTTCTTTAACATTTATCGCAATGCACAAGCCGATATACTTAATTTACACTGTTTAACATAAAAATAGGGCGGCTATTTCAAATACGAGGATGCAGTATAATAACGCTCGAAGTAATTAGAATGTTGGATTTAAGTATTTAATGGTTCTTAATAGTTTCTTTTCTCGCACTTTTTCCCTGTGGAAATTCTTTTCAATTTCTTCCTTCCCTGCCAACTACAATCTTCCAAAATTTAACTGCAACCTCAATCACCATCTTCTGTCTTTCGGAAACCTTTTCTTTGTTGTCCTTTTCCTCAAACGTCTTCACTGATGTCTTCTCCTCTTTTACTTCTTGTAACACCCTGCGCCCTGATGGCATTATCGCCTTGCTTGCCAGTCAAATGATTAATACACACAGAGAGAGAGAGAGAGAGAGAGAGAGAGAGAGAGAGAGAGAGAGAGAGTGGGGAGAGAGAGAGAGAGACAATAGTATTATAAAACCACGGATAATTTCAGATAGAATGTCTAATCATTTCTAAAATATAACGTTTCAAATTTTTATCTTTATCTAACAATTGAACAATTTTGCTGTTACACCCGCTATATATATATATATATATATATATATATATATATATATATATATATATATATATATATCAATGGAAACGAAAGATGGTGCACGTGTTCTTCGTGTAAAGTGTTTTTTTCTCACAAATGGAGAACGAAGGTTTGGTCCCTACCGTAGAGCAATTTTTCTTTAACATTTCTCGCAATGCCCAAGCCGATATAATTAATTCACACTGTTTAACATAAAAATAGGATGACTATTTCAAATACAAGGATGCAGTATAATAACGCTTGAAGTAATTAGAATGTTGGATTAAGAATAAAATATTCAATGGTCTCCCATAGTTTCTTTTCACATATGAACTTAATGATAAAATTCCTTTTCTTGATATATTGATAGACACCAATAATAATACATTAACTCACCATATAAGAAATCTACTAGCATATTCTCATGCACTCTTAATTATAAGAGTGAATGTCGTAACTCCTTCACTCTTTCATAAGCTTCCGATCCTTAACTATGATTAATTAAGGATGAACATGTCATTTTCGTTAATGATAAATTTCATTTTACTTGGAGAGGAATTATACATTCTTATTACGCAATGGAGAGTCCAAGAGTTAATATTGCAATTAGATATTTTTAATCATTACTAAGATACATAGATGTAGATATATAGATATAGATATAGATATAGATGTTGGTAATAATAGTGGTCAATTATATATTCCCAAGAGAATTCTCAGGTAAGACTCAATATCCAGGACAGAGTAAGAATATAATATAAAAGGCTCAAACACTAATATTAGTGTTTTGAGCCTTTTATATTATAATATATATATATATATATATATATATATATATATATATATATATATATATATATATATATGTATCCTCTCTGTCTCTCTGCCTCTCTCTCTCTATATATATATATTTATTTTATATTATATATATATATATCCTCTCTATCTCTCTCTCTCTCTCTATATATATATATATATATATATTATATTATATATATATATATATATATATATGCACATTTCATTGAATACGATAGACAAGGTTCTTTTATTTAGTTTTTTTTATACAATTTCTCATTCGATCTAATAATTTTTTTCTTTTCAGGTGATAAGTTATATAAAAACTTCCCGAATGTTCTTTTTATCCGAGCGCTTTCGGCTGTACATTTAGCCATTTTCAAGGATTAAATATTTTAACTGTTAAATAAGAAATAGCTTGTATTTATGTTTTATAAAATGTTTTCATTTTTCAAAAGACGGTCAAGATATTGTGCCAATGCTCAAAGTTAATATTATTAAGTGTTGTATGTGAATCTATTTTGAAAATGTATTTTAACTCACATCTGTGTCTTTCTTGTCGGCTCTTAAATTAAGATGCTAAAAGCACGCATCTTATGTCATCAATGCTATGGAACAGTTGGTTGAAATGTGCAGCGACAAGGATATTGTTGCTGTTTTGATGAGTTTTTTATGCTTTTTTATTGTTTATTGAACCGAAGATGGAATTCTGTGACTGTTTCTCCAAAATAATTCCATTTTTCTTTTGCATTTGTGCTAATAAAGTAAATACAGTGTAACTCGGATATAAGAGAAACTCGGATATAAAAGATATTTTATCTGGTCCCAAATTAATACTTACCTAAACAAAATAGACCAAACCTGGATATAAGAGAAACCCGGATATAAGATACTTCATCTCCGGTCCCGACAACTCTCTTATTTCCGGGTTACACTGTATATAAGATTTGAACTGTCACAAGTCAGAGACGCTGATTTGAATATTGTGTAAGTGTCGTGTGTGTGAAAAAGCTAACAGTGATTATATGTTTACAAACTTGGCATGGATGTTTATTGCAGGTGATGTTCACTTGGTGAGGTGGTGAATTATGTATGACAGATGATGTTAGGAGTGTGTGTAGGTTGTGGGGTTGACGCCTAGCCTCAAGTGCGTTCTCGCTGAATATCGTTCTAATTGTTTGATTAAGTTTTAAATACTAGATATCTTTTCTTAAGATATGGGAAAGTTTTTGAATTTTAATTACAAAAACTGAAAAAACTACGGAAATACTGAAATTAGGAGAATATTTTTATTATGTTTGGAAACCTTAGTAATTGATTGTTTTTATATTTTTAAGTGGGTAATTCCTATTGAGAAAGTAACTGAATCGTTGTTTTTGATGTAATCGGTCCTGACCTGGTATCTCGAGCCCCAGTCACTTTCTTATAAACGTGAGGCGGCTTCACTCTGTCATTTTTACAAAAGTTTTCATGGCAACTGCTCTGACGAACTATTTTCACTGGTACCCTAACGGTATGAATTTAAGCTTGCTACTAGGTTGGCATCTCGGTCCCATCCTTTCACTGTCAAAACATGTAAATGTAACCGCCTCCTCTACTCCAACAGCTTCTTCACTCACACTTCCTAACAGTGGAACTCCCTTCCTCTTACTTGCTTCCATGATAACTATAATCTTCAAATATTCAAATGTAATATCAATCGACATCTTCTGATTCCTTGATCCTGATACCCGTCCTTCTCTATATCCTTTACTCAAACACTCCTCTTTACTCTTGCTCTCTCTCTCTCGCTCTCTCTCTCTCTCTCTCTCTGTAACCCGTTGCGTGCTAGTGGCATTCCCTCCTTGCTTGGGATGAAATACTTAACAAATGTTTATATCTGAATGTCTATATTTAAATATCTAAGAGAGCTTCTTCTCTTCCACTTCCCAACAGTGGAACTCCCCTCCTCTTACATGATTCTCTGATAATTATAATCTTCAAATATTCAAATGTTATGTCAATCGACATTTTCTGATGCCTTGATCCTGATCCCCGTCTTTCTCTTTATTCTTCCCACAAACACCCCTCTTTACTCTTTCTTTCATTCTCTGTAACCTCTTCGTGCTAGTGGCACTCCCGCCTTGCTTGCGGGTGAAATGCTTAAAAACATATTCCATTTTGTGAAGAGATAAGTTTTACGCGTAAACATTGGCGGTAAATTATTAACGTTTTTGTTTTGTTTTAGGTGGGATGGCAGCTTTTGAAATTTATGTAGCAATGACCATCCTTTGGTTTGGTGGATGGTATTGCGAAGATGTTGTTATTTTGACGTAAATTTGTGAATTTGATGCTATGATCGAAACTGTTAAGGTGTTGCCCTGGAACGAGATCTGTTGATTAGACACCATCAAGCACTCCTACACTGGTACAGATACATAGACGATATCTTTTGGTTGTAAACTGCTAACGTAAGGGTCATGTTTATTCAGTAAAACCAGCAAGGTGCAATCCAGATCAAACTTCGTTCACGTGACCACAATCGAACCAACTTTAAGTACGCATGTGCAGAAGGCAATGAGACGAACCGAAAGATATGTTAGTGCAGAAAATGTTCGACTTTGTATATGAGTGACTCGCTGTAAGCCAAGTTAGATAGCTGTCTCGAATGCTATTATCCCGTCGTGAAATCGATCCTCACAGGGAACCCATCAATTGTTATCATATGCCAGGTTAAATCGACTTTCTTAATACCTATCTTGGTGTTTCACCGGAGTGTAATAATTAGGAAGTTACCTTGCATTGCTGTAGTGAAACAATTCACATAGATTGCTCCGTTGATGATACTTTGTTGATGTCGATCCTCATAGGGTGCCACATTTTTTCTGTTTTTGTGCCATATGAAGGTGAGTTTATTAAATAATAGAAATATACTAAAAAAAACCTTTGCAGAATCGACGTGAAAGTAAATGGTGTCTTTCAAATGAAAACGTTCTTAAAAAATTTTTAGGCCATTTCCCTTCGAGACATGAGCGGTCATAGCAATCCACACATATTTTTCTCTATTACATGCTTGAGAGCCCCTTTCTACCTGGATATTCAACTCAAAGCTGTACTGATGTTTCGATGGAGAACTCAGTGTATGCTTTTACATAGAGCATTAGTATGAAAAACTCAGATGGAATTGAAACTTGGCTTTGCCAATTCGGTTTTCATGCTTACACTACTCCCACATCCTTTCTTAGTTTTTATAGCAATTTCTAATGATAACGCTATATCATCAGTAAACAAATACAGACGATTCTATTATTAAATAAGTAGATCACGTGATCGTAAAGGCAATTTATAAATGGGAATTAGCGTGATGTCTAAGTGATTGCTATTCTTTATACTATCCACTATACAATTTCTCTATACAGTCGCTCTCTCACAGACGTGCCGTTGCCTCCCTCTGTCTTTTTTACAAATACTTTCATGGTAACTGCTCCGATGAGCTGCTTTCGCTGGTTCCCAAACTTCATGAATTTAAGCGTTCTACTAGACTGGCATCTCGCTCACACCCTTTCACTGTCGAAACTGTTAAATGTAGACGTATCTTCTATTCCAAAACCTTCATGTTTCGCACTTCCGGCCTGTGGAACTTCCTCCCCTTTTCCTGTTTCCCTGATAGCTATAATCTCCAACTATTCAAATGTAATGTCAATCGACGTCTCCAGATGCCTTGATCTATCCACTATCCTTCTTTTCATCCTTTCCTCTATCATTCTTATTTGCTCTCGCTCCAAATCTCTGTAACCCCATGCGTTCTAGTGGCTTCCCGCCTTGCTTGGGGTGAAACGCTTAAAAAATACTGATCATTATACGAATTACTATTTGAACAAGTATTATTAGTGCGAGTATAATTTGAAGGCATCACTATGAGAGAGATGGAAAAAGAGGGAGAAGTAAAAAGAGATAGCGGTGGAAAGAGAGAGAACTGCCATGTCAATTGTATAGAAATAAATAGTTTGAACACAGATCGCCAGTGAGCAAACACTGACAATTCCATTATTAAATAAGTAGATTACGTGATCGTAAGTGCAATGTATAAATGAGAATTAGTGTGACGTCTAAGTGATCGCTATTCTTTAAAATATCCACTATATTATTTCTCTATATCGATCATTATACGAATTACTATTCGGCGATTACTATTTGAACAAGTATTATTAGTGCGAGTATTAATTGAAGGCGTTACTACTACCGTTATCTGCATTTACAAAGTCTCGTCTACAACGAGAAATTCGGAAGTGATAACGAGCATTCGTTGACCTAACAAAATTTAGAATGGGCGAGCGCCTAACATCACAAAAACAATAAAAACGAGTGACGAGTGGTTTCCTGTTGTCTTTCCCACGGTTTTGAATTAAGACTATCTCTTCTAGACTTGTTAGTACCCCAGGCTATAAAGCCAAGTTAACTCTAGATGGACTCATGCCTTTCTTGATAGTCTTAGTTTTAAAAAGTGAACACAACAGACTGAGCTGAGATTTTAACTCTGCTCACAGATTACCCATTTTTTTTCTCTCGCTGATATCCATTTCGCTACCTGCACATTCCTTTCTGTGAGTATTGGAAATTAAGCTCTTTTTTTTTTGTTTGTTTTTTTTTACTTGATACCGACGTATCTATTGGATATATTTGGGAAGACTTTCAAGCCAGGAAGCAATGAATCTCTCAGACTACTTTTCCTCTTCTAATTTCCTGCGGGCAATAAGGGGAGAAAATAACCTCTTAAGGAAAAAAAATGTTTCTACTGCAAAAATATACGCTTTCCTCGACCCGCGGCATTTTCTTCAATTTGTTCCAATCTTGGATCTCGTCTGTCAATACCCGACATCATTAACAGGACATGAAACCGGTTCATTTACAGCGTATCAAGATAAAGTGTCTCCGCTCGGCGAGTTTAACTGGCCACAAACACACAAATATGTCTTCGATGTGTTGACCAGTGAATCGTTTTCATTTCTGAGTGGAATCAGTGTCATTATTCTGGGAATTATTCGAACCAGCATCACCATCTTCTATGTTTTGATCATGAATTTACAGTCTGACCTTTCCAGAATTGATTGGAATTTTGAGATGTGATTTTGTTCGTGTTGTTTAAAGTATTATAATTAAAAGTCTCTGTTTGTTTGTTTGGCGCAGTGGATAAAGGCGTTAGTTAGATCCAGTGACAGGACCGAAAGAGTATGAGTTCAATACCCGTTTAAGGCAGTGGAGAACTTGGATAGGGGAATTAACATGAGATAACCGATAACTGACATCCATTAAACATGGCACGTAGAACTAGAACAGTCTACCCCAGTGAGCGAAATAAAGGGTTCAGTTCGATATTCCAACCACCTGAAGAAGGACGGAGCGTACAACGGTCGAAACGTTGTAATAAATATGGCGACAAAGATGAGGAGAATAGACCGAATAATATAAATAGTGTACATAATACCTCATCTCAGAAATATAGACAGATACTGAAAGGCCGAAACGTTATAATAAATATAGCAACAAAAGATGAGGATAATAGACCGAATAATGTAAATAGTGTACATAATACCTCATCTCAGAAGTATAGACAGATGCTGAAAGGCCCAAATGTTGTGATAAATATGGCAACAAAGATGAGGACAATCGTCCGAACAATGTAAATAGGGTGCATAATACCGCATCTCAGAAATATAGACAGATACTGAAAGGCTGAAACGTTATAATAAATATGGCAACAAAGATGGGGACAATAGTCCGAATAATGTAAATAGTGTGTACATAATACCTCATCTCAGAAATATAGGCAGATAATGAAAAGCCAAAATGTTGTGATAAATATGGTGACAAAGATGAGGACAATAGTCCGAATAATGTAAAAGGTGATTTTTTTTCAAAACAACGAGAATAAGGTTATTAAATCAGACATAGACTGATGTTTATTTAGTCAACAAAATCTTGGTTGTCAAACAACGAGGGAAATTGTTAAACTAATCTTCTTTGCTCATACAGAATGATCGTGTGATATTTTTAGCTATCATCAGTAGAACAACGTCTCAGTAGTTACAATCCTCTTCTTCATTTGTAAAGACAGGATCCAGTATTCATTGTCGCAGAGGTTATTAGATATTACATCATGGTTCATAAGTCATATTTATATTCTACCGATAGTTTCCTATCATTTAATATTTGGTTTTGGCCCCAAACAACAAAACCATTTCATCTTGTTCCATATTTATAGCCAAATAAATATTCATGTTTGTTGGTATTGATTCTTGTGCTACTTAATTCATGAAACGTTGACATTATGTTTCATCAGCATCGCGTCTGCAAATATCTGGAAGCTAACAACTCTTTTTCGTCGCTACACAGTGTCTTCTAATAGCAGGAAGCTATCAGCTCTGGAAAAGAAACCAAACCGACTTATTCCTTTTTGTTGAGCTTACGTATTCTCTAATAATAGATATGAGCGGTGTACACAGTGTGATCAACACTGCACGATGACTGTCAGTTACATGCCTTAAATGATCGATTATGTAAACATTGTTCGGAACAAAATTATTGTTTAAATGAAAGTTAATCAAAAGGACAATTATACTAAATGATAATTATTTGAAATACCTATGTTTGAAATATGAATGTGCCTTCTATGTAGAGGACATAAAGACTTGTTGTCTCTCTCCTCCCAGTTAATTAAGCAACCCATCGGTCCTTTTTTTATTAGACAGATTCATTTGACCAATAAATGGTACCCTGGTAAGTACCATAACCTAAGGTCTTCTCTTACGTCACTGAAACCGAAAAAATCCAAAGATTTTACGCTGACTTCTCATGTTTCTCTGTCGTCACAGATTATGTGAATCTTATTCAAAAAATGTTTCTTCGAATTGTAAATTGTTTGAATGAAAATTAATCGAAAGTTCAATTAGACCAAATGATAATTATTTGAAATATCCATGTTTGAAATACGAATATGCATTGTAGGTAGAGTAAATAAAGACTTGTTGTCTATCTTAATTAAGCAACTCGTCGGTTCTTTTTTATTAGACAGATTCATTTGACCAATAAATGGTTCCCTGGTAAGTACAAGAAATTTAGGTCTTCTCTTACGTCACTGAAAATGAACAAATCCAACGATTTTACACTGACTTCTCATGTTTCTCTATCGTCATCAAATATGTTAAGCTTGTTTGAAAACAATTATTTGAAAATATTTGTTCGAAAAATATATCTTCGAATTGTAAATTTTTTGAATGAAAATAATCGAAACGACAATTATACTAAATGATAATTATTCGAAATGCAAAATTCTTTATTGCAATAAAAATGTAAAAATTAAAAAAAAGAAAATACACAAATGATAATTATTTGAAATACGAATATCGTTAATAAAGAAAAGAATCCTTATAACCTTAAGTTATATAATACTGCACGCAAATAGTCAACTACTGGAGACTATTTCTTAAAGACTGACACTAATTCTTTTAAGTTTTCCATTTACGTCGAGCTATTTTCTTGGCGCTCATGATATTTTGGCAACCGGCTCTTATTTTTGCAATATGGATTTCTTGCAAGTCCTGTTCTCTTTTAAGAGCGTCTAAGAATTTCCATATTGTGGGATGATGGGATGATACTTGCTGCAAAAAACAACCTATGCCATGCTCCAAAGGCGTTATTAGTTCTAGGTAAATTAGTATTGACTCTCTCAAAGCAAGACCACATACGTATTTCAAACATAGGTATTTCAAATAATTATCATTTAGTAAAATTGTCCTTTCGATTAATTTTCATTCAAACAACTTACAACTCGAATAAATATTTTTTGAACAAATGTTTTCAAATAATTGTTTTCGAACAAGATTCACATAATCGTTGTCGAGAGAGAAACTTATGTAGTCAGCGAAAATGTCCTAACTTTTTGCCTTTCAATGACCATAGATTCAAGAGATGACCATAAACTCTGGTACTTATAAGGATATCGTTTATTGGTCAACTGAACAATAAAAAGAAAAATCAATAGGCTGCTTATTTAACTCGGAGAAAATCGTTAAGTTCTCTACATAGAAGGCACACAGATATAAATGCTGTGACAATGATCGTATTCTATGAAGTAAATTAAGTCTTCTTTTCGGGTAATTATTTATACGTATTTCAAACATAAGTATTTCAAATAATTATCATTTAGTATAATTGTCGTTTCGATTAATTTTCATTCAAACAATTTACAATTCGAAGATATCTTTTTCGAACAAATATTTTCAAATAATTATTTTCGAACCATTTTCTCGATACGAAACGATTTTTGCGTTACTCTTCTTTGCGTCTTTGAGGCTAATATAAAGTGAGGAAAAGTAGAAACCTTTTTTGCCGAATTTTTCTTAGGGATAATTATTTATCTTAATATACCGTAATTCCCATGTATAATACACCTTCATCCATAATACGCACCCCATGAAAGACGATATTGACCATATAGCGGTTAGTAACATTGAGCTGCATTGACCAACTGAAAGATCCAACGCATATGGAATGAAACTCAACACAGAGAAATCCAAAGCAATGGGGGAGACGCATTGGTAACACCAGTGACAGCGTCACCATGGACGGCATACCCAGCTTCAAATACTTGGGAGCAACCCTGACAAAAGATGGCACCTGCAACGCAGAAATCCGCACACGGTTTACTCGAGCCACAACAGCAATGACCTTGTTGGATAGGAGATGAAAGAGCAACAAGAGATTTCATACCAAGTTCAAACTCTACAAATCGATGGTTGTATTCAACTTTCCATATGGATGTGAAACTTGGACATTCCTGGTTGAAGTAATAAAAAAGACACAAGCCTTCAAGAATAAATGCTTGAGAAAGCTTATTCGTATCTCCTACTCGGTGCACAAGACCGATGAATATAGACACGAAGAATAATAGCTTCTGCCAGACCATCTGTTGAAAGCGGAGACCAGGGTGGGGACCAGCGGGGACGGCAACCCAACAGCTGGTCAAACAACAGGAAAGTGTGGACGGATATGACAATGCCGGAACTCTTGAGAGATACCGCCAACAGATCATCCTGGAAAGGGTCGTGTTTTTTCTTCCCCCCGTTACCCGCTGACGATTGAAGCAGCCAAGGAGCTGATTATACATACATACATATATATATATATATATATATATATATATATATATATATATATATATATATATATATATGTCTGTGTGTGTGTGTGTGTACATATATATAATTTGAAAGCCTTTTTCACTTTATATATATATATATATATATATATATATATATATATATATACACGTGTGTGTGTGTGTGCATAAGAACATCCTGGAAAGGGTTGTCTGTTTCTTCTGCCCTCCGTTACCCTCTGACGATTGAAGCAGTCAAGGAACTGATTATATATATATGTGTGTGTGTGTCTGAGTGTATGTGATGTGTGAGTGTATATATATATATATATATATATATATATATATATATATATATATATATATATATATATATACACCAAAATGAGAGAAAGAACAGCTGAATCATCAACGATGACCTGTCTATGTTCCGGTTTATCATGACATGAAAAATAACTCGCCCGCCTCCACCCTCTGACTTTACTTTTCTATTTAGCGTAGATCTGACATGTAATTGGTTAATTAAGACATACTCGCAAATCGATTTTTAATTCTGACCTTATGTTCCCCTCCTTTAAATTTCGGAAAATAGCTAACACTTTGTTTTTAAATTTTCCTTGAAAATCATTTAATCAACAATTACTTAACATCGCCTGAAGAAATACAACCATAGTATTGAAACATGAAAGCTTTTGTGTAGTGATTTCAACGTTTTTATTATTATCTCTTATAATAAAAATAATAATAATATATATGTGTGTGTGTGTGTGCGTGTGTCTGATAAAAATATAGTTTTTAGGTATTCTATGTTTATCACTTAAAGTGCTCGATATCTTGGGCGGGGGGGGGGAGTGTATGTTGATATAAAAGTGGACAGTGAGGACAACACCCAGTGGTAACAGTTTGTTTCATGCTTAAACGCTATCGTCATAGTCTGATTGTATTGCAGGTCACTTACAATACCAAGTATACCCAAGCTGTTATTAATCTACGTACTCAACCGTTGAAAAACTATTTTCCAGATGGCTACGAAACGAATCAATCGATTCGTAAAGGAAAATTGATTCATATAACAGAAATCAGCCCCAAATCACGTGTTTAAAGTTATATATATATATATATATATATATATATATATATATATATATACACACACACATATATATATATAAAATAGACATTTCCCTCACTTAGTTACCTCCCTTGACGTTACTATACCTGTACTTTTGCATCATAAAATTTAAAAATCCTCCAGTCTATAAGATTAGCATTATTCATTTCACAAGTAAAAGATTTAATTTTCAGATGAACACGAAATTTTTCTTCGAAAAATTATTAACACAACAAATTTGTCTTACGAAAAAATGACACTGATGATGACATTGTGCTAATGTTGAAAGTTCTCGGAATAAAATAAATATGCATCAACATGGTAAATTTCTTTCTTCCTTTAATAAGAAACTTGTTCCTTAAATATAAGCACTTCTCTCCGATAAAGGCAAAAAAGCCACTGTGACACAAGGGGGATACTCATTGTTAGAGAATATGAGGAAAAAAACATTATTAAGCAGAGAGAAGAATAAAAGAACAAAAATTAAAAAGACAGATGGTAGTGATTGACATTGCATTTAAATTTTTGAAGATCAAAGTGACTGGAAAATAGCCGGAAGGGAGTCCGACAAGTGAGAAGTGCGACAGAAAAAATAACTATTAGCGTAGAACTTACGGTTACATCTCGCCGTTCCAACTGCAAAATGATGATAACTTGCCGCTAATCTTCTACTACTAAGGTATAAAATATAGGTACTATAACGGAATGTTCACCAGAACAATATATATGTATATCTATATGTGTCTGTGTGCGTCTGTGTGTGTGTTGATGTAATTGGAAAGAACAGTTAGATTAATGATCCAAAGTTCTTTAGTATTTGTTTTTGGTTTTTTTTAAAGTCCTCGATACAGAAGTAGAGCTTAAAATTATAATTATTTTTTAAAAAATACGACTCCATCGCGACACAGAAATTATTGTTTCAAAACTGACTCAATAGTAAACTTCAAATTTAGAGCACAGTTTCATTCTCAAGCGATGTTTGAAATAACTAACTGGAGATACGCTTTACCCAAATTTTAAGTTTAATATTGAAATTAAACTTTGATTTGAGTCAGTTTCGAAACAATAATTTCTGTGTCACGATGGAGTCATATTTTTTAAAAAATAATTATAATTTTAAGCTCTACTTCTGTATCGAGGACATATTTTTTTTAAGAGAATTACATATATATATATATATATATATATATATATAGAGAGAGAGAGAGAGATAGATAGATAGATAGATGCACGTATATAAGTTTTTTATAGTACAAAATTTAACAATAGTTAGGAAAAAGCAAAATTTATATGCCATTTTTAAAAAAACTAAAAAAGAACAAGCGGTTTCGTCCCAGATTTATCAAGTTTATTTTTTGGGATATAAAAAATGTATAACCGTGTAAATTAAATTAATATAACGAATGGAAGTGAAAAAAAATGAATTTCAAGAAAGCTAGAGTCCAATAACATTCAGACCCAGTAAGCATTCCCTCTGTTTACAAAGGGAAGGCCCACGGGATCTGATATACAAGGACTCTAGAACCTTGAGGTGAGATGTGGAGTAGAACCTAGGTAAAATTAAAAAACGGTCCACACTAAAATCAAACACACAATTCTTGCTATATTCTTGCAATAGCAGAGCCAGAAGTATTGGTTAGTTGGCTTTTCCTGGCATCCGGATTCAAAATCCGGGGTGAGGGGTAAGTGTTGTTTTATTATATATATATATATATATATATATATATATATATATATATATATATATATATATATATATAAAGAGAGAGAGGGAGATATGGGCAGACAGGCTCGTTTTATATAGGTTGATTATCATTGAATATCATTAGGCAATACTTTGCTTAAAGTAAATAATGTAGCCATTAGCATACTTTCGTATTATTTCGACCTTATTCATGAAAGAATGTCTATTTATATTGGCACTGGACTGATAGCATCTGTTCAATTTAAGAATCCGCCACATTGGAAGCACAAAGACCAACAAGCTCGTCTCTTACCCTAAGTTTCCTAGCTGAGTGAGATTGGTCAATATAGTGCTCCACTACTGTTGCCTTGTGTCATACTAAACCGATATTACTATCACGCAGTGGTTAGCATGAAACCTGATAGGTCAATCCCGTCTGGTCGTGTGATCAGACGACACGGCCTCTCTTTTTCGAAAAATCTCAGTAATTAAATACCGTATTTGACAGCATGTAAGACGCAGTGACGTATAAGACGCACGAGCGCATAAGACGCACGAGTGTATAAGACGCACCCCAATTTCAGTAGGGTAAATCAAGAAAGAATTAGTAGTAAAATTATTAGTCAATTTTACAGCCTAGACTATATTTATGAGGTATTATTTTGGTTAAACAAGCCATGATTACAATTAAACAAAAAATAGTAGGGGAAAAAAGAACACCAGTCTATAAAAAAACTTATTATATCCTTTATAATACCTGTAAAACCTGCGTCTTGGGAATGTCTTATTGGAATAGATATTTATTTGTACGTTGGTATAAAATGTGGCACAAGGTCAAAAATGGGTTTGGGTAAAAGGACAGTCTTCTTCTGTCTTAAAATCTAAACTTAGCTAGTCACAAACACTGACCCAAATATACCAACAATAGTCCTATCACCATCACAACACATTCCCTCCTACCTTTCTTACTAAATCCAACATAATACCTCAGTCTCTCTATGAAATCCTAACTAGTTCCCATATGTACATTTCAATGTCTGTTGGGGGAGGGGAATAAAACAACAATTTAAAAAAACCCAATGATTAATTAAATATGAATTAATACTATTTACGTGAAACCAAAACTAAATAAGATTAGTAATAAAAAAAAACACAATCCCTAAATGTGGCAGAAATATCAGTTAACTGGACGAAAAAATTCCGGGATTATAACAATATAAAACCAATGATCCATCCAAAAACCCTCGCACAAACACGCACTCATCCAGTCACAACAACAAATCCGAAAACAGACGTAAAACGAAAGTCATCCGACAACAACCAGAGAACTGACATTACTGATCACCTAAAAGAGGGAGGGGATGAGGAATTAAACTAAAGAAAAATAGGGAGAGAAATAAAAGGGGCCAATGAGCATAAAATATCTTAATGGAATAATTAGGATATAAAAATTCGGATTATATTTATACCAATGCAACCGGAAGTTATCACAAGAAAAATATTAATGAAAAAAATATATTTCACAAATAATTTGAATTTATTGCATATAATTTTAGTGAAACAAAGTACTCATATTAAACGTGATGAAATTAATATAATGAATATTATCAATGATAACATTTTTAATCTGCATAATAGCCTTTTAAATAATGACAATAGGTATATGAAAGTTACTCTAAAATCTAAGCTAATAGGAGTTGCCAGGTAGCTCATTTCTGTTGACTATCGCGAATTTTAAACCTACATATGGAATATAAGACGCAGGGGAGTTTTAAAAGATATTTTTATGAAAAAGAAAACGTGCGCTTTATATGCCGTCAAATACGGTAGTTATCTTATAGTGACGATTAACAAATTTTTCCCCAAGACAATTCTATAATTTCACGAGTTCGATCCTCGCAGGATCGACCTAAGACAAGGTCAAAATACCTTTGACCTTGTCTTAGGTGACGCTCTGTAGAGTAAGCAGATAGGTCTAGGCGCCTCACTGTTGTTAACACTTACTGTCATTACCTGTGTATTATACGCATTACTACTTTATGGCTACGAAATTAGGAAAAGAAAACTCCTGACGCACTGACTTTTCAAAATTTGTAGCAGCAAACACTGGTACACATTCTGATCCTGTTCAAATTAAAAGTACCTCCTTGTTCAGTATTTTCATTTCATTCCATAGGGGCTGATGACTACCCTTTTCCATCCATACATGATCAGCCATGCCGGATTTCATTGTTTCGTCATCACTAGGCTTTTCGGTGTTCCTCCAGTCTATCTTTAAGTTTTTTCACCTTTACATTCGTCGCTACTATTGCAAGGAACTCATCTGCCACATAACTTCTGTTCCTGTCTATTGTTAAAATTGTTTTATTTTTGGTAAATTCTTCTTGTGCCTAAGAAGATCTACGGTAAGAACAAATCTTCTGTCCGTCAAATAACTTTTCATTTCAGTCTATTGCTCTAATTGTTCTATTTTAGTATTATTCATACTTGTTAATCTTGTATCTGCTTAATAAAGTAAGTTTTATGGTAGAAATAAATAAGAAAAAAAAAGAAAGAAAGTCTTGTATAAGGTTCGGCAGTATCCACGGTTACAGGCATGTGCTTGGGATCTAGATACCTGGCATCCGTTGATCAGGGAGTAGGAATTATTGTAGACAGAGAAACACTTATCAGGTATGTATTTAGAAAGACTAGCTTTTGACGCACAGTATGGTTCGAATTTTCAACACAGATGAATGGCTAATGAGCCGTAGATTGTTAGCTTTCGCTCTATGATACGAAACGTGCTATTCTACCGACTTTAATATTCATTTTGACTAAAAAGCATTACAGGTGATATTCGTGAATTGCTTAGGTTAGCTTGTTTTTAAATCTGCAACAGCTGTAGGTGAAGGACGGTCAAATTACATTGAAAGAATTTCTTCCCCACGCAGATCCCTCTATAGAAAGCGGTGTTGATCCTACCCGCTGCTTAAATGCACAAACATTTAGGGAGATGGGGTATTGTATGCAATCCCCATCCTATGTACCAATTAACAAAGCATAGCGTACTTTATAATTCTAAATGATTAAATGGAGTCAGAAATAAAGAAGTGTCGATTTCGACACCATGGTTTATCCAGTATTAGACCAAAGATTCTGCTTCTTATTTTGATTATCTTTGGTTTGTTTTGTTTTAAAGCATATCAACTTAAATGGGTTATTTAATGTCAAGATTTTTATTGCTGGTAATTTTTTCCCAAAAATGTATTGTTGGTAATATTTTTCCCGAAATGTAATACCAGCAATATTTTTTCCAAAAATGTATTGCAGGTATTTTTTTTTCTTTTTCAAAAATGTACTGCTGGAAATAATTTTTCCAAAAAAGTATTGCTGGTATTAAAACCTATGTTTATACTTTCATAGTGTTTTGACCCCTTTTTGGGGAGGGGTTAACTATTTCCCAATAATTGGGACCCTGACAGATTCTATCACCCCGTGTCAGGGTACATCTGAGAACACCAGCAATTAAGAGGTGATTCCATGCTCTTCAAAACCTCCTGATAAGAGGCCTTGCTGTTGGATGTAGTTTATCGTCTTACCCAGGACACAGATGTAGTTTATCATCATACCCAGGACGATTTTGCGTAGGTCAATCAACAAACGTGAATTCGAAGTAAATAAATATCCACATATTTTTTTTGTTCTCTTTCCACTGCCCATGATTATCCCGTTTAGCTTACTGTTCGGTTACTGCTAATCACTGAATTCCAGTACACACTGCTCGGCCCGGGGTTTGAACTTGCAAAAGATAGATAGATAGATAGATAGATAGATAGATAGATAGATAGATAGATGCACACATACATACGTACATACATATGAAGAGACTAACATAGATAGATAGATAGATAGATAGATAGATAGATAGATAGATAGATAGATAGATAGATAGATAGATAGATTCATACATACATACACACGTAAATACATACATGCATACATACATACATATGAAAAGACTAAGTAGATAGATACATACATACATACATACGTACATACATATGAAGAGAGTGACATAGATAGATAGATAGATAGATACATAGATACATACATACATACATACGTACATACATATGAAGAGAGTGACATAGATAGATAGATAGATAGATACATAGATACATACATACATACATACGTACATACATATGAAGAGAGTGACATAGATAGATAGATAGATAGATAGATAGATAGATAGATAGATAGATAGATTCATACATACATACACACGTAAATACATACATGCATACATACATACATATGAAAAGACTTAGTAGATAGATACATACATACATACGTACATACATATGAAGAGAGTGACATAGATAGATAGATAGATAGATAGATAGATAGATAGATAGATAGATAGATAGATAGATAGATAGATAGATAGATATGAAGACACTAAAACATACATACGTGAAAAGTCTAAGAAAATAAGGACGTTTCCTAAAACTGAAACCAATGTTTTATTTCCGTTTCATCACTTGATCTTTTACGAATACTGATCCTTCTTCTTCTTCTTCTTCTTCTTCTTCTTCTTCTTCTTCTTCTTCCTCCTCCTCCTCCTCTTTTCCTATATCTAAAGAGTTACAAACTGCGAACGGAATCATAATTCAATGTGTACATTTTCTGAGCTGAGCTTTCATGGATACAAGTTGATTTCCTAGATATGGAATAATTCTTCGAATAGGCAATTTATTATGAAGTTATGCCAGTAATATAATAGGTAAAAATGGTTTTATTAATTTTATCATCAGTTTATTTGATAATGTGAATCTTTTTTTATGTACGTTATTGGTTATCGCACCGAGACCGGGGTTAGCCTACCGGCAAACATTACTCAGAATTTAAGGACAGATAAGGAAGAGAGAAGAAGGAAAAGAGAAATAGAGAGGGTTCAAGTAAAATAAGAGAAGGAAAAATACCAAAGCGTATAAAAGGGAGAGAGAAGGAAAGAGATATAGAGAGCTATAAAGTGATAGGAGAGAAGGAAAAATACCAAAGCGTATAAAAGGGAGAGAGAAGGAAAGAGATATAGAGAGCTATAAAGTGATAGGAGAGAAGGAAAAATACCAAAGCGTATAAAAGGGAGAGAGAAGGAAAGAGATATAGAGAGCTATAAAGTGATAGGAGAGAAGGAAAAATACCAAAGCGTATAAAAGGGAGAGAGAAGGAAAGAGATATAGAGAGCTATAAAGTGATAGGAGAGAAGGGAAAATACCAAAGCGCATTAAAGGAAGAAAGAAGAAGTTAAAGAGAAATAGAGAGGGTTAAAGTGGTAGGAGAGAAAGAAAAGGGTATTAAAAATATAAAGGTAAAAAGAGAGAAAAGGAAATTAAAAAAGAGAGGCAAATAAATAGAATCTGAGGTGGTGGGGATGAAAATGAGTTAAACAAATAGAATCGGAAGAAACAGAAAAGAAACGAGTGAATGAGGGAGAGATAAATAGAGTGATAGAGTGGTAAGAGAAAAGGAAGGGGTAAGAAAGGGTAAGAGAAGAATTAGAGAGAGAAGGGAAGGATAAATTAAAAGGAGAGAAGAAAAGAGAGTAATGGCATTAAAGAGAGAGAAGGAAAAAGAGAGAAAGGGAATTGAAAAGGGAACTAATGAAAAGATAACATGGGAGATGGAAGTTGAGAAAGATGAACTGATTGAAGAGAAGGAAAGAAAGAAAACGGCACGAGAGAGAGAGAGAGAGAGATAAGAAAAGAATAAATGAGAAAGAGAGAGAAAATCAGGGAGAGATACAGAAGGGTATTAATAAGAGGAAATGGCTGGTTGTTTGCTTAGATGGTTGGTTCATTGATTTGTTGGTTGGTTGGTTGATTGGTTGGTTGGTTGATTGTTTGGTTGATTGTTTGGTTGATTGGTTGGTTGGTTGATTGTTTGGTTGATTGGTTTGTTGTTTCGTTGGTTAGTTGATTTGCTGATTGATTGGTTGGATGTTTGGTTGGTTGTTTGGTTGTTTGTTTGTTTGGTTGATTGTTTGGTTGGTTGGTTGGTTGATTTGCTGATTGAGTGATTGATTGATTGGTTGGATGTTTGGTTGATTGGTTGGTTGATTGGTTGAATTGTTTAGCGGCCTATCAACCTCTATGGGTTATTTAATGCCGAAATCTAAATATTTTTAATGCAGTTGCATCGAATCGATCGAATTCTCTTCGTTCGCATTGTTCTAGCGACATGCTCTTAAGAAAGGCATGAACTCTAAATTCCCTGGAACAATTATTTTACGTATGTATATGTCTGAGAGAAAAATGAAAGCATTACAGATATATTTATTACTTACTGAGGCACATAGCGGAGACTGAACTCGATACTCGGTCGTAATGTTCGTGAGATTAACCTGGTAACCATTAAAACCCGTAAGGCACCAACGATAGAAATATATAAACGAATGAAATTGAGCAGCTACAGAAATTCATTTATCCGGATAATCATTATACGACTACCCAAATTTTGTAGCCGTTTCCTTCTAAGGAAACATTCGGCATTCTTTGACCGAGCAGCCGGTGCCTTCGAGTAACCTCTTTTCTTCAATCCGTGGAAATCGAGCTGAGATCAAAGTGTATTCTACTCATCTCTAATGGTAGTGTTAATTGTAGCCGTTTCCTTCTAAGGAAACATTCGGCATTCATTGACTGAACAAAATGAAACTTAGGAATTGTGTGAAAAGCTATTCGAATAAAGATATTAACACCACCTTTTTTCTTCTTTCTTTTTCTCCGCTTCTCCCTGCCAAAGATAACTTTTGTACCATTAAGGCTCTGAATTCTGTTCTGTTGAAAAGGCAAAGTGAAACCAGTCAACTGTCTTTATGAAGAAACCATGGTCATTTACAAATGATAAAGTAAAGGACATTTCACACAATGAGGAAAGAAGGCTTGGTAAATCTGATACACATAGGACAGACTGAAGAGCAGTAGAGAGCTAACTGTGTAACCTACTTAGCAAAGTTATGTAAGTAGGACAGGGTTTAGGAGAAATTGTATAAAGACAAAATTCTATAAGCGCTACAAAGACAGGAAAATGCGGAGAGCCATGGTCGCCAACGCCCTGAAAAGACATAGAAGAGAAAGAAAGTAATTTGCGGAGAGTCAAATATAAATATGACATATTTTAAGTTTTTCTTGTCAGGGAAATTCACAAATATTAAAGAGAAATGGAAGTAGTGAAGGCCCATGATCGTCTATGTTCTGATGCTACATGATCTTTTAAAAAAATAATCGTTATATCATATCAAAGCGGTAGCATACAGAATCGTTAGAATAGCTGAATAAAAAAAAAGACATTTTTTTTTATCAGTAGCGTTGGCTGACAGTAAAAAAAAAAAAAAAAAAATCCTCAGGAGTCATGTTTCGAAAATTAAAACAGACTCCACATTACTACTGCTCCATCAATTGATTTCTTTTACGTTTCCATCGCCCGTGTTTGCAAACAAATCGAGAAGTTACAATAATTTATCGCTAACACCGATCGGGTGTCTGAAAATCGAGAGTCAAGCAATAAAAGGATCCTGTCGGATCTGATGTCTCTGCCTTCCAGAACGACAACACCGACGTCGACGCTAGAAAAGCTTCACATCTTTCTCGGCTTTCTCTTCCTCGTCGTCGAGGTTGAGGCGCCTGCAGACTCCGTTACCGCTTGTTGATGTTTAGATCTCATGCTCAGCGTGCTACGCTTCCAAAGAGCGCTTCTGCAGCTGAATCTATTGATTTCGGCTGTCTCCTTGCAAATAATTCCAATCAGTTTTCCCGCCCTTCTCATCATTGAAATTACCAACAGCAGAACCGGCTTTACTTGGATTTTTTCCTGTTGCTTAAAGATATTTTTCTCTCTTATATATATTTAACAGGATTAAACAGGTTCGTCTGTCGTCTGATTCTCACTCCTACCCAGTATTTGAACAGGAGTAGAGGCTTATCTTTCCTGTTTAGGATTGAATTTCCGGTTCCTTCTAAAGCCTACTTCAACTCTATATATCTAATGCTTCCGGCTTCACTTCGAAATTTTATTTACTATTTTTTCCTCAACAGCAGTAGGTAGGTGGGTCTATCGCCCAGATCATAAACCTCCCCGGACTTTAGAACAGAAGTAGAGGCTTATAATTTGTTTCCTGTATAGAATTGAGTTTCTCTTTAAAGTCTATTTCAACTCTATATTTCTAATGTCTCCGCCTAAACTGTAAAATGTTATTTACTATTTTTTCCTCAATAGAAAGAGTGCTGTGGTCTTGTTAGACACAAGAGAGGAAATGAAATATATTAACAGAAAAAGTAATACAAACATATGAAAATGAGAGTGTTATAGCAAGAATGTTCTCAGAGCTGATTGCTAGAAACTTCCCTCTCCAAAAGGCAGTACCTGCTCCTATTTATAGCTGGGAGAGTCCATGCGCGCATGGATAAATTACCATAAAAAATAGAAAGCTTCGTATATTCTATCGTCCGGTTCACACTCTTCCCGGTCTTTTGAACAGGAGTAATGGTTTATACCTTGTTCCCTCTTTAGGACTGGGTTTCCTGTTTCTTCTAAAGTATGAGAAAGAAACGGCAAAAGTATTAACATTGGGAATCTTATGTTACAGACTAAAAACTAAAATAAATAATTAACCAATCATCACATTGTCGTAGGCGTCCAGACTTCAACTAGGCTGGCATCTCGCTCTCACCCTTTCACTGTCGAAACTATCAAATGTAGCCGTCGCTTCTACTCCAATAGCTTCCTGTCTCTCACTTCTGGCCTCTGGAACTCCATTCTCTTTTTCTGTTTCTCTGATAGCTATAATCTCCAACTATTCAAATGTAATGTCAATCGACGTCTCCAGATGCCTTGATCTATCCCCTCTAATTCTCTTCATCCTTTTTGCTCTCGCTTCAACTCTCTGTAACCCCTTGTGTGCTAGTGGCTTCCCTCCTTGTTTGGGGTGAAACGCTTAAAAAAAAAATAAAAAAATGATGACGTAAACTGTCATCTGTATACAAACATTTTCTCAGATCATTGATAAAACATGGCTTTCAGCTAATGAATCCTGTAGGACTCAAAAAAAGGCATACTCCTTCAAGCAAATTTAACTGGCGCTACAGAATCACAAATTACTGTACGAAATAACGAAAAATCAAATCACTTGAGGACGTTTAATAGGTGTAATAACTTAAATGGATAGCACGCGCAAATGGAAGTGAAATTAATACAAGTGTTGTATTAGATGAGCTTCAATATTGACACTCGAATTAGAAGAACATGCCAAACAGTTGGGTGGCTCCGTAACTGAGCGCTCAATCAGTATACATTAGAGAAGGAAATCGAACACAGATTATACTGTTGTAGGGGTAGTTTCGCACAACACCACCAATTTCTACAAAACCAAAACATTAAAAACCACAAGCCATATTCTTAAATAGTGCTGTTAGGTCGAAACGTTCAGAAATTCTTTGTGATTCTATAGCGCCATACAATGATCTTCCTGACGTCATAGGTTCCCAAGAAGGCATCTACGTGGACGACACTACTATTTACTCTTGCCTCAAAAACAAATCTAGTGTCGCCGACAGCACTAACCTGGCCGTTTGTCTCGAAAAGGACCTCCAATCGGCTGTGAAATGGTTAACTTTAATGCCTCAAAAAAAAAAAAAAAACTGCTCTCTATTACTCACCACAGAGAACCATCCCGGCCTCCCATTAGAATGTCTGACGCTCAACTCCACGAGAGCACCTCTTCGCGACTGCTCGGTCTAACATAGTCCGCTGACCTGAGATGGAACAATTACGTTGAGTCAATAGCTTCGTCCACCGCAAGGAAAGTTGGTTCCCTGTGCTGCGCCAGGAGATTTTTCTCGCCGGATTCGATCCTTCAAATCTACAAATCAACCATTCGCCCTTGCATGGAGTATTGCTGCCATATATGATCTGGAGCCCCTTCTGTTTATCTCAAGGTCATTGATGAAATCCAGAGACGGATATACAATGTAATTGGCCCTGATCTGTCATCTCGTCTGCAGTCGCTATCTCACAGACTTGCCATCACCTCCCTCTGTCTTTTTTACAAATACTTTCATGGTAACTGCTCCGATGAGCTGCTTTCGCTGGTTTAACTAGGCTGACATTCGTTCTCACCCTTTCACTATCGAAACTGTCAAATGTAACCGTCTCTTCTACTCCAATAGCTTCATGTGTCGCACTTTTCGCTTCTAGAACTCCATTCACTTTTCCTTTTTCCCTGATAGCTATAATCTCCAACTGTTCAAATGTAATGTCGATCGACGTCTCCAGATCCCTTGATCTATCCCCTATCGTTCTCTTCATCCTTTCCTCTATCACTCCTATTTGCTCTCGCTCCAACTCTCTGTAACCCCTTGCGTGCTAGTGGCTTCCCTCCTTGTTTGGGGTGAAACGCTTAAAAAAAATGATGACATAAACTGCCATCTGTATACAAATATTTTCTCAGATCAATGATGAAAAATGGCTTCCAGCTAATGAATCCTGTAGGTTTCAAAAAAGCCATACTCCTTCAAACAATTTTAATTGGCGCTACAGAATCACAAATTACTGTACAAATTAACGAAAAATCACATCACTTGAGGACGTTCAAGAGGTGCAATGACTTAAATGGATAGCACGCGCAACTGGAAGCGAAAATAATGACATAATCAAAATATTCATGTTTGAAACTACTCACAAGAAAAGATTAAGAAGGAAAACCCCATCAGGTAGAGTCAGGGGCGATAGTAATGACTGGACTTGAGAAAATTATTCTCATGAAAAAAAAAAAAAATACTTTTATAGAAATATTTTATAAATTTCAATCGATAGTAACACTGGCTTCTCCGTCAGTGAAAAACCGAATGTATGGCTTATATTAGAATTACTATTACCGTAATTCCCCATGTATAATAGGCCTTCATCTATAATACTCACCCCTAAAATTGTGCTGAAAAAGTGGGAAAATGCTTCTATTCACGCATAATACGCACCCCTGGTTTGGTAATCAAACCCTATAAATTGTACCTCTTCAATTACATTACGGCCAGCGTTTCCTACTCTTATTTTTAAAAAAATATGGTTTTAAACATAGAATAATATTATTCTAATTTAGTTTTATGATAATTCTTATTTTATTTTATGGCAATATTTTAAAGATTTTTTGTAGCTGTGCATAATACGCAACCCTGATTTTGCTTATTATTTTTTAAAATATTATATAATCATATACATGGGGAATTATGGTAGACATGATAAGAACAGATATTACACTTTCATCCCAACCTCATGGTCAGAAAATTAAGAAAAGCGACACGCTTTTCTTAATTTCTTAAGCACATATATTCCCAAAAGATCGGAGTATACCCTGACTCATTTATATAAAATAGAAAAAAGTTATACCGAAAAGTAAGACTTGATCATACGGGCCTGGAAAGACTGGCCATTAGCTTCAAGGATCTACCCGTTAGCAAGGACTTAATAATTGAGAAGAGTTTTCCAATGAATACATAGTTGGAAAGCTTGTACAGTAACTCTCTCTACCATACCATGTCAATGGATTTTGGAATATCTAACGCTATCGTCCTTACTCTCTAAAATGCTCATACTGACGTAATTAACTTCAGCTAAACTTGAAATTTCTTACATGCTATTTCCCCATGCTTCTCTTGCGGTCAGTATGTCCTAGGAGAGTTAAATGTTCCAGGATCTCTTTTCTTATTATTCCTATTTTGTTCCCATTTTCCTTAAGTCTTCCTTGTTGCACACATGTTCTGTCCATGGTATTCTCAACATTTATTGAGAGAATTCCTCTCCGTCTTTGGAGTTTTGTGTAGTCTGTTACGACACGATTCACAATGAAAGAAAAAAAACAGGACAAATGCAGAACAAATAAAATGATTCGACATAAATGAAAAGAGAAAGAAAGAGAGAGAGAGGGTGAGAGAAAGAGAGAGAGAGAAAGAGGGAGAGAGAGAGCAAAGTCGAGTACAACCAAAAGAGAACAACTTGAGAAAGGCGTTTACATTCCATTGTCGCACAATAGATAATCTGAAAAAAAGAAATTCAGCCCGTGATATAGAATAGGCTAGGCTTTTCCTCCTGAAAAACGTACATGATAAGAGGAAATAAAAGCATAGTGAACTGGGTTAAATACTGACATTGTTTGACTAACATTGAGCCAAGTTGACTGCGTCAAATCTGTCTGTACCGTGGCTATTATGCAAACGTTCAAGCTACTGCAAAGCAAATCAAAATCTCAGATATCCAACAAGCAATTTGTAAATACAGTATAATAATAATAATAATAATAAGAAGAAGAAGAAGAAGAAGAAGAAGAAGAAGAAGAAGGAAAAGAAGAAAAAGAAGAAGAACAACAATAATAAGAAGAGGACGAAGAAGAAGGATAATAATAATAATAATAATAATAATAATAATAATAATAATAATAATAATAATAATACGAAGAAGAAGAAGAAAACGAAGAAGAAGAGTGATAATAATAATAATAATAATAATAATAAGAAGAAGAAGAAGAAGAAGAAGAAGAAGAAGAAGAAGAAGAAGAAGAAGAAAAAGAAGAAGGGTGATATAATAATAATAATAATAATAATAATAATAATGATAATAATAATAATAATAATAATAAGAAGAAGAAGAAGAAGAAGAAGAAGAAGACAAAGAAGGTTAATAATAATAATAATAATAATAATAATAATAATAATAATAAACAAAGGGAAGAGATGATAATTTTTCTTTATCTACATGGTGCGATGGTTAAATTGTCGCCATTTTATATTTTCAATTTTGCTCATGCGCCTTGTTCTTTTTTTTATTTTGTCGACTGCACAGTATTGTCGGGCACTGTCTGTGACAAAAAGAGCACCATGACGCAATTCACTCCGCCAGAAACTTGGAAACGGTATGCTGTACTGCTTGGAATTTGAGCCGGAAGCTCCGGTACGAATATTTCAGAATGTTTGTGTGTCAAACTGAGGGCAGTGCAGAGGATTCGGAAAGAGTTGGATTTTATATCCAGTCAACATCATGGTGTTTGGATTGATCACTTGATGCCTCTATTCATCTTCCCACAGGATCTCAAAAATCTACTCTTGAGTATCTCAACATATTTTAGTGAAAATTTGTTAAATATATCTGTTAAAATGAGATGTCAAAGTTATTTTCATTTCTACGTAATTTAGACGACAATTTATCAATCGCACCCTTTATATGTCAAGTAGCGATCATCGCTCTCCACAATTTTCTCTCCTTTGTAATTTCATGTCAATGGGAAACGTCAGATGAAGGTGTAGCATGTTGCTCTCCTGGAGTTTAGAATTGATGGCAGTCAAAAAAAAAGGTTCTCTCTAAATGAAAGCAGCTTCGTTTTGGTTTTGCGTTAAAATTTACCAGCCATTTCTTGTTCACAGTTCCCGATTGGCTGCAAGTCCTTTTCAAGAATAGTCGCCAGGTTTGCTTTGTCAGATTTGTCTGAATTGCTACTGAGACAGGAGGGAATGGTAGTCTTATCTGGAAAAATACTAAACAGAGAAGAGATGACTCTCTCTGTTTTGTGCTATAATCTCGCTATGCGTATATTTCACCATATTTCAGAATGCCATACCCCACCCTTTCAAAGATTCTCCATCTTGTGTTGTCTCCCCTCAAGATGTAGGCGATCATAGCTCACTATAAATCTCTGTCCTTGGTTTTTCTTCATAAACTTTGTCTTTTTGTTATCTATTCCAAACCTGCCATCCATTTACTCAAGCTGGTTATGTACGTTATGCGTTGTTCGACTCTATCCTGTGAGTATCAAATATTCCAAGCTTTCTTTCCTCATTATGTGCCCTGGATTATGTGTCTCAACTCGAAGTTAAATATAATAGTCTTTTTCGTGTCCATTTTCACTAAAACTTCGTTGTTGATCACATGTTCGGTCGATGGTATCCTCAGTATCCTTCTGCAGAACCACGTTTCTATTACTTCAACTCTCTTTTTGACTTGTGAAGGGATTGTAGAGCATAGAAGAGAACCAATATTACGTAAAAGTACAGTACTCATTTCTTTGTTTCTAACGAAATGTTTCTGTTTCTTCGACTAAATTCCAAATAATATGCATGAATTATTGATGATCTGTATTCTTACAAATTTAATAACAATAGAAAAATATCATGATGGATTTTTAAAGTTGTTCAGTAACTTGTTTTAATTCAAAACTTATTAAATACATAAACTGATGCATGTTTCAATAAACAAAATGTTCAATAAAAAGGCATGCTATTTAAATCGATTTTATTATGAGGACGATTGTAATCAATGAGAAACTTGTGAAAAAGTAAGATTTCTCTCCCTTCTTCAAACCTGAAATTAACCCCTTCTCCATGAATCCCTAGAATTCTCTTTGTTTTGTGCTATAATCTCGCTACATGTATATTTCACCATATTTCAGAATGCCATACCCCACCCTTTCAAAGATTATTCATCTTGTGTTGTGTCCCCTCAGGATGTAGGCGATCATAGCTGACTATAAATCTCTGTCCTTTGTATGTCTTCATAAACTTTGTCTTTTTGTTATCTATCCCAAACCTTGTTCTGTCATCCATTTACTATGCGCTGTTTATCTCTGTCCCTCGTGTGTTCAATCAGTTTCTAAGCCCTCTTTTCTCTTTAGTGTCACATCACTTTGAGAGACCGGTTTCTGTACGATCCCCGAAGTTAAGCAACTCGTCAGTACCTAGATGGGTGACCGCTTGGGAATACCAGTTGCTATCAGCTTAGATGTATGCGTCGTGCAGATAATGGCTCGGAATTGGTAATCAGAGAGTCGAGTTCCAATTCCAGTTGCTTTCTTTATTGTCGCTTGTGCGCAAATACCTTTGGAAAAGGTGCGAAGGCATCTCTTCCCCGCCTAGTTATTGGTTAATAAGACTGAACCATTGTTATATCCAAACAAATAGTTCTTACAATCTAAAAATATTTTCTGGCTTTAAATAACCTACAAAGTGTTGATAAGCCGTAAAAAACGAATCAGTCATTTATTTCTTCATTATGTGCCATAGAAAATTTAACTGTCTCTTCCTGATGTTAAGAGTGTGACCTTTTTGCTTCATTCTTTCTATTATTCGCTCCATAATATTCTCAGCATATTTCTATCCTCTCAAATCTCTTCATCTTTGAGGAGATTGTCCAGCATTCACTGCCATGTAGAACTGACAAACAGAAGTTGTTTTTTTTGTTTTGTTTTGTTTTGTTTTAAGCATTTCACCTCAAGCAAGGCGGAAGTGCCACTAGGACGCAAGGAGTTTCAGAGGGTGAGATCAAGAGGAAAAAGGAGTGTTTCTGGAAAGAATGCATAGGCAAAAATGCATATTTCCAAGAAATGAAATTTTCAACAAAATTTTATTGAATTGGAATATTAATAAATAACATCTTCAATATGATTTCCATCATTTGTGATGCAAAGATCGATGCACTTTGTAAGATTCACGTGAACACATTACAACAATTTCAAATTACCATCCAATGTTTATGCGTTAAATCAAGGGTGTTGCATCTGTGATTTTTATTGAGTACAACTTCTCCTTTTGCACAGCCCAGAAAAATAAGTCAACTCCAATTCTTTCTTCTTTAGACAAAACTAAGTTTTATCTGTGGAGGTAAAACATTTATAGCTAACGAAATTTCATTTATCTAGACTTTAGGGATACCATGTATTTACTTCCTTCCCTGGACAAGCAGGATGTGACACAAGGATAGTTTAATGAGGGGAACCAGAGTACTTGCACCCGGGACGTATCCGAAAATAGCCCAACCGTCGGTTGTGCTAGCTCTGGCATTACTACCGATCCCCTCCTCCTTTAGTACAATGAGGGAGGTACTGCTGTCGGTAGCTGTTCCGGCACATAATAATATATATTTTCAGTTCCGCTGTGGCCGAAGACAGAGATACAATTGAAGGATACAATATAGTCTATCCGCCCGAGTGCAAATACTATCCTTTGATCCCAGTCTGAAGATAATATTTATTGTACTAATGTACAAAGAGGCCACAAGGCCGAAAAAGGGGAATAGAGAAAATGATGTTCTTCTGTCTTAACATTAAACTTAGCTAGCTGCAAACACTGACCCAAACATACAAATATTCATTTCAAAACAACTCATTCTTACTTACTATTCTGATGTAATGAATATGCATACACCTGTGTTCCCGCTCACAGGAATATGATTGGTTGGTGTTAGCCATAAATACAGGCTGATGTAGAGGTACAGGGACGCCTATTGGACTACGCCATTAGCTATCCTATTGGACTACGCCTATTGCCTATACGTATTGACTGCGACGAGTACCAATTCTATTACTGCTACCTGCTAGATTGTTCTACTCGGTTACAGTAGTCTTAACCACTTAGCTACTTCGATCAATATATCCCTTTCCGGAACATATCACATTCCTACCTCATACACCATCATGCCTCAGAAACTCTATGAAGTCCTAACTTGTCCCCATATATATAATTCATTGTCTGTGGTGGGAGGGGAATAGAATAACAATTAAAAATCTAAAAACCCCAATGAGTATTTACAAATGTGTACAAAACTATATCCAAGAAACTAAACAAAATTTTGTTAGTAATTAAAAAAAAATACACCAAGCCCTAACTGTGGCAGTAACATCAGTTCACTGAACATCCGAGTCTGAGGATCTGTTGGGTGTAGAAGACAAAGGAAGAAACGAAACGAAATATTGTCAAGGTGGGGAAAAGGAAGTTCCTTCTCTGAGTTGTTTGTGTATAATTTAAGATGATACATTGGGTTTTTCTCTTTTCTTTTTGTTTTTCATTTTAACTTAATCGCTAATACTTTGACCTGCTCTGAATCTGCTTCAACCGATATCTTCAAAACAATATCCAATGCCTTTGTTCTTTCATTGCCCAAAATGGGTCACATGGTAATATATCGCATGCATTTTGTGCACTCACCACACCTGGGTTCACAACCTTCGAATATGAAACTCTGTCTTTGTCCTTCAGCGTGTAAAAAAAGCAACCAACAAATATCAAATTTCATCGATTTCACCTGGATTTCCTATTAACTGGTTTGTTTCACTACATATTTAAACGTGACATTATCAGGGTGTATGAAAAACACTCTTTTTCGTTGAGGGCGAAAAGCTTTCTTATTCTTATTTCTTTTATTCCAAAGATTTCTTGTATATATATAAGATTATCAATGACTACACTTTATTATTATTATTATTATTATTATTATTATAATATAAGGGAGTGGTAAGAATGTTCGCTTTCCAACCATGAGACCCGGGTTCGAATTTCACCAAATTTGTCACGAAGGTGATTTTTTGATTTTATCGGCCTGGGAAGAATGGGGAACGTTTGGAACCACGGTTTGGCCCAAGCCTTGAGAGTGATAAAACAAAAATATTTGGGTGTTGTCGATGGTTGTGCTAGCACGAAGTCGCAAGTCATCGTAACCGAGTTTTGACCGTACTGGCCGTGTTCAGGCTGTTGATCGCGCTAGATAATGCAACTAAGGTCTGCTCAGCTTTGTCACAGTGTAAACCGCAGTTGAGCTCTGTGGGTAATTGAACAAGCAAAAATGTACCAGAGCAGGCGTCTGCAAAAGGGATTGACTAGCCACACCCTATTAGACGGGCAAACTCGAATACCAGTGGTCAATCACCATTATATATTAGGTTGCATCCAAATATTTCAAAGTTGTTTTTTTTTCGTGTACACAGTTAAAGACTATCGATGATTCTTTTATATTCGACCGGCTTCTTCCAACGAACCGTTGCTTTGTGGAACTGACTGACTGGGGGATGATTCCCCGATCACTACAATATTACCATGTTCATGTCTAGGGTTGACCGTTATCTTCCTCCACATATACGCATAAACTGTGACTCTTACTCTGTAACACTCTACCTCGAGCTGCTCTCGGTCCTTGTAAAGGGTGAACATTATTGTAAAAAAAAAATTTGTTCTTAATAGGGTGGATGTAAAGCATTTACATTTTCATAGGACAAATATTAAAAAAAAGTATTCCCTATACAGGGAGCCGGCACTATTTTTCAGACACTTTATTTTTTCAAGTTTTACGTAGCACAGGCAGTCTGTACTGTTTTAGTGTAATGGCAATAACATTTAAAAACTGTTTCAATACTACAAATGGAAAAGCAGAATTCAAATTAGAAGTATTTTTATTTTTTTACAAATTTTCACATTACACAGGCTACAGTATTTTTCGGACATTGCAGAAACAATGCTAATAGTTTATGGCAGCACCCTTTTTTCAATGACTTCTATAAGTCTATCTTCATAATGTTCGTACATATTGATAATAACGTCTCTTCGTGTTTCTAGCAGTCTATTTTTAGCATCTTCTATGCGCTGCCACAGTTCAGCCTCTCTGGTTATTTCTGGCCCGTCGTAAACAAGCTCTGCAAGCATTTCCCATATGTTTTCAATTAAATTTAAGTCTGGACTTCTTGCAGGCCATTCCAGAGTAGTTATATTTGCTTCACACATCCAATTGTTCACTGATTTGGCCACATGGATGCTGCAGTTATCTTGCTGCAAAATAAAATTACTTCCCATTTCTTTTTCTATGAGTGGTAGGGCTCTCTTTTCCAAAAGTTCTCTGTAGCTCAAGCTATTTTGACGTCCTTTTAACCACTCGAGCCACAAGTTTCCATTCGGAAATACCATACCCCAAACCATGACTCCTCCTCCTCCTCCCATTTGTCTCTTGTTGAGAATAACAGGTTCACCTTTTCTCGACCATGTACACCACCCGTCAGGCCCATCGAACTTAAAACGTTTTACATCAGTAAATATCACTTTCTTGAAGTCGACATGGTTTGTTATCCATTTTTTGGCGCTTCCCAGCCTTGCCTCCTTGTGTTTTCTCGTTAGTGTAATTCTTTTCTTGATTTTAGCATACTTAAGTCCAATTTCATGTAGCTTTCTTTGTACAGTTTGAACACTGACGTCAAGTTCACACTTCTTCTTTACTTTCTTCGCTGTCACCTTTTCTCCAGATGATAACAACCTCGTAACACTCCTCTTCATTCTTCTTTCTGTTCTCTTGGAAATTGTTTTTTTCCCGTCCTCTCTTCTTCTTCCGCTCATAGTCTGTACTTAGCATGTATTCAACTGTTGACTTCGGTAGCTTCATCTCAGCGGCGATCTTTCAGATGCTGAGCCCGTTTTCTCTCTTCTTTTGGACCAAACTGATGACTTCTTTTGAATGCATTCTTCTTCAGGATTTTAATACATTTTCGCAGTGAATGGTAAAGATACTCGAATGTAATGGTCAGGGTACAATTTACCTGCAGAAAACTTGCACATTGTAGACGTTCGACGACTAAATCATTAAAAAAAAACCCGGAATTTGTCATGTCCGAAAAGTAGTGTCGCCTAAGTTGAAGTAAAAATAAAGAAAACATGAAACCAAAGACAAACCCATCAATCAATGTTCATACCATTAATGGACAGTTACTGCTGAACTACCTACTCATCAACACAAAAGCTCTCGGCAGCAAAAAAAAAAAACACCTTTAAGCACACTTTTCAAAAGTGTCTCAAAAATAGTGTCGGACCCCTGTATACATGCAATGACTATAATGCTACTATTATTAGTATAGTTAGTATAGTTAGTATTAGTAGTAGTATTGATTTATTAGTTTTTTACGGTTTATCAACCTTTATCTATCTATTTATCTTGGTCTCTTTATGTCTGTTTCTCTTGGTCTTCATATCTATCTATCTATCTATCTATCTATCTATCTAAGTATATATTGGTTTGGTTTGATTTGTTTTACGCCATATCAACCTCAATGGGTTATTTAATGCCGACAAGATTTTTTATTACTGATGATATTTTTTATCTATCTATTTTTTTTTATTTATTTATCTCTCTCTCTCTCTCTCTCTCTCTCTCTCTCTCTCTCTCTCTTGGTTTGTTTTACGGCATATCAACCTCAATGGTTATTTAAAGCCGACAAGATTTTCATTGATGGTAATATTTTTTTTTAAAACTGTATTGTTGGTAATATTTTTTCCTAAAACTGTATTGCTGATAATATTTTTCTCTTTCAAAAATGTACGGCTGGTAATAACGTATTTTCAGGAATTATTTTTTTATCCTCAAAAATGTATTTCTGGTTATAATTTTTCAAAAAAGTATTAAAACCTATTTTTATACGTTCATTGTGTTTTGGCCCGTTTTGGGGTGTTAACTATTCGCCCATAGCTGGGACTGTGACAGGTGCTACCACCCCAGGTAATGGTGGACCTGGGGACACCAGCAGTTAAGAAGTGGTCCCACGCTCCTAAAAACTTCTTGATCAAAGGCCTTCTTACAAGTATGTATGTCAAGCAGAACTCCCTACGATATATTATACTGGTTCGACCGATAGCACGTTTAAAAAGAAAAAAAAAACGCCAACGATACAACGTCGTTTAGATTGATTATGTAAACGTAATAGCACTACTTTTAATAAATATATCTGGGAAATACAAGAAAAACGGAAAATAAGATGGAGCATAGAAGGAAAAGTAAGAGCTGTGCGTGGGTGGGAGAAGTTTTGCAAATTATGCCAGTAGGAATAGTTGGCGATGTTGATGTTTCCGAAAGTAGGCTCAGTATGGAATAAGAGACTGGGAATTATGACAGGGTATTGGCATGCTAAGAAAGCAAATACATTTATTGGCTAACATGGAACCACTCACATCCGCTCCAACCAAAAAAAAATGAATAAATAAAAACTTCGAGTTTTCCATATTTAAGACGTACACCATGAGCGACAGAAGATAAAGACTGAACCTGACTTGTGGATCCTTCATATTTGAGGGTGAAACTTGAGTGGCCACGTTTTTAGTTTTTATTCTTTATCTATCTTTATATATATATATATATATATATATATATATATATATATATATATATATATATATATATATATTGAATAAAAACAGACTACTTTAAGGTTCCATATAATAAGTTATTTCACCACAACCCCTTTAACAGGGCTCTGGATCATCAGACTTTACTTCCAAAGGTTGAAATGAAAAATGAAAAGAAATTCACACAGATGGGTACCTATATGTTTTACCATAGATATGAGAGAGAGGATGATATATGTGTAAAAATATATACGATTTGGGTATCCATAATGTAATTAAATACTGATATAGTCTTCGAATGCAGGCATAAGTGGGTGTATGGGTGGACATGAGGATAGAGACATGTACGTTTGTATATATGTGTACGTGAAGATTAACGCATATGTGTATGTAGATATGCTGCATATTATGTATGTATATGCATGTATGTGTGTGTAGGTATATATATGTATGTATGTATGTATACATAGATATATATGTGTGTGTGTGTATGTGTATATGTGTATATGTTTATACATATATATGTGTGTAAGTGTATATGTGCGTATGTACATGGATGTATATGGATATGCGGGTGAATTTATGTGTATATATGTATATACGTAAGTATAAGTGCATGTGGAGATATGTATGTAGATATGTGGGTATGTGTTTCTCTGCAGTTGTATATGTGTAAATACGGGAATATACATATAGTTTTTCGTGTGGATGTGTGTGCAGATGTATATAAGAACTCATAGGTATATAGTGAGATATAGGTATGTGGATATAGATAGGGGTTTAGGACATGTGTAGAAGTGTATATGAGTATGGATATATAAAAGATTATAAAGGAAGGACCTAATTTTCTCCTAGTGACATTTTATACAAATCTCTCCTCTAATATTCTCCAATTCGAAGTGAGTTTTAAATAGCACGGAGGTAAAGTTTAAATTGGTAATTTAATTCAAATTGAAATATACTACACAATTATTGATGATAAATTTACTTAAATTGGAATAACAGTTGATAATTGGGTACCTAAAAACAATCACGAGTTTATTTAATGAACAAAAATCAAACGAATAGATGTCAACTTAACAACCAATAAGACAAAAGTTTTTTTTTAAAAAATAAAAAAAAGATTACTAAATATAAAATGGATTACTCTTTCAATGTACTGTCTATGAGTTTCTCTAATCGATTGTTTCATAGAAAATACCCAAAACTCCAACGAACATCAAATTAAATTCTTCGTAGACTATTTAGACATTTAGATTTACATCAAACCTTAACCTCCCAAATATGCCCGTTAAAGTAACGCGAATTAACAGCGTCTAAGAATTTGAATGAAACCTGTCCTTGTGGAATGTAATTTATTAGGGTTGCTGTAGCTTCTTCCTTTAATGTCGGTCTTCACCCCTTACCCATCGATATCTAGAGACAAGACGCGTTGGGCTTAAGCAACGTCTAGCCGACAGACAGGGGGGTTAAGAATAAGGAATTGAAATGGTACACCTAACCCACTAATATCTTATATTCTCTCCCACCTTACTTCCCCACTTCGTTAATTTTACATATGCTTGATGAGGTCCATCAAAAACGTGTGAATTTCTTTTCATTTTTCATTTCAACCTTTGGAAGTAAAGTCTGATGATCCATAGCCCTGTTAAAGGGGTTGTGGTGAAATAACTTATTACATGGAACCTTAAAATGGTCTGTTTTTATTCAAACATATCTGCTCTGAATCTTACATTGAGCTCTCTGGATATCATCCTCCTTGGGTCTACCCATGCGGATTACCTAGTTTTGCATAAACTAACTAACTTACTAACTAACTAACTAACTAACAATATATATATATATATATATATATATATATATATATATATATATATATATATATATATATATTACAGTTTTGGAACCTTTTGCAGGTTATTTAAAACCTGAAAATATTTTTAGATTGTGAGATTTTTTCGGCGAAAATAATGATTTAGTGATGCAAATACTGCTAATTAATCCATAGATGGGGAGAAGAGAAAGGGGGAGTCATACCTTTCACAAGGATACTTGTTACTCCAAGATAAAAAGTTAGACGGTGAAATGTGGTGAAGATCATCTTCAATAAGTTGGAAAATGATCCTGGAACAATATATAGATATATATTTGAACTTAATTTCAATCTTTCAGGACCTTGTGTTCCTTAGCTATGTTTAATTAATAATGAACACATCATTTTCGTTTATGATCAATTTCATTATGTTTCTTACGTTAAGCTTGGAAATACATTCTTATTGCTCAAAATCCAATAGTGTTATAAAGCCATCGGAGAATTACAGTAAAATATCTTTAATCATTTCTATGATACAACGGTTCAGACCTTAATCTAACAGTCGGGAAATTCTGCTGTTACGTCAGGTATATATCTCTATGTGTAAAAGCGTATGTCAGTGTGTCTGTCTGTCTGTCTGTGTGATACTTTTTCACTCGAGATCCATACAACCGATTTTGACCGAACTTGGCTTATACATTGTACAATGTAAGAGATAGATTCTTAGCGTAAGAAATCGATAATTTTAAAAAAATCAGTATTCGATAAAGCCTATCAAATATGGATAAATTCAACTTTTTTTTTCCGAATTTGTTCAACCTCGGTATGTCGGTTATTTACATTATGACAAGCCCAACGATACCTCATTTTTATTTCTACGCCACTGCGTTTAGCGAAAAATCGCGAGAAAAATCAATTGCAACACAAGTTTTAAACTAAAAAGACCTTCAGTTATCAAGCGATCTGATACAAACTTCGTCCAATTGTAGCCAACAATAAGTTAATTGTTTAACAGTCATTTAAGTTGATAACTGAACCCACCATATAGTGAAAACCTGTGTAAATAGCAAAAAATGGCAATTTTTACAGGTTTCTTTCTTATTTTTCGCTGAACTTTCAACCAATTACCATCAAACTTAACAATTGCTTTATAAATGTATCCTCTTTTACATCCTTGGTAGCACATTGACAAATTGAATTTCAAAAACTTCAAAATAATTGTAGTCTGAAGTGGATCTTCATGTTGTTTGTTTTACCCCTTCATGTCCTCGTCTAACTTTGATTGAATAAATACAGACTACTTCTGTTATATCAGTAACTGCATTAATTCAAAAAACATTTTTAATGAAAGTACCTTAAAGTAATTCAAGAAGACAGACTCTGTTACATCTAAACATGATGCTGTTTTTGCTCTATTCTAATTGAACGCTTTTTCTGATCAACTAGCTAGATATGGTTGCTATATGTCTATAAAACAGAAGATCTGTGTGTGTCTGTGTGTGTGTCTGTGTGTGTGTATGCTATTTATGTACGTCCACATTTCTTGGCCAATTTCGATGAAATTTTACTCACATGTTGCAAATTTCTTAAAAATGTCAAGATCAACTTTTCAATTTCCAGGCTCCCGGGTTTGGCAAAACTGATGGTGGGTACGACTTTTTGCAAAAACCTAAGCAGAGTTACATGTGAATAAAATTTTTATTAGATCATCTGATATTCTTTGCAAAATGGAAAACATGGCACATGTTACGAGGTTTATGTAATATGCTTGATAGTTTACCAGCGACATTGGCTTCACGCAACAAAAAAAAAAAAAAGCAAAAACAACGGGTTTTTCATCAGTCGGTCAATGCGTGATACACGCTTAGGCGAGCATGTATTTTTTTATGCATGAGTAACAAGACTGCTTTTCCGTGCAGTAGATTACTATTTCTTTCTGCGGTAGACCAGTTGTCATCCAAAGCTATAGAACCCGGTCTGTTCTACTATTTATCCATAGCATTGAGAAGAGGATTCAGAACAAGGGTATTAGCAAGTAAATGAATGTAATGGATTTGACTGGAATTCGAACTCGGCTCTCCGATTCCTCAGTCCGAGCCGATATCCATTACTTCACCGTAGGGAAAATCAGGCAAAAAAATTAGTAATTAGTAAAATTTATAATGCATTCTTATAGTAAAAATTATTTACAATGCATTCTTATAGTAAAATCATTTGCAATGTATTCTTATAATAAAATCATTTTCAATGCATTCTTATAGTAAAATCATTTACAATGCATTCTTATAGTAAAAATTATTTACAATGCATTCTTATAGTAAAATCATTTACAATGCATTTTTTATTAAAATCATTTACAATGCATTCTTATCAGTCAGTTATGTGCCATACGAGATACACGCTTAGGCGATCATGTATCTTTCGATATATGACTGACGATGCGGATTTTTTTCCCGCATTTTTTATGTTTATACGTTCTTTTTACAGATACAAATATTTAAGTAAATGCTCTGTTTATATATAATCATAAAAAATATCTTAAAAATAATTATCGGACTTTGTCCATTTCATAATGTATGAAGTCATTTGTTTACATTTAGATACGCTTTGAGTAGATATGAATGAATGACATTTAAATCATGGAGAATTGTGTTTAAAAACAGTAAAATTGACCTTGCGAGCTGAACGCTCTTCTGTAGCCCAATCGGTTATGGCACGTCAGGCTATATGACGGCTCCGTATAGGATACAGTTTCGATTCCTGTCGAAAGGCGCATATTTTCTATGAAGATTTTTCGGGCATTCAGGCCAGTAAATGTTGCTAATACAATTTATTATAAACAGCGCACTTACTTAAATATTTGTATCTTTAAAAAGAACGTATAAACATAAAAATGTCTTTATATATATATTATAAATTAACTGATTTAAAATATGTTTTTTTCGCTATACAGTAATAACCATATTTAAAAAATGGAAGCTAAATTCGCTTGAGGATAAAATGGAACTAATGTTTTTAATTTAATTACCAAATTAGATTCTAAGGTTTTAGCTTCCAATTTTGAAACATGGTCATTACTGTGTAGCTAAAAACCATATTTTAAATCAGTTAATTTATAATATTAATGGTCTGTAAATTTACGTTGAGCACTATTTTGTAAAAATAAAAATGAAAATACTACGAAAAACATCGGATTATATATCTTAATGTTCTATCTTTATATATATATATATATATATATATATATATATGAAAAAATATAGTTTTATGGTTTGCAATATTTATGAGATAAAGTGCTCAATATCAGAGAGCGTATGTAAATATAAATATAAAAGTGAACATTGAAGTCTACATTATATATATATATATATATATATATATATATGGTTGGATTGATGTGAGTTTGTGACCCTATCTATATTGGCTCTATCTCTGATATTGAGCGCTTTCTAATAAGTACCGCGCATATAATATATAAATAATTATATATATATATATATATATATATATATATATATATATATATATATATATATATATATATATATATATATACATACTTTTCACATATACACATATATATATATATATATATATATATATAGATAGATAGATAGATAGATAGATAGATAGATAGATAGATAGATAGATATACACACACAGAGCAGGAACATTGAAGTCTACTATATATATATATATATATATATATATATATATATATATATATATATATATATATATATATATAGATAGATATACGGTGAGAGCAAGGATATTTGTTTGAAAACAGAAAAATGTAAGATCCTTACTTAGAATAGATATGATGTTTGTTTTCTTTGATTCCAGTTGTGTACCCCCCAGTGCTTCAAACCCCACCCAGACATTATGGAAAAATTCAGGTAAAAAAATAAGACAAGTTAAAGTGATAATTTACGTCGGGCACACAAATGTTTTGTTGCTCATTGCTAAAAGTCAGTGACGAGAACGTCGTTCCGCAACAATCCGAGAGACGTGGGAGACGGATAATGGCGACTGTAAGCTCAAGTTACCAGCATTCTTCTGTCTGTTTTCCTTTTTATTCCATCTGTTTGAAAACTGGCTTTTTTTTATGCATGGTCGTTAACAACAGTCGAAAGATTCCAATCAGAACCGCTTTTGTCATCGTCTTTCATGCAACCCTTTGCAGAGATAAAAAAAAAATCAAAACAAAACAGGACGATCTTTTTTTTCCTCTTTTGTTTTAGTAGCATGAGGAATAAACACAGTTCTTCTCGTCCGGACGCACGTTTGTAGACGAACGGGTTGATTAAAGAGAGTCGACGAGAAAATGGAAAGAAGATAAGATTTAAACAGAAGCAGAGAGTAAAAAAAAAAAAAAAAAAAAAAAAAAACGCGACATTTTTTTAATGATGGACAATCAAGGAAAAAGAAAGACATAACTCATCGGATAAAGAGTTACAAAAGATGAAAGAGAGGAGAAGAGAAAGAAATATAGCTAAGTAGAGTAACTCCTAAGAGACATGGGAAAAACGTGGTGAGAGAAAGAACAACAAGAGATAATAGTGGGGAGAAAAATTAGAGATACCTGATTAAATAAAGAGTTAAAAGCGATGAAAGCGAGAAGAGACTGCAAATAGCTTATGAGAGAAAGAGAAAGAGAAAGAAAATGTAAAAGTAAGATATACGCTTCAGGCCGTCAAAGGAACCCGGATGTCCAAGAGCGTTGACTTGCCACCGAATTCAGACTTAACACTTGCATCCGGCATTGCAAGTGTAAGAACGAGAATGTTGAACAGATGGATGCATAAACAAGAGCTCCAGGCAATTCCGGTCAGTCGCTCACACACCACAGGTGGAGAATGTAGGGGCCACGTGTAAAACCGGGATGCGAAGGCGTAGGATCGCATCAGAAGCTGACTGTGAGTAACTTAGGAAATACTGGAATTAATAAAATGTTAAGTAATTAAGAGTCAAGTCTCTGTTTGACAATTAATTGTCATAACCACTTCATTATAACGACTGATGAAAGCCGAAAGTGCTCGGAAGAGACCGGATGATTTAGGTTGAAACTCTGCTCAGAAAATAAAAGAAATCTTAAACAAAGAACTTTTGTTAGCCTTCAACTAAACAAGTATAAATATGTAAGAATATATATATATATATATATATATATATATATATATATATATATATTAGGTTGGTGCAAAAATAATTTCGTTTTCTAACATATGTTACTATGTGAGAAAACGAAATTATTTTTGCACCAACCTAATATATATATATATATATATATATATATATATATATATATATATATATATATATATATATATATATATATATAATCGTATGTTGTTAAAGACTACGGAACTTAATCTTTTTTTTTCAGTTTTTTCATTCTTTCTCGCAAGTTTTTTTTAATATTTGCATCTAAGTTGTTGGAATCAGACTCTCGTCCATATTGTTTTGCGGGGCATTTTCGGTTATTCTCAACCGTCACCATGGCTGTATGTTTTGATTTTAAATGGGTTGCTTGTTGTTTTAGTTTTATAAATGATATTTTAGATATTTAGACAATGAGGTTCGGTTAGTTCATTATTAACAAGGACGGTGGCGTTGCTTATTATTTGCCGGATGAATTAAACACGTTTAAGATGTTTCTGCCAGTATTAAATGTTATTTTATTTATGTTGGGTTTCTCATTTTTAATTAGGATGGCGTCAAGAATTTTTAATCGTTTTTTGCAATTGTTTTTATAGAGGATTTTCGTGTTGTTAATTAACATGCTGCCAATATATATATATATATATATATATATATATATATATATATATATATATATATAACTAAGGGGTATACCCCGAAGTTTCGTTTAGGTGAAAACTAGGTAGGTTTTCTTGGCTCTTTGGGATTTATTTTAGTTATTCCCGCTAAACTTAGTGTATTGAGCACTCTACGTTTTAGTCTTACTAATCGATTGTTTTTTTCTTTTTCTTTGGAATAAAAACTTAAGGCACTGGATGATTTATTTCGCCCTGTCTCAATTTTTTTTTTTTTGTTCTTTCTTTTTCCACAGATTTGTTTTTACAATTTTTTCACGGTTACCGATTTGATTTAACATACCTACAAGTTGTGCTATGCGAGTTATTTTCCAAATGAGTATTACTATTAGTATAATATATATATATATATATATATATATATATTATTTTTTATTTTTATACCGATAATATAATACTAGCGGTGTAAAAAAAAACAGATGATTTAGTTTATAAATAAAAAAATATTACACAAACTGATATCCGTGAAAAAATTCAATAAAAGAAGAAAAGACTAAAAACATCCGTACTGAAAAATCAATCAGCACTGTAATGTCTAGACAAAAGAAAACAAAAACACTGACACAGTTACCTAAGTTGATTCGTAAAAGTGATCAATAAACTAAGTAGATCATAATTAAGATAGTCAAAGAGCCAGAAATTATCTACCTAGGTTTGACCTGCCTGATCATCAGGATAATTCTGACTGTCGGAATTATCTTGATAATCCTACAAATTCAAATCTTAAATTTGTAGGTCTGATGAACTGGATTGTGATTACGATTCCAATGTAATAAATTATAACCATGAAATATTAGTGTTTGTGTCTTTTATATTATATTATCTATGCTCTGTCTTGAGCACTACCTCGATTCTATCCTCTTGGATATATATATATATATATATATATATATATATATATATATATATATATGTATGTATACCGAGTATAACATCATAATTGTCCAGTCCACAAAATGTTTAATATTTCAAAAAACAATAAACGAATCGAATTTCACCTTTCCAGGTTTTCAAAGAAGATGTTTAATCTTCTTGAACCATTTGTCGTAAGAGTTACTAACCTATTGAGCTAGAAAGAGAGTAGGTTAAAATTCTTTTCAGTCAACCCTACTGCCTTCCCAAATGAGAAATGGCGAGAGGAAAAAGATCATTCAGGCCTTCAATAACGGTATCAACATTCCATCTTCAAATTTCATTCAAGAACCATCAAGAGAACGGTGTATAAGTTTTTAAAAAGAGGGAACAGTAGATAGGAAAAATGAATCAGGAGGTCACAACATGAAGAGACATCATCATTCAACTTCTAGCTTAAAAGATCAATTAGAAAAGATCCAACTCAATTCATAAGACGTTGGGCACGTGAGAGAGAAGATTCAACTATGACATTTCAATGAGCAATGAAATAGACATGAAAATGAAATTTGTAAATCTATTAAGGTAAATGTTACTCCAGGACAGAAAGTTAGACTATTAAAGAGAGCGATGATCATGTTGAATAAGTTGGAAAATGATCCTGGAATCACACACACACACACACACACACACACACACACATATATATATATATATATATATATATATATATATATATATATACGACCTTTATTTCAATCTTTCATGATATTCCGATCCTTAGCTATGATTAACTAATGTTGATTTTTCTTTTAATCTTGGAGAGTATATTATGTATTCTTAATGCTCAAATTAGAGTCCAATAGTGTTATAAAAACCTCGGAGAATTCCAGTAATATATCTTTAATCATTTCTAAAATACTACGTTTGAAAGCTTAATCTAACACTCGATAATTTTGCTGTTACACCCGGTATATATATATATATATATATATATATATATATATATATATATATATATATACATATATATATATATATATATATATATATATGAAGGAGTGATGAATTTTTATTTATTAATCCGACAGATTTAATCACTTTAAATATTTTTAGTGGATACTCATATTTTAGGAGACGCCCCGTTTATTTATTAAGCAGGATATTTTTTTCGTCTATCAGTCTGAATATTCGAGCAATTTCATTACAGAAAGATATGCGCTTTCCAGCAGGATTTAAACCTGCGTCCCCCTGGGCATGGGAAACCATCTTTAAATCAGACGTGCGCTAACAGACTGTTATTCATTCTTGCCGGGGAGACTGTGTACTCTGTAGCTCAGTCGGTTAGAACACAACGGATCTAGCGAAGGTTCTCTCTGCCCAGGGAAACACAAGTTCAAATGTTGGAGAGCGTATTCTTTTATTAATAAGATTCGGTCGGTAGACGAAAATAAATAAATATATTATTTAATAAATAAACGGAGCATCTACTCAAATACGACTATCCACTAAAAGTAACCTTTAAAATGATAAAATATATATATATATATATATATATATATATATATATATATATATATAAACAAATGTTTAGAGGTACAAAATTTATATACAGTTTTAAAAACTAGGAATTTATTGATTTTAATTTTATTAGTCTCTAAGGCCCTTTCAACCAATATCTCATCAGGAGACAATCGTTGGATAATTAATTAACGAAAAGAACAGTAACGAAAATGAAGAGCAAAAAAAAGGGGAAAACAAAAATAAAAAACAAGTGTATAATAATAAATTCCTAGTTTTTAAAACTATATATATATATATATATATATATATATATATATATATATATACTGCTCTCTGAGAGAATCTTTTCAGACTTCCATCAGTACGGTTGATGCTAACCTCCATGTAAGTGACTAGTAATCGTTGCACTTTCTTGAACTAAAGTTTTCCGCTGACATGAAGTGGAAAGATTATATCGAATCAATTGCTAGGTCGGCTGCTAGGAAAGTTGGTTCAGTGTGGTGTTAGACATTTTTTTCTCGTCCCATGCAATCTTACAAATTAACAAGTCAACGCTTCGCCCATGTCTTGAATATTTTACTGCCACATATAGTCTGGAAATCGTGCTATATATCTGAAGATCACTGATAAAATAGAAAAAAGGAACTGTAATGTCTCAGGTCTTGATCTGAGATCCCAGTTTCAGTCACTTCCCGCCGCCGTAACAACTCCTCTGTGCCTTTTCTATGAATACTTTCAATTCTTCTGACAAGTTTTCCTTTAACTCGAATGCCCCATGGATTTTGTATTAACTAAAGTAAAAGAAAATACAGTGAAAATCATAGATAAAAGGGATTGTCATCGGTCAGGAATTAATGTGAGTATTCTTAGTAAATAGCTTTTTCTAGGAAAAAAGAATTGTTGTTATTTAACATGGCCGATATAATTTTTGATGTTATGAGAAATCTTCATAAGTTAATCGTCGACGATACCTCCGAGATCTTTTTTTACAGGAATGACGGGATTTTCTTCAGACTCCGATGTGCGCATGCTCAGCGTGAGAGAAAAAGCGAAACGACTGTTAATGAATAATATATATTGTCGTCTGCTTTTTCCAATTATAGTATTCACTGTTTTCCGTCGCCATTTACATAGACGTGCAATGTTACAGATTGCATTACCTTTCAGTATTCTGGTTTCCCACTTGGATTACGTTCATTTAATTCTTGAAAGAAACATTGTAGTCTCTCCAATTTGTAACGTCAATTATAAACAGATATGTGTTTCATTGATGTTTTCTTACTTGGCATTGGATCGTTTTGTGACATTTGAATCAGCCTATAAAAGTTAAACATTGAGATCACTATTTGTTGTGACTAAGTAAATGGTTAAAGAAATAACAAAACCAGTGTTGCAGATAAATCATATATTAAACAGTAAGTACAACAGAAGAGTATTACATGACTAGTGAGTGTATGTCGGTTGACCCAGCGTTCAATCTATTCGACTGTTATATTTGACAGCCCCGCCCCCCCACGAGGGATATATGCGGTACAAGGCTGACTTTATCGTGGGTTCTCCGAGCTTTGAAGCTCGGCCAAAAGTATTCCCTTAGAACCCGCATAAACCGGTTCAGGGTCTGTTTACCTCCCCGGTTACTCTCTGGCGAGGCAGAGAGTTCGACAGTTACGAACAACCTATTCGGCTGTTAATATTTAACAGCCCCCCAACACCATCACACCCAGAAAGGATGTATGTGGCACAAGGCCGAGTTTACCGTGGGTTCTCCCCTTGAACCAGCCTAAACGGGTTCAGGGTCTGTCTACCTCCCCGGACGAAACATTGCTTTGCAGCAAAGCCTCGTCCAAGTTCCTCTCTGCCGAGGCAAAGAGTTCGACAGAAATGAACAGTTTGTGCGACTTTTATATTTAACAACCTCCACCCCCACGAGGGATATATGTGGCACAAAGCCGGGTTTACCGTGGGTTCTCCGAGCTCGTAGGCTCGGCCAAGAATATTCCCTTTGAACCCGTATAAACGGGTTCAGGGCTTGTCTACCTCCCCGGACAAAACTCTGCCCTCCGGCAAAGCTTCGTCCGGGTTCCTCTCTGCCGAGGCAGAGAGTTCGACAGTTGAACAATCTAGTCGAATGTTCTCCCAGGGCCTTCTCTCCTACTAATCTTATAGTAGGCAAAAGAGTCCAACATAGAGTCTTTAGAGGGAGGACACCACAACAATATTTTTATAGTTATTTTACCAAACCTCAGGAGATATAAATCGAACTTTATTTCGATACAAAATCAATTCAAAATATCGTCTCCCCATTAATTTAACAGCAGGTGCTTGAAATTCGTGTCTACGTTTAACTATCAAAAACGTTCGGTGTTCGTGCACTAGTAAAAGGCAAGAATTTTAACATTAACTTTTACAACATGCAAGAGTTTCTAATTAAAAAAAAAAAAGATGTTACACAAACTTCATATTTACTTTAGATGATCCTGCGTCAAATTACGAACTGTAAATTTATTCGCCGTAACCAAAAATTAAAAATGTCTTCAGCTCGGCCACTTACACAGCATTTACAATAGGACAACCTAAAAATGTCTAATAGAGTAACCAAAAAGGCTCGGCATGAAAAATTATTTGGCTACTTATTAACCAAACTAGCACCAAAACAGAAATCTCTTGTTCGCAAAAATAAATAACTTCAGTATCAGTCTATATTTCTGAGATATGGTATTGTGTACACTATTTACATTATTCAGACTATTGTCCTCTTTGTCGCCATATTTATTACAACGTTTCGGCTGTTGTACTCTCCGGCCTTCTTCAGGTGGTTGGAATGTCGAACTGAACCCTTTATTTCACTCACTGGGGAAAACTAGTTCCACGTGCCATGTTTAATGGATGTCAGTTATCAGTTATATCTTGTTAATGCCCCTTCTCTAAGTTCTCTACTTAACCGGGTATTGAACTCACACTCTTTGGGTCCTGTCGCTGGATCTAACACCTTTATCCACTGCGCCATGTGTCGCTGAGGACATCTGTGTATGAATTTCTGGGTATTATTATAAACCCAATGTCTTCAGCGACCATTTTTACCAGTGCTCATATTGCAATTTTTGCTGTTATCATTACATGCTTTTTACCAGAGCTCATATTGCAATTTCCGTTGTTATTATCGCTTTTCTCTGGCACTCCTTATTACTGGTTCCCATATTGTATTCATTTCTATGCTTGGTCGGAGATTTTTGTGGCCTAGCATATGTGCTGATTCCTTAAGTTTACGATTTTTCCAGTGATGTTTTTTATCTGTGCTCTCAACCTGATCCCACAGAGGGCGGTGATTTCCCTTTTCTCTCCATATGTGGTCAGCCTGATTTTTCCACTTCCCCTCGTGTTACAGCTGACAGGACCCAAAGAGTGTGAGTTCAATACCCTGTTAAGGCAGCGGAGAACTTGGAGAGGGGAATTAACAGGAGATAACTGATCACTGACATCCATTAAACATGGCACGTAGAACTAGAACAGTCTACCCCAGTGAGCAAAATAAAAGATTCAGTTCGACATTCCAACCATATGAAGAAGGCCGAAGCATGCAACGGCCGAAACGTTGTAATAAATATGGCGACAAAAATGAGGACAATAGTTCGAATAATGTAAATAGTGGGAATAAATAACTTGTCAGCCGTTTTTAAGGAAAAATGCATGAGAGGGATTATTGTCTTGTATATTTGGTAAAATATAGCTTTTAAATCATGCTATATTTATATTTAAATTTAAAACATGTTATATAATGATACTAGCCGAATTACCCGCTCCTTGCTGCGTGGCGCACATTGTTTTTGTAAGAAAATGATGAGTGATTTTAAATCGTTGTTATAATTTGTGAAGAAAAATGATGCACTTTAATATTACTCAATGATTTTGCCGATGTGACCTCCATCTTCTGGCTTTCTCCTTCTATATTTTAGATAGGTGTCATTCCCTTGTTCAAATTTAAATTTAAATCAAAGTGAAAAACATTTTCAGTGGAGTGTTTGTGCTCCGCACGCCGCCGTAATGAAATATATTTATCCAAGTACACTAGGAGTCATTCGCTTGTTTAAATTTGAATTTAATTTATAAGAAAGAGAAAAAAAACAGTGGGGCGGGGGTTTTGCCTCCCGAGGCCCCACTTTGATCAACATGAAATATGCTTATCCAAGTAACCTGGACAATGTACTTACAGAATATATATGTTTATGAGGGCCTATCTTCAGAAGCGTAGGAAGAGTTCGATAACAAGCAAAGAGACAGGAGGCTACAACTTTATAAAGGTTGGTCCAATAACTTGGAACAAATTTAAATATGAATTAAATTTCAGCGTCTAATGATTTATTCCCAGATCGCATCATCTCTCGAAACAGCGAAGCCAATTGGCCACCACGATTGTGCGACTTGAGGTCTTTAGATTTTCTTCCTTTGGGATCATCTCAAAATTAAGGTCTATGCCAACAAGTCAAGAACAATTCAACAGCTGAAGGGTGAGATAATAAGGCATATTGGTGAGATCGAAGAGCAACTATGAAGAGACGTCATCAAAAATGATGACCATCGAGTGGAGGTGTGCCGCCGAAGCCTAGGCGGATATTTGGGCGATATTATTTTTCACACATAATTGACATGATCTAAATAACATTATCCAATAGAGAAATGAATACATTTTCGCCATTAACACTGATTTACTGCTGATCCGTCTTAATGAAACACTCTTTACTTTAGTTTCTATATTTTTGCTACATGCAAAGGGTAGTAATTTCCACATACGGAATTCATTTTACTTGTTTTCCGATCTTTTACCATGGTTTTTATGTGTAGTAGCAATTTTTCTTGGACTTGCTAAATTACATAGAATCGCAGCTCGTGACGTCACACATGACCATACAAGAGTGAAAAGGAGAAGTATTAAGTGTGGGAAGCCGTTGGTGATTTTCGCTTCCGCGTCTCGTGTACACTAGTTAGTCGTTGCTTTGAAATTTTTCATGTAATAAAAACAGACTATCATTAATTTTCCGTGTATTGGTTGATATATTGAAAAGTAATTATCATCTTTGATAATGACTTATGTAAGCTTAGACTGGATTTAAACATGTATCAATATGGTGATTTCCTTTCGTCTTTCAATGATAATGGTTTTAAGCTTATCAGACAATATGTAAGAAACTTACTTAAAATAAACAGACAAAACTTGTCTATATTATTTAATGAAACACGCATGAATATATATATATATATATATATATATATATATATATATATATATATATATATATATATATATACTTAATCACTTGAAACGTTATTTTTAGTGGTTATATATATATATATATATATATATATATATATATATATATATATTATAATATTTTTATTCAAAACATATTTTACATCACGACACGGAAATTTCTATGTTTCGGAACATAAATCTGTTCCATTATCAAGGTATGTTGGGTAACTTTTCTGAAAACATAGAAATTTTCGTGTCACGATGTAAAATATTTTTTTAAATAAAAATATTATAATATTATGCACTACGTTGTAATGAGCACTTTAAAAAAATCAATGCAAAAGAACTGTGGATTCTATATTTGACTGTTTCTTCTCTTTATTTGAACATACATACATACACACATGTATATATATATATATATATATATATATATATATATATATATATATATATATATATATAAATACAAATATAGGTAACTATACTCGTTTCGAAAAACCCTCGAATTTTTGATTTGCCAATAATCAAATCAATCACGAAGGAAAAAAGGATTTAGAAAAAGAAAGAACTAGAAACATGAAAGTCTGTCGAAAAAAATCGCACAGATACAGGTTTGAAGCCCAAAGAAAAAAAAACGATACGAGTAAACAACTAACTAACAAAAGAGCTCAATACAACCGTAGAGCAGACCTAGATAAACCAATTGAGACAGACAAACCTACCCACGTTTCACCTAAGCGGATCGTCAGGGAAAGCGATCCGCTTAGGTGAAACCTGGGTAGGTCTGTCTGGCTCACTAGATGTATCTATCTATCTATCTATACATACATATATTTATACATACACACACACACACACACACATATACACACACACGCACACACACACACACACACATATATATATATATATATATATATATATATCACGTTCAAGGTGACAATATATATATTTACATATATATATATGAATAAAAATGACAATAGGAAAACTGGTAATTGCAATTACCAGTTTTCCTATTGTCATTTTTATTCATAAATATTGTCTCTCTACTGATTAATTCGGAGAAATTTTCATATATATATATATATATATATATATATATATATATATATATATATATATATATATAATCATTTAAAACGTTATTCTTAAAGTATATATACATAGATATATATTTTGACGTTTAAAGTGCTAATATTAATATATATATATATATATATATAATACGCAAAAGGTTAATGGTCAGAGTTGATTTCAGAATAGGAAGCAGTAGTAATAAAAAGTGCTACAGTATTATTAAAAAGTAGTATAAAAAATGTCCTATTAAAATTAGTATTAAAAAATAGTAGTAGTATCAAAAAGTAGTATTAAAATTGTTCATTTTACTTTTATTTTTACCTGATTTTTAATATATATATATATATATATATATATATATATATATATATATATATATATATATATCACTTTAAACTTTATTTTCTGTGGATTAATTACTTAACAGTATATTTTTTTCATTTTTCTCTAACGGTATATATATATATATATATATATATATATTTCTTTGAACTATGAATGCTACATTTAGTAGGTTAGATTTTAAGTAATCATTACTTTTTCTTTTTGAGAAGTGAAATTAATGTTTACCATCCTCCTGATAGAGAAATCCTACGAGAGAAAATGTGTCTTCTGACAGAAATTCGAGCCGTTATTCAATTTTTCAGTCATGTAAACAATTATAAAGCTAAGTATATCTTACCAATAGACTACAGGTATGCTAATTGTTAAACCTTACAGTGATTGTTAGCCAACTCATATTTCATTTAATGGTTAGAGTCGGAGTCTAGACCTTCATTGCTGCTCTACTTATCTGACCTTGTGTCAGACAAAGGTAATCTATGTAACTTAATTCAAAGAGAACCCGTCGTAAAGCGAGAGTTGAACGCTTAATATCGCACATGCTGGTTACATCTAGAATTCACATCGTCCTCACTCACCGCCCTCTATTCCGGTCTTGTATACACGAAAACAGCTTTAGTTTCAATCGTTGGACACTTGTGATTGCAAGTTCTCTTGACGTTGGCTACAATCTACCAATAGATAAAAAAAATTCTACTTCGACACTTCCAATTGGATGTTTAAAACATTTTATCAGAACTGGATCTCAGATACTGAGTTTTGTGCCTCGGCATCAACTGAGATTTGTCATCGTTGCGCTGTCACCATTTATAAACAAACATATCTTGCTGACAATTTAAAGAATTGTCCCTTTTCCCAACTTAACCCACGATATAGTCCAAATGGTGGAATTCTTATCACGTTTGATGAAGTTTCAAGTAGTTGCCTCAGCATAAAAGACGGTCTTTCCAAAGCCAATAGAAATGTTCAAATGTATATTTTATTGTAATGTTACACGTTCGCTTTGCTTATCATATATAAATGATGCTTTTCAAATAATAAATTATGAATAAATAAGTATCATTCAAATACATAAAAAATTAGCAGATATAAATATTAAAATTTCACAATAAAAATACAGAGTGCGATGGTAAATTGTCGCCATTTTATATCTTTAATTTCACGCATGCGCATTGTTTGTGTTTTGATTTTGTCGACTGCCCAGTATAGCAGCGTCGGTTGGACACCATCTGTGAGGAACAGCGCACCATGACGCAATTCACTCCGCCAGAAATTTGGAAAGAACATTCTCTCTTGCTTGACATTCATCTCTAGAAGCTACAATTCGAACATTTCAATGAGTTTGGGTGTCAATCTGAAGACAGTACTGAGGATTGGGAAAGAGTTGGATGAGTGTAATAGTGATTACGATGGCGACGTTATGCCTTCATTCATCCTTCCATGGGTCCTCAGAATTAACACGGAGCCCTACATCAAGTACCTTGAAGAGGTAGTGCTGCCCTGGGTCAAGTGGGTGGCTGCTGGAAGACACCATGCCTGGCAACGGGACACTGCACCATGGTGCAGAAGAAGGAGAACCCAGTCCTGGCTGTAAGACACATCACCACCTAACACCCCAGAGTGTATTATGTGTGGTGTGTAGTTGATCGAGAGACCAAGAAAACTCCTTGTAATACCAAAGATGAACTGAAAGCAAGGATTATAGCAGCATTCACCATCTTAAACAAGGAGACTATCCAGAAGAGTTACACATAATTCCGAAGTCGTCTGGCGCCCGTGGTTGAAGTCAATGGCGATTTCATTTTATATATTTACTCATTGGTATTTCAAGATATTTCTGTGTAATTTTATTAAATATATCTGTTAAAATTGAATGTCAGTTTTATTTTCATTTTTGCATCGTGTAGAAGACAATTTATCCATCACACCTTGTATATCATAATCCAGGCAAAGTTGAATAAGTAATAAGGAAATGACGATCTCAATGAATAAATATTTTTTTTATCATTTTATCCCAAACAAAGTAATAAAACCACTAAGGCGCGAGGAGATAGAGAATATGAAAAATAAATAAACATTATTAAGGAGAGAGAACATTAAAAGAACAGGAATTTAAAAGAAAGAAGATAACCATTGACATTGCATTTAAATTTTTGAAGATCAAAGTTAACGGGAAAGCAAGAAGTCGGAATAGTCTTCCACAAGCAAGAAGTGCCAGAGAGGAGAGTGTTAGCATAGAACTTACCGTTAGATCTAGCCATTTCAACTGTAAAATGATGAGACCTATCCGCCAATGTAGTACTGCGCTTAAATTCTTAAAGTCTAAGTACCAGAGAAGAAAGTTCATCAGTACAAATGCCATGAACATACTTATCAGATTAAGAAACTGTTAGCATAGAACTTATGGTTACATCTAGCCATTTCAACTGTAAAATGATGAGACCTTGCTGCCAATCTAGTACTATGCTTAAATTCATAAAGTCTAGGTACCAAAGAGGAAAGTTCATCAGAACAAATGCCATGAACATACTTATCAGATTAAGAAACTGTTAGCATAGAACTTATGGCTACATCTAGCCATTTCAACTGTAAAATGATGAGACCTTGCTACCAATTTAGTACTGGGCTTAAATTCATAAAGTCTAGGTACCAAAGAGGAAAGTTCATTAAAACAAATGCCATGAAAGGATTTCTAGAAAAGTCACAACGAATCTACGTTATGACGGTAGGAAAGAGATTGAAGACAAGATGTTATGTCAGGACCTAGTAACCTTTCTTCTTTGGATTTTATCAAGAATTTCTAAATATATATCAGGAACACCAGACCATTATGTGGCAACAATATTCAAAGTATAAACGAATGGTAAACTTATAAATATGTAAGACAGATTCCGGCGAGAAAAATCTGTCTAGCACAACACAGTGAACCAACTTTCTTAGCAGCACACTCAAAATATGATTCAATATGATCTTTTCACTTCCTATCGGCAGAGATGAGGAAACATAAAAATGAAACATGAATATCGATTTGGATTGATTATTTGATTTTTCTAAAAAATACTGTTAAAGTTCCTAAACCGATAGAGCAGAGATTAGAGAAAATTCTTGTTTCCAAAGGTGGAATTGATTATAAATATGTATTATCTTTCAATATTATCTTTCCACTTCGTGCCAACGGAGGACGTTAGCCAAAAACTTACTCTACAATATAAAAATGATATTATCGAGCTAAATAAAGAACTAATCGATAATAAATATTTTAAGCAATAATTAAATGAAAATGCTGAATTTTCGTTACTGTCATATATATATATATATATATATATTAATATATATATATATATATATATATATATATATATATATATATATATATATATATATATATATATTAATAAATATATATATATAGAGAGAGTTTATATATATACTTATATATATAAAATAACTGGTATATATATATATATACACATGTATGTATATATATAATATTTATACATATATTTATATATAAAAGTGTATAAATACGTATTTAAATATTATATATAAATATATATATATTATTTATATAATATATATTTATATATAATATATAATATTATATTATTATATAAATATATATATTATATATATTATATATTATATTTCTTATATATATATATATAAAATATAATATAATGTATATAATATATATCATATATTTAATAATATAATATTACATATATTAAAGTATAGTATATAATATATATAATATAATAAATATAGATATATGTTATAAATATATAGCTTTTTAAATATAGTTTATATATATATATATATATATATATATATATATATATATATATATATATATATATATATATATATATATATAAAGTAAGAAAAAAGTAAAGAGAAATAAGAGCTATGCATGGGCGGGAAAAGTTTTGCAAATTATGCCAGGAGGAATAGTTGGTGATGTTGATGTTTCCGAAACCAAGGCTCAGTATTGAATAAAAGACTGGGAATTATGACAGGATATTGGCATGATAAGAACAAAAAAGTATTGGCAAATATGGAACCTGGATGACACTCACATCCGCTTCAAGCAACAAAAAAAAATGAATAAATAAAAACTTCGAGTCTTCCATATTTAAGACGTACACCGCGAGCGACAGTAGTTAAAGTTTGAACCCGGCTTGAGGATCCTTTATAAATATATATATATATATATATATATATATATATATATATATATATATATAGATAGAGAGAGAGAGAGAAAGAAAGAGAGAGAGAGTGAAAGAGACAGAGACAGAGAGACATTAAAAATTAAATATATTAATATATATATATATATATATATATATATATATATATATATATATATATAGATATAGATATAGATAGATAGATAGATAGATAGATAGAAATAGAACATATAAACATGAAATGCCTTAAAATAGATAGATAGATAGATATTAAAAGGACTGAGATAGATAGATAGATAGATAGATAGATAGATAGATAGATAGATAGATAGATAGATAGATAAAAAACATCAGTAACTTGACATCCAAGTTTGATTTGTATTTTACGATTTATTAACCTTTTTTATGTTATTTAAAACTAGAAAATATTTTTAGATTGTAAGATTTTTAGGGCGATAATAATGATCTAGTGATACAAATACTGCTAATTAATCTATAGATGGGGAGAAGAGAAGCGGGAGTCATAGCTTTCCCAAGGATACTTGCGCGTATGTGAATATAACGAACTGGAATTTGAAATCGGTTCTCTGACTTCCACATCCGAGCCATAAACCATTACACCAACCCACACATCCAAGCCGACAGCATCTCTTATTCCTAAAAGGTGATCCCCCTGGGCACTGACCAGGCTAGACCTTGTTTAACTTCAGTGATCGTACGAGAACAGGCGCTTCAACCTGATATTGTCGTAAACCGCTTGACATACAGTTATGAGCTGAAGTTTGATTTCAAATTTTCATTGTATAATATTCCAACTACATAATTTAAAGCATTTTAAAAGCATTGGGAATATACATACATATATATATATATATATATATATATATATATATATATATATAGATAGATAGATAGATAGATATTTGTTTAATATTCTTTTCTGACATATTTGTTAATTTAATACTATTTAATTCTGAATTATGTCTTTTTCATATTTTGGGGTTTATCTCTTATTATTTTATACAATATTTGTTTCTTTCGTGAATTTCTGACGGTTCATTTAGTCTATCTACTCTGATTTCTACTGGGTGTATTAAATAGGTCATTTCTTTCTCTCCTTTTCTTCTCTTTCTGTCTTCATTTTCCCTCTGACCACCACTCATAAAGACTTACATCACTTCCTGTTTCTTTTGCTAGCTTCCCTTCCTTTCTACTCTTCATCTTTTTCCGCCTGTTTTCTTCCTTTCTCCCCCCCCCACCGCCCTGCTGTTTTTTTTATTTAAAAAATTTATCATCTATTGATTGTTTGAAAAATCCTGTAAATTTAATTTTACAAGATGAAAATGTTCATTAACATAATAGTATCTTAATTCCGATTGTGTGTGTGTGTGTATGTATATATATATTAATGCATGTTTCATTAAACAATATAGACAAGTTTTGTTTATTGATTTTAAGTAAATTCCTTTCATATTGTCGAATAAGCTCTTTAGCATTATCACTGAAACACGAAAGAAAATCACTATGTTGATACATGTTTTTATTGTTAATCCTGTCTAAGCTTTCGGCTTACATAAGTCATCATCAGAAATTACAAGTACATAGATATATTATTCTTTTGTAAAAAAAAAACAAAAAAACATTAATATCTATAGTTTTTCCTTGAGTTTAACCTTTATCACTATGTGTGTAAATGTTTATCCTGACACTGAAGATGCCTCTAATCGCTGAATTTGAATTTCATTGTTGTGTTGTCATATCCTGCTATGACAACAGAAAACACTTGAAATTAACAATACGGTTACTGCAAATGAGAAACCTTGAAAAAGAATACAGTGGAAAGAGAAGTAATATTAATAATTTAGTGCGCTGAAGCTTAATAATGACCAGAAATACGAGTGAAAGTTCTAGGTCATAAATCCTTGTAAAATATTAATATTATCTTCCACTTCGTATCCACAATGGCTTCAATCCTTCAAAGGCACATCAGAAACTGCATCGACGACCGACAATTTATTTTTCTTTTCTCAGTTTCTTATATAAACGACTGTAGTTGGAGCATCGTCTCTAGGAGGAAGCATATCAGTTCTTCCGCTAGAAATTCAATACCTACCGGTTAGCCTAACTACGGAAACTGATTGCAAAATATGTGTTAATTCTTCTCATTGCCATCTTCGCAACTTATTAGTCTTAAATCGAAACAGTAACAATTCATCACTTCTGAAATTCCTCATTCATGGCGTCTTCTGATTAGCAGTTTGCCATTGGCCCGGATGTGAGTGTCAACTATCCGTCTGTTCTTTTATTTCCCAGATATATTTTGACAGAGTAGTGCTATTACGTTACATACTCAATCTGAACGACTTTGCATCGTTGGCGTTTTCTTTCTTTTTAAACGGGCCATCGCTCGAACCTATGACAGTCTACGCATTCTGTAACGGCATATTATATCCAAGCATGCATTCATTTATGGACACGTGGCTTAACGTTCGCCTTCTGACCACGAGACCCGGGTTCGAATCTCACCATGTTAGGAAGGAGACTTCCTAATGTTATCGGATCGGAGAGGTCGATCCCAGCGCGCGGCATCTTTGGAAATTGTCTGAAAAAGAATACCCACGGGTTGACTCAAGGCGTGTAAGGGAAATTGACGGAACACTTGGGTGACATTGATAGCTGTGCAAGCACGAATTCACAATCGTCGTGGCTGGAATCTGGCGTGGCTAAATGTCACACTCTTTCCCAGACACTGTAAATATAGTTGCAATATAAACAGCAGAGGTGAATGTTGTAATATAAACAACTCTGTAGGTGATGAATAAACAAAAACAGGGATTGACTATCTTCCTGGATATCCTCGAATTCGAATACAAGCAGCTAGCTATAGATTTATTTGCAAATAAAGAATTTAAGAGATATATTTGCTCAAATTACGCACGATAAAACCCTTGATAGACGATAGTCCCAGCTTCCAATACTGACACATGGGTATCTTGTGACATTGTAGTAGACCATTATGTAGACTATGGCTATCCTTTGAAAATCACGTCGGCGGTCAACATTATGCTGAGGACCGGGGCGGGTGAAGATGTAAAGAAAACACGTGCGCTTATATTTCCTGCTAGAAGGTCAAGCTACAATAGAATGTTGGACTTGGATTAAGTCCAACTGAAGATAAGGAAGAAAAACAAACAAGACCGATATATATTAGGTTGGTGCAAAAATAATGACGTAATAATGTCGTTTTTTGACGTTAAAAAATACGTCAAAAAACGACATTATTACGTCATTATTTTTGCACCAACCTAATATATATAAGCAAATATATATATATATTAAACAAAACATTTGCAAAGCACATAGACATAGTTTAACATTGTGTTTGTGTGTGAATATTTGTGTGTGTGTGAACATGTGTGTGTGTGTGTGTGAACATTTGTGTGTGTGAGCATTTCTGCGTGTATGTGAACGTTCGTATTTAGGTGAATATTCGTAAGAGTTCGTATTCTGGTGAAGAGAAGAGAAGAAGAGGCAAACACGTGTTCTTTCTGTTTTTGTTTTTTTTTTTTTTTATTATAAATAATTTAATCACGTGAGAGGCTCACAGCGCCTTGGCGGGAAACTACACATAGTCACGCGCTGGAAAAACATATTGTGCGTGGGTGGGTTGCAACGCCCACTTGTGTGTTTATTGACCAATGTTGATGTTTCCTGAAAAATGTTTCCTGAAAAATATCTACTAAGCTAAGAAGGCTGTTGGGGTCCGAAAAGTGTTGTCTCCCAAAAGTGCACAAAATCGACTCCATGAAAATATAGCGATTATAAAATTGTCGCATAGCTGCGATTTATAAACTGTCTATTATAAAGTAGTGTTGATTTATTATCCAATGAATGCTTGTTGTTGTATAAGTATGTATGTGTGTGATGATGATCATCATCACATCATTTCTGCGCACAGACGAGACGGAAGTAGAGCTGTCAAAAAATAATAAACGAAGCGAGGATGGCGATGATCGGTGACCCATTACCGGCACAGCGTAAAAGAGTGTGCGACACGATATCATTCTAGAAAGTTACGACTTTCCTAAGGATATTATTTATCCAAATAAATTTTATATTTCGTATATGCCGACAATTGTTTATACCGACACGTTCTGATCTTTGAGGAACTTTACCAAGGCGAATATAGAAATTTGATTAAGAAACCCGTATCTAGACACACGGATAAAAGGAAAAGTTATGCGTTCAAATTTGAATTAAAGGACATTCAAAAATATTTCAAAATCTATCGGTGTAACGGAAAGAAAATGAAAATACGAAAGACCCTAAGCGATATAAATATTTACATATACGTAAGCAAAAGTGAATTACAGCTATTGTTGCAATTATTATTATTGTTTTTATGCCATGAGTTAATACATTTTCATTACTTTAGACACACCCATATATATTTACATATGCATCTACATATCATTTTAAATATATTATATATTGTTGTGGATTCCGAGAAGAAATTCGGTCTCCAATGAATGACAAACGCAAGAATGAAATATAACAAATAAATGTATTTACACAATAAGACAATGGGGAATACTGTTAGTAAATTCAGAAACGCGGTTAGTAGCAGTAATAATATATATATTAATATATATATATATATATATATATATATATATATATATATATATATATATATATCCAATCTCGAAGTAGGACTTCCTTAGAGTCTACGTGCTTATAACTGTGACTTCTACAAGCGGTTACCTCACACTATTACTCTACCTCCAACTCAATCACAATCTCTGCTCACTCTCCCAATCTCTATTCTGACTCTGGGTATTTAACGGCAGCAGTCCAAGTAACACTCTGGTCAAGTCCACTTATATGAAGAAGGGGAGGACCACATAACATATATATATATATATATATATATATATATATATATATATATATATATATATATATATATATATATATATATATATTTAATTATTATAATTAATAATTCATCACGTGCGAGAAAAAACCTCAACAGAATGCAGAAAGCACAGGACAGCCGTTTAGTCCTATATTTGGGACTACATCAGCAGTGCGCATCCACTAACCAGAATTGAAAACCATTATCAGGTAAACGTCATACCAACTGTTCCAACAGGCCTCTTTGATATACAGGTAGCGAATTAAACTCGGTATAGCGCCACTTGGTCACATATTCCGTGGTGGAACTCATCCGAGTTTCTCTTTTACCCAGAGGACTGTGCCCCCACGAGGCTCTTCCGACGGGAATGAAACCTGTAGCGCTTATGGGAACCGTCATTTGACTTGACGTGCTGTGAATCATTCAGCCACAAAAAAGGTTTTTACAAAGTCTTAGCTATTAGACGTTGCATTTAAACGCAAAAAGATTAAAATTCAGTAATGGATAGCTACACATAGTTTTTCCCCTTACTTGTAGCAGCCATCATGTTGATCTCAGAAAGAGATGCAAAGTAACAGAGAAATAAATGTCATTTTCACTGTTACAGGGCATTTCTTACATCATTTCATTGTAACATACGTGAATATGAACGGATTATGCTAAAAAATAAGCAGACATAATGTTCGTAATCAGACATACATGCATATATATATATATATCTTTGTTTTATATGCATGTAAGGAACTTACATTTTTTTTCTTTTGTTAAATTTACGATTTACGATTTCAATTCGATTTTTACATATTACCCATGTTCACACAAAAGGGCATATATATATATATATATATATATATATATAAATATATATATATATATATATATATATATATATATATATATGCATATATATAATGTAATATATATATATATATTATGAAGTATATATATATATATATATATTATGAAGCATATATATATATATATATATATGTGTGTGTGTGTGTGTGTGTGTGTGTGTGTGTGTGTGTGTGTGTGAAAAATATATAGAAAATAGGAAAGAACTCATTAGGTAAATAATCCAAAGTTCTTTAGTATTTTTGTTATTATTTTAAAAAAATACTTCTCGATACAAAAGTAGAGCATAAATATATTTATTTATTTAAAATGTGATTCCAACACGCTACATAAGAGTCCTCATGTTTCAAAACAAGAGCCGAAAACTTCAATATACTTATTTGAATTAAATTGAATTAAAGTAAGCTCTGTTCCATCTTCAAGCAAAATCTTTTTTGGAATAACTTATTTCTTAAATTTACGTGTTTTAATAGCATATTCATTATTGAAATCAAAATTTCCATGGTAACAACTAGAGCGATTGTTTAAATAGAAAGGGGTGTAGGGTGTTAATAATTTGTATCAGTATAGAGTTATAGTCATAGATGTCAAGTCAGGGTAAGGTTGGGGTGTCTAAATTTAAAACGGAATATGATTTCGCCTAGCCTGGTTTACGTGTCTATGGAGATTTATTTATTTTTTATTTTATTTTTTTCTGAAAGGGATTTGTGTATATATATATAAAAAAAACAAAAAACAAAAAAAAAACTGCCGTAACATTTGTTTTTTGACGACTTCATAAAGGGTTATCTTTTTTGTAGGGCATTTAAACTATTTATTAGGACTATGGATTTTAAAAATTATTTTATTGTTTGTTTTTAAGCTAATTATTCAATGCAAAAATTTGATGATGTCGGCAGAAAACCGTTAACTCATGTCTGTTGTTTAATAGATTTTTTATTATTTAGAAACTTAATAATACGTAGTTTTTCATGTACGCATAAAGGGCATGGGTCATCCCAAGTTTTACAAGTTCTAATTTTGTTTATAATTTTCCATTTTACTTTTGGTGTTTTATTCATTTCCTTCAAATGCCAAAAATATTTAGATAGAGAAGTCTGATTTCTTTTATTTATATTGTTGAAAGAGCAATTATGCTGCCTCCATCTGGCTTTAAATTCATTCTTCGTGGACCCAATGTATATCATATTAATATTAGGACTATCAATGGATGAGATACCACAGATTTAACGCAGCATTTATTTTCCAATGGGCAGTGTTCTGGGTTTCTACAATCACATAATTTTTTACTGTTTTTGTCTAATTTAAGTGTAGGGTTTTTTTAATACTATTCAGCCATGGGGGTTTGTTCAGGATTTTATTATTGTGTTTCTTTATTATACTTTCTAGATTTTCAGTGCACCTGTAACTCAATTTTACAGTGTTCTCATTAAATATTTTACTAAGTCTACTAAGTCTAGTAGTAGTAAAAAATTTCGCTTGAAGAAGGAACAGAGCTTACTTTAATTCAATTTAATTCAAATAATTATATTGAAATGTTCGGCTCTTGTTTTGAAACATGAGAACTCTTATGTAGCGTGTTCGAATCATATTTTAAAATAAATAATTATATATATATATATATATATATATATATATATATATATATATAATGTTATATATATATATATATATATAATGTTTTATATATATATATATATATATATATATATATATATATATATATATATATATGTGTGTGTGTGTGTTGTGGATTCCGAGACGAAATCCGATACCAAGAATGAATATAGGAAAATAAATGTATTAACGTAATAATACAAACTGATAGTACCGGTTAGTAGTTCCAGGAATGCGGTTTAGTAGCAAAATATATATATAGTCTTTGGTATCGACGTATCGCTGTACGATTTCTTACTGAGTCTACGTGCTCCCTCACTGTGGCACTTGCTCGCTACGTTCGTGCGTTCTCGTTCTTTCTCGTTCGTTCCTCTCGGGTATTCACTAGCAGTAGTATATGTATACCCTGGGTGTGTCGATTTGTGTAGAAAGGAGAGAACCCCTTAACACCCCCCTTCTTAGATTCCTTTTTGGTGGCGGAGTTAATATTTTTTCCTCTTATGGTCGATAATTAGAGGTTCTGTAAATTTCCTTTTCCTGCTTGTCCTTCTAATTTCTGTGTCTTCTTGTGGTCTTTGAATCTCAAATGCTTCAAAGATCACCTACATCGAATCGTCATTTTTGTATTTGGTCAATGTCTTCTGTGGGTAAATTTTTCGCCTTGTATTGTGTACATCACATTTCCTAGTCTGTTAATTATTGTACCTGGTTCCTAGTAAGCCATATTGTTCCTAAACATTCTGAAATAGACCCGTTCGCCTGGTTTGAATGATCTCTTGAGTACTATAGGTGTATCCCGGTTTTTATTTTTGTTAAGCAATAACTTATCAAACAGACCGTATTTTGCGGGCAAACAACACTTCCGCTGGTGAAAGACCAGATGGTGTGTTCCCGTTCGGGGTTATTCTGTATACTTGGAGGAACTGTTGTATAGCTCTTTCTGTCGGTACGTCCTCTGCTTTTTTCAAATCTCTCTTTAGCGTGTCTACAAATCTTTCGGCTTGCCCATTAGATCGAGGATGGTACGGAGTGATCTTAATATGCTTTACTTGATACGTCGCACAGAATTCTTGGAAGTCGCTGGAGGTGAATTGTGTACCATTATCAGTAACCAGACAATCCAGGACGCCGAATCTCACGAATAATTCATGTAGACAATTTATAGTATTTTCCGTCGTCGGGTTTTTGAATCTGAAAACTTCTCGCCACTTGCTAAAACTATCTACCGTTATTAAATAGTAGTACCCCTCTATGAGTCCTGCATAGTCCGCATGCATTCTAGACCAAGGTCTGTCTACCTTAGGCCATGGTTTTTGTATAGTAGGTGGTGCCTTTGCTACACCAGCACAGCCTTTACATCGTTCCACCATTTTCATAATATCATCATCCATATTTGGCTAGTAAACGAAACTTCTCATTAGTGCTTTCATACGGTCTTTTCCTGGATGTCCTAAATAAAAGTCCTTCAAAATCCGCCTTTGTAACGATTTTGGTATAACCACCCTTTTATTATACAGTAATATGTGATCACAAATTGAAAAACTGTCTGCTAGATTCCTTTCCTTTTCTATTTTTTCTTCGTCCTCTGAAAAAATTCATCTTTTTCCGCTTCTCTTCTTATCTCTAGCAAGGTCACAGGTAGTTCCTTTACTGTATTGTATAACACTTTACTGATTTCGTCTTCGGCTCGCAACGCCGCTATTACAGAGTCTTCCAGAGGTTCGCATTTCGCAGGTACCAATCGCCACAATCCATCAGCATGCCCAATTTTCTTCGACGGTAGGAACTCAAGTTTGAAAATGTAATTCAATAAAATGGTTCCCCATCTTAGAAGTCTGTTGGTTGTGTAAATTGGTAGTCCTTTTTTCGATCCAAAAATCGTAAGAAGAAGTTTGTGGTCCGTTTAAAGAGTATACTCTCTTCCATAAATATATCTGTGAGTTATGGCGAATATTATGCCTAACGCTTCCTTTTCAATTTGCGAATAATTCCTCTCTGCTGGTAACAATGATCTAGATGCGTGAGCTATGGGTTTCTTTGTGCCATTCTGCATCTTGTGTAGTATGCAAGCTCCTACTCCGTGTGAACTTGCGTCACTAGCAATGATGATTTCTAGTTTGGGGTTAAAATGCGTCAGTGCTACCTCAGAAGTTCATTTTTGTATTGTCTCCTTAAACGCTTTCCGGCAGTCTTCCGTTCAATTCGATTTTTTCTCTTTTTTCAATAATTCATTGAGGACAGCCCCCCCAATTTGTGCATATTTTCGAGGAATTCACCGTAATAGTTCGCTAGACCAAGAAAACATTGTAATTCTGCGACATTTTTCGGCTCAGGCATCTGGGTCTGGTTTTCAGTCACTTTCATTAATTATATGGCCTAAGTATTTGATTTAGGAAAAAATCACATTTTTCGCCTTTACTTTAAACCCCAAATCCTGAAGTCTTTTAAAACTTCCTTTATGTGCGATGCGTGTTCTTCAACATTGTCGCTTTTGATTAGAATGTCGTCCAAGTAAGCAGTAGCAAAGTTTTGGCCCATGAACATTGTATCCATTGTCTGTTGGAAGATTGAATGATGCTACTTTTACCCCAAATGCTAATCTGTTGAATTTGTACAGTCCTTTGTGCGTATTAATACATAGAATTTGTGTGCTTTCTTCTTCTACTGGAATCTGAAGTTAAGCTTCGCTTAAATCTATTTTAGAAAATACCTTACCACCGTTAAACTTGGTAAATATTTCCTCCGGGCGTGGTAATGGGTAGTGATGGTCTTTTATAGCCTTATTTAACCCAGTCGAGAAATCTGCGCAAACACGGATTTCTCCGGATTTTTTCTTTACGTAGACTACTGGTGCCGCCCATTCACTGAACTCGACTTTTGAAAGGATTCCAGTTTGTACAAGTCTCTAAATCTTTATCGATTTTTTCTATGGTAGCAAACGACACGTTTCGCTTCTTTTTAAATACTGGTTGGACATTTTCTTTTAATTCAATTCTAGCTACAAACTTGTTACATCGTCCCAACCCGCTCGAGAATACTTCGGAGGAATTGACTATGTAATTCTTCCTTTAATTTTGTAGTTTCTGACGATTCGCACTCTATTTTTTACAAAAAGAGCTGATAGGTAAATCCCATACGTCGAACTTTTGCATCCAGTCTGTGCCCACTAGATTTTCTGTATCCTTCATTACGAATATTTTGAGTTTTTTTTTTTGTTTTGTTTTCCCGTGGAATTTTACATTTAGGATTACTTCTACTTCGAATTTTATACGCTTCCCTGTAACAGACTTAGCAATTTTCTGTGTATGCATCATGGTCGGTCTATTTAACTTTCTCCATGTTTGTAGGTCAGATCTGACCCTGAGACTAGTTGTAAATTTAACTTATTTAAAATTTCAAGTTTCACGTATTTTTTTTATGTTAAAATTGTCTTCGTCATGCATTCTAGTAGCTCTTATCCTACTAGTAGGTTTTTGTTCCTACACTGGGATGCCTTGTGACCCATTTTTCCACACGCTAGATAGTTTTTTATATTTAAAATGACAATCCTTATTCCAGTGTAATCCTCCACATCGATAGCATGTGTCCCAGAAATTTCAGCCATCTTTTTCCGATTATAATTATAAGTCTTTTTTTTATTCCCATTTTCCTGGAAACTTCCTCATGACACACACATACTTTGGTATTTTCAACATTCTTCTATAGAACCTGTTGCCTCAATTCTCCTCTTCATCTGTAAGGAACTTGTCCAGTATTCACTGCCATATAAGAGGATTGATATTTACATAACAGTTCAGCTTTTCTTTGCTACTAATAAATTTTTTCCAGTTTCTTAATATTTTGTTTAGTTTTTAGAAAGCATCTTTCCCTATTTTTATGTGCCATTGGATTTTATTTGTTTTTGCTTTGCCTTACATTGTATTTTCATACATATTTTGCCATCTTCTTTCTCTTCTTATTACTAGTGAGAATTTTGTCAATTCCACTTAACTGTGCTTGATACCTTAATATCTACCCCATGTCGCCTTGAGACGTGGGTGATCATAGTTCGAATTCTTTAAGCAAATATTTGTCCACTTCTTATCTCTCCTAATCTATGTCCTGCCATTCATTTAGAAAACTTTGTTAGGTAGGGTTGTTTGCTCTATTCATTTGCCTCTTTTAGTTTCGTATATTACCCGTGGAGGTAAAAAAATAATTCATTTCATTTCCTAAGTGTTCAGACTTTAGGAACACCCTGCAGTTGATTCTTTTTTTTTTTTTTTTTTTCATTTTCTTATATATTTCGGACGCTGACCTAACAACTAACATAGAAATATTTTGTGTAGAGACGAAGAAAAAAGAAACAAGGATAAATTAGTCGAAAAAGAATGGATTTTTTTCTTTCAATTCACCTCAAAATATTAAATCATTAAAAGAATTTATATTTACTAAAATTCAAACCAACTTCTCCCAGGGGGAGGCCCTTCCATTACACTCCAGATGGGTTGACTTTTGCTATCGCCCCCAATGTGGCCGATTCGAGTACACTATTTCAAGTGTGGGTGTCAAACCGATAAACAAACCAAAAACAGATTTTTTTTTTCATTAAATTTTTAAAAATTCCCTGTGAGTACATCGAATACCATACGTCAAGGTCTGAGGGTTGGCGTTGTTGTTGCGAGGCAAGCTAAACAAATTTTGCTTTAAATTTATCATTTCAAAAGAGTTCCAAAAATTTAATGAAAAAACAAAATTTGATTTAAAATTTATAATTTCGAAAGAATTCCAAAAATTTAATATAAAAAAAAAAATTGATTTAAAATTTATAATTTCAAAAGAGTGCCAAAAATTTATTAAAGAAAGAAACTTTGATTTAAAATTTATAATTTCTTTGGGTGACTTCATCATCATCATCATCATCATCATTCGACCTCCCTATGGTTGGTCGGAACTCCAGTGACAATCCCTTTGCAAATTGTTCGGTCCAGTATTGCTGTCCCCAGAATTGTTACACACATCCCATGCAAAAGATTTGCGGATGTTGAAGTTTTTTGGGAATCTATTATGTGAGATCCAAAATTAATATTTAGGGTGAATTAAGAGAAAAGATTCCAGGCTTCTTATCAGCACCGAGAGTATGCTGAAAGAAACAAGTGCTTGAAGTAAATTAAAATATTGCGCCATTTTTGCGTTTCTTTCGATTGTATTATGGGCAGGAAGAAAATATGTTTTTTTCTGAAGAAAATGCGGCCACAGACTGATTCAGTTGCGTCTCGGTCTTCCGCCACAGCGCCATTCAGTTGTGTTTCGGTCTTCGGCCAAAGTTCGACTCAATTCCGTCTCTGTCTTCCACCACAGTGCGACTCAATTGTGGCTCTGACTTCGAGCAGATGGCGACAGAGTTGTGCCACTGTCCGCGGACAAAGACAAAGCTGAGGAAAATAAATAATGTTAGGTTCCCGGTCCCGGGAACAGCTGCCCGCGGCTGCACATCTCACTATTACACTAGGGAGGGGAATCGGTAATCATACTGATGCCATCGCAACCGACAGTTGGGATGACTGGACAATTTTTCTCCCTAGCCCGAGTGTACGCTCTCGGGTTACCACATTAAATCGGAACTTGTGTTATGTCTTGTCTCAGTGGGGAGGCTAGGGTAAATATATCCATTTGATGACTGATACTTCCTTTATTTTGGGGTAGCCTTTAGGTAATTTTTTTTTTTTAAGAATTTCTTTTTTCAGCGAATAATACATTCTTAGGATTTCTTACTCTTGAGCATGCAACATACATGCATAAATATTTCTTTCTCTAGCCAAATCCCAATATTTTAAAGCGTCTGGATTTTTGTATATATAAAAAACTTAAAGAAAAGATATGCAAAATCAATATTGCATTTTTATAATAACAAGGGCGTCAATTATTAGACGGTTTAGATTTTTGCGAATTGAAAAATATTTCTTGTTTTTTTTAAATGCCTAATGTTCTCATGCCTTTCAAGTGTTGCTTCAATGTTGTTTAAATTATATATGGGTAATGAATTCCTTATTCATTTAATAATGTTTCTACTTTTCTTTTCTTTTTCTCATAGGACGTTGGCTACTGCCGAGCTCTTCATATAGGGAGATAAAAACAAGACAACATTAATTGAATACACATCACCGTAAGTACCACCCTTCCCACATGTCTTATTTCGTTACTTGCAGTCATACCCAGTTGGTCGATCAGCAAAAGCGTTCAATTAGAATTGAGCAAAAACAGCATCATATTTAGATGTAACAAAGTCTATCTTCTTCAATTATTTTAAAGTACTTTCATTAAAAAAAATGAATTAATGCAGTTACTGATATTACAGAAGTAGTCGGTATTTATTCAATCGAAGTTAGCCGAGGACATGAAGGGGAAAAACAGGCAACATGAAGACCCAATTCAGACCACAGTTATTTTGGAGTTTTTGAAATTCAATTTGTCAGTTTGCTACCAGGGATGTAAAAGAGGATCCATTTATGAAGCAATTGTTAAGTTTGATGAAAACTGGTTGAAAGATCTACGAAAAATAATGAGAAAAAAACAGTAAAAATCGCCAATTTTGCTATTTACGCGGGTTTGCTCTATATGGATGCTAAACAATCAACTTATCGTTGGCTACAATTGGGTGAAGTCTGTATTAGATTGCATGAAAATTGAGGGAGTTTTAGTTTTAAATATGTGTTGAAATAGATTTGTGTTGAAATCGATTTTTCGTTTTTCGCAGTTTTTCGTTAAACGCATTGACGTTTTAATAAAAATGAGGTATCGTCGTGATGTAAGTAACCTACATACCAAGTTTGAACGAAATCTGAGGAAAAAAGTTGAATTTATCGATTTTAATCGGCTTTATCGATTATTGTTTTTTTTAAATTATCAGTTTTTATGCTAAAAAAAAGTATCTCTTACATTGTGCAATTTTTTTTTTGCCAAGTTTGGTCAAAATAGGTCGGATGAATCGCGAATGAAAAGGTATCACACACCGAGACAGACAAACAGACATTCAGACATCCTCGGTTTTATATAGAGATTGTCACGTTAAAAGACTGTTCTTATCTAATTTTTACGTTCTTTCATTCTTTCACTCGTCTGTTCGAGTCAGGGTTGGAGCGATGCATTTGAAACCAATCATATGCTACCAAATACGACAGTGCACCAATTGCCCTGGATTGGAGAAGGTGGCATTGGTTTTACAATGCAGTCGTCGGGTATCTTGCTGCTACTTTGACACTCGGGTGTCAAGTGAGAAGTTTCGAACACCTGCAGTTAGGTGCAGCTGTGGACATCTGCTGTTTGTAAATTTTTGTAATGTCAACGAACCCTCGTTTGACACTTCTGTAATGTCAACGAATACTCGTTGTTCCTTTCGTAATGCCCGAAGTAGTAGAGACTTTTTAACGCCGTTGAACAATACTGGTGTCAGACGCCTTCGAATATCACTCGCATTAATAGTACTTGCTTGATAATACTCGTTTGAATAGTAATCCGTACAGTGAAATAGTATAGAGAATAGCGGTCCGTATATTAATAGAGGATAGACTAGAAATAGCGATCCAAATAGTATAGAGGATAGACTAGAAATAACACATCGTTAGTCGTCAGCTACTTCCTACATAAACGCGTTTCTTCTATGGTAACGTGGTCTACTGGCGATCTAATTTCAAACTCAAGTGTCAGTAGCGACACTTTATTGCTATATAACCCTTTTAAGTAATTATTGTTTACAACATTCTGTTCACTACTCCAGCTGTATCAAGAGCTATTTATATGATGAACATATCAATACAACAATCCAAAACATATTCGTCTTTAAATATTTTGTGATGTCAACGAACACTCGTTGGCACTCTTGTAATGTCAATCCGAATAGTAATAGAAATAAATATTTATTTATTTATTATTTATAAAATAAATATAATAAAATATAAATAATATAATAAAATAAATAAATATAATAAAATAAATAAATATTTATTTATTATTTATAAAATAAATATTTATTTATTATTTATAAAACAGTAATAGATGATAGACTAGAAATGGAGATCAGTTAGACACACGCTACTGCCTGCATATGTATTTCCTTCATGATCACGTGGTCTACTTAATTCAATAATGGGATCGCCTGTGTTTGCTCACTGGCGATCTATGTTCAAACTCAAGTGTTGGCAACGACATTTTATTCCTATATAAAATAAATGTTGAACAAAGCAGACAGAGAAGGTTGGAGAATTGAAACTGGATAATTACTTTATCTTTGATCGTTTGGCGGTCGTGTGGACTGGCTAATTGCCAGGACGGTTTTATGAAACGACCTTCTTCTTACTTTCTCTCGTATCTCACATAAATATTCACCTCTACAAGGAAATGTCTCTGCAAGAAACTGGAGAGCCTGAAAAATCACCGCGGAGACACCCCAGAGAAATGGAGAATAAAAAAAAGAACGAAACAACCTTAAGTCCCAACGCCTACCTTGTCATACACTGAATGTGCTTGTAGCGTGGGAGTTTTCGACGCGGAATGGGGGAATGAACTGTTCAATCGAGCGTTGGATTTTCTGAAGGTATCCTTGCGAAGTATGAACGCATTTCTTTTCCATCAGCTAGAGGTTAATAGCAGGGTAGACAGCGCACTCTAGCTGTGGTTGACAGACAATCAAGAAAAAGGAAAACTCTAGGAGAAAGATAAATCTGACTTCAGACCCTTGTAAGTTATAGGGTAAACTTCTCTCTTTAACCTTGCTAGGGCAACCAGTCTATAAGAAAGACAACTCTGAATACAATGCCTCATGAATAATAGGGCACACTTGGTTCTTTAGCCTTGATAGGACAACCAGTCTAGAAAAGAGACATCTGTGAATTCAAAACCTGTTTGGCGAGGGCTAACAACTGTATTCCGCAATTTTGACGGCATATAAGACGCACTTTTCTTTACTAAAAATATCTTTTAAAATTCCCCTGCGTCTTATATGCCATATGTAGGTTTAAAATTCATGATAGTCGGTCGAAATTAGCTGTCTGGCAACTCCTATTAGCTTAGACTTAAAAATGAAGGAGCAATGGAACACGTAGATGGCAATGCCTGATAACGACCTTACACTTACAGGAAGAATAAAAAGACCCAGTATTGCACAAGTCTGTGAATGGGTGAAGCCAGCTTGGGATAATATTAGACCAGAATTTTGATAATGAAGACGACAAATTTTATGGATTTGAAGATGAATAAAATTTTAATGGTAACTGTACTGTTTTGCTCAATTATAATAACTTCTTGATTTTTATTTTGTTTTCTTATCTTTGGATATAATATAGTTTTTATAGGCTCGTTTTCTTTTTTCCTATTATTTTTCGTTTAATTATAATCATGGCTTGTTTAACCAAAATATTATCTCATAAATATAAACTAGGCTGTACCAGTTACTAATAATTTTACTAATTGATAAATCTTTCTTGACTTTCCCTGCTGAAATTGGGGTGCGTCTTAAACACCTGTGTGTCATATATGCCGTCAAATACAGTACTTGCTACGAAAATCTCAGACCTACACACCACAGAAGAGTCTACGGGCTTGATATATCGGCGTCGGATGGATATATGGAGAACTAGGGCTGCCCAGATGTCTAGTTCCTCCTCTCAGCCTTGCTAGCAGAGTCCAAAGGAGAGGATAAAGCAATACAGTTTGGTACCAGCGCGGCTGCAGGAGTTGCCAGAAGGTAGCAGAAAGTGCCGTCCATCCGCCTTAGGGGCTCCACTCAGGGTTTGAATTCAGAGTTGCCATTCTCCTAGACCACTTGCCATCAAAGGCTATAGAACCCAGTCTCTCCTGCTATTTACTCATAGCTGGAGGGAGAAGAAAAGGATTCACACCGTTCCCAAGAGTATTAGCACGTAAGTGAATATACTCGGATCTCCGATTCCTGAATCCAAGCTGCTATCCATTACTCGGGGCTTGACATATATATATATATATATATATATATATATATATATATATATATATATGTATATATATATATATATATATATCATTAAATAATATAGACAAGTGTTGTCCATTTATTTCATGTAAATTCTTTTCATATCGTCTGATAAGCTTAATAACATTATCATTAAACGAAGAAAGAAAATCACAATATTGATACATATTTTTTAATCCAATCTAAGCTTTCGGCTTACATAAGCCATTATCAAAGATGACAATTACTATACAGTAATACACGGACAAGAATGTGATGATAGTCTGTTTCTGATTACATGTTTGTATGCATGTGTTTATCGTTGCTTGGACATCTTCTATGTAAACAGAAACAGACTATCATTACTGTAATGTCCGTGTATTGCTTAATATATTGCTGTCGCATCTTCGTTATTACCATTAAACTCATCCAACTCTTTCTTAATCCTCTGCGTGAATTGCGTCACGATGCTCTTTTTTCCATAGACGATATCCAAATGACCCTACTATACTGAATTGTCGACAAAATAAAAAAGTATCAATACGCATGCGCGAAATTAAAAATACATAAACATGGTAAACCTTTTTTTTTTTTTTCTCAGTGAAGAATAAATTCTTAGGATTTGTTACTCTTGAAACATACAATAAATATTTCTTCCTGGAGCAAAATTCCAACTTTTGGAAGCATTTGGCATTGCGTTTTGTTTAAAGTTCTCGCAAATGCAGGGCAAGCAAATAAACAGGATTCTGATATATATATATATATATATATATATATATATATATATATATATATATATATATATATATATATAAAAGTGAACATAGAAGTCAACACTTAGAGGCGACAGTCTGTTTCATGCTATATGCAATCGTCAGGCCTGACGATTGCATATAGCATGAAACAGACTGTCGCCTCTAAGTGTTGACTTCTATGTTCACTTTTATATTTACACACGCTCTATCTCTGATATTGAGCACTTTATTCCATAAATATAGCACACCTTAAGACTATATTTCTTTATATATATATATATATATATATATATATATATATATATATATATATATATATATATATAAAAGTGAACATTTAAGTCAACACTCAGAGGCGACAGGCTGTTTCATGCTGGACACAATCGTCATGCCGTTTGTTTCATGCTACACGCAATCGTCAGACCTGACGATTGCGTCCAGCATGAAAGAGCCTGTCGCCTCTGAGTGTTGACTTCAATGTTCCCTTTTATATTTACATACGCTCTATCTCTGATATTGAGCACTTTATCCCATAAATATAGCACACTTTAAAATTATATTTCGACACATATATATATATATATATATATATATATATATATATATATATATATATAAACTTAAAGGAAAAATATGCAGAAAACAATATTGCATTCCTATTAAATATTTGTTATTTTAATCATTAAATTGTTTTTTTAATAGTGGGCGTATTTTGTATGTTAAATAATAAAACTTAATTTTTCAAAAAAAAAAATAATTCAAATGATTGTACTAAGCTACGCACAAAGTGTACTTTGTGCTCCCTTACCTAGCTGCACTTCTCTCCAAAATTTGGTTTTGATCGGTCAATGCATGGCTATTTTAGAGGTTGTGACGGACAGACGAGCAGACAGACTAAAGGAAGTCACAGAATTTTATATATAGATTTTTTTCTTCGTCAGCCGAACAAAAATAGCTGTCATACATTGAAGAGAAGCAGCCGATAATTGAAACTAACTGAAAGCATTGGTCAAAAATCCAACATGAGAAAGAAATACTGCTCAAGATGCTAAAGTTGTTTGCAAGTTGCCATGGTGATGTCATTGCAACTCTACCGGAATGGCTTATGTGTGTGTGACTGTCAGCGATGCGGTTTTGATGTGATTGATATTCGTCTGGACCAATAATTACACAGGGGAATATGGCCCATATCGCTACAATTTAATAGCAATCTTAACGATAATTACATGTCAGTTTGTTTATTATTTGCTCTTTATGAAACCGTAAAGCCTTTTTAATATGTCAGATTCGGTAGAAACAATAATTTCGTGAAATATAACTTTATAAATTTTCTCGGTAATAATATCATTTTCATCTGGTTATTATTTATCGTATCTTTTTTTCTTTATTATTTTCTTTTCCCCCAGCGATGGGTTAAATAGTTCGACTTGTATCTAGAAAATCATTGTTAGACTAAAAAAATGTTAATATTCACACACCAAAATAAACGATGAATTATTCATACAAGCTGAAATATGTTTCGGCTTTAAACAAACAATAAAATGTTGAAAAGATCTAAAAGATGTTGAAAAGATGTAAAAAAAATGTTGAAAAGATGTAAAAAAAATGTTGAAAGGATGTAAAAAACAAACAAACAAATCAATCATTTTTAATTCCCACAATCCTCCGCGTATACCGATTACTTTCCTTCCCAAAAGGCACTTCAAATATACCGATTAGTAGCCTTCAAACAATCCTTTACGTATCCCAATGACTTTCCTTCAAGAAATTCTCTTCAAAAATACCTATTAGTCTGCTTCCCACAATCCTCCGCCGATTAATTTCCTTGCCGAAATTCTCTTCAAATATACCGATTAGTCTCCTTCCCACAATCCTCCTTGATATGCAGCTTACTCTCTTTTATCGCCATCCGCTTTGAAACGCTGAATTCTCACCTTCCCACGTTCAGATACAATTTTCAAGGTGTCAACATTCCTCCCATGATGTAGGCATTCATTTTTATTCAATATTTTTAGAGACACTGAAAGAAATGAAATTCTTAAATTCTTACACTTTTTGTAAATCTTTTAGAATCAGTTCGAAACAAGAAAAGAAAAAAAATACAGACCTATGTTGCTTTTAAATTAACTGTGTGTGTGTGTGTGTGTTTATTTCAGAAATAATACGAAGCGAGAAGATCGTCTGAGATTATTTCAAACTTTCATGAAAGAGTCGTGTTTTTTGAAGGGAAATTAAACATTCCATTTCAGCAAAATGGCTGCTAAATTCTTATAGTGAAGGAGAAAAGGAAAAAGAAAGTGCAAAGCGGAAACTTATTGAAGCTCAATAAAACTGGCTCAGTCTGTTCCCGCACCTCGCTACCTGATCCCTAAAATCGTAAATCATTAAAATAAATGAAAAGATAATTTTTGAAAGTCTAGAAAAAAAAAAGAAAAAAAAAAACATGGATGAAGATGAAAGAAAGTGAGGAGAGAAACGTTGCTACTTTCCTTTTTCAATGAACGTTTCTTTTTATTTGATTAAACTCCGCAACAAAAATGAGTCACAATCTACGCCTATAGAATTTTACCGTTGCTTCTTGAATGTTCGGCTTGATTGCTACTTTGCTTATTCAGAAGATGAACTGCGCTTGTGTTTTGTGTTTTGTAAATTAACAGGCTTGTTGCTGCTGGCTGAGATTTCGGGGGAAGTTGCGAAATCGACATCAGCGGAGGCTATACTGACATCATAAGAGAAACTAATCAATTTCACCTTTGGAAATATGAGTCTCCTCATATCCCTTCTCACTCAGTTTAGGAAGATTAAAAGTTTTTTTTTTAGAAGACAAATAATCAATCCACGTCGATGTTCATGCTTCATTTTAATATCTCCTCGTTCTCTGCTAACTGTGGAAAAGATTATATTTACACGTGAAATAAAAAAGATTATAGAATCTAGACATGAATTTAAGCGACGTACCAGATTAGCAAAAAGGGCTCACTAATTTACAGTAGAACTGGTTACATGTAACCGTAACTTCTATACTAATAAAATCCAAAGAGGAATCAGTGATATTATAGGTAATGATCTAACGTCTCAGGATCAGTCATTTTTCCTACGGGTCTAACGTCCCCTCCCTGTTCCTTTTCTATAAATATTTTCATATCAATTGTTCGGATGAGTATGTAGGGGTCACCTGGTCACGTAACTAATTTATATTACGCAAATTACCACGAAATATGAAACAACAAGAAGAAACACATTCGACAAGAGAAGTTGCACAAGCAAAAGGAATGTATATATGCATAACAACAATCGTACAAAACAGGAAATCACTTCTGTTTGAAACGCTGAAATTTACATGTCCTTGGAATTTTGAGTGAGGAAAATGTTCTTGTTGATAAAATATGAAGTTCATGTGTGAGTTTGGAGAATTTTAGTAAGTTGTAGTGTTACTTGGAAGAGAATTAAGCAGCTTGAAAATAGTGCGAAAACACGTGTGTGTGTGTGATGGCGTTTTTGTTATCAGGAGTGAATGTTCGTACGTACATGTGTGCGTAGGTGTGTGTTACAGCGTTTTCCCCAAAGGGAAAAACGCAAATTCTCCAGAGCTTTACATTGCTTGTAAGTGAGAATGAAAACATATCAAGAGAAAAAGTATTTATAATGTGAACCACGTGGTAGGCTCGAGAACACGTTTCAAGATTTTGGCGGTCTTTAGAGTTTAAGCATTTGTACGTAGGCGTTATTATAATTTTGAGATATATTGACCAATCATAAACGATTATTGTAAGACTTAAATCTGCAGCCCACATTGTGTTTAACGTACACAAAAATCTATAACTAGCACATGAAAATATACAGTAGAAATATTTTAATATTTGTTATCCAATGAGGCCGTAGTTAACACACAGTAATATAGTAATTGATTTTGATCTACTGAAATGTAGAAATTGGGTTCTACAAGGTCGAGCTATGGTACATAGAATTTAAGCGCAGTACTAGATAGAAGGCAAGGTCTCATCATATTAAGCTGAAATCACTAGATATAACAGTAAGTTCTATGCTAGCAGTTTCTTCTCTAGCTTGTGAAACACTGTTACAGCACCATGCTATCCAGCCAGCATTGATCTTCAAAGATTTAAACCTCAATCGTTATGGACTGTCATCCTGATCGCTACATTTCTATTGTTCTCATTCCTTAATAAAGATTAGCGTTCTTCTTACTTTCAACGTAACACGCCGCGAATTCTACTTTGTATTTTATCAAGAATCTCTAAATATATAAAAGGGCCACGAGACCAGATGTGGCATCAATTTTCAAAGCAAAGAACGAAAAACAGACTTTTAAATATGGAAGATAGAGATTTCTTTGGATTTTATCAAGAATCTCTAAATATATAACAGGGCCACGAGACCAGATGTGGCATCAATTTTCAAGGCAAGGACGAAAAACATACTTATAAATATGGAAGATAGAGTCTTCTTTGGTTTTTATCAAGAATCTCTAAATATATAACAGGACCACAAGACCAGATGTGGCATCAATTTTCAAGGCAAGGACGAAAAACAGACTTATAAATATTGAAGATAGAGTCTTCTTTGGATTTTATCAAGAATCTCTAAATATATAACAGGACCACAAGACCAGATGTGGCATCAATTTTCAAGGCAAGGACGAAAAACAGACTTATAAATATGGAAGATTGAGTCTTCTTTGGATTTTATCAAGAATCTCTAAATATATAACAGGGCCACGAGACCAGATGTGGCATCAATTTTCAAGGCAAGGACGAAAAACAGACTTATAAATATTGAAGATAGAGTCATCTTTAGATTTTATCAAGAATCTCTAAATATATAACAGGTCCACAAGACCAGATGTGGCATCAATTTTCAAGGCAAGAACGAAAAACAGACTTATAAATATTGAAGATAGAGTCTTCTTTGGATTTTATCAAGAATCTCTAAATATATAACAGGACCACAAGACCAGATGTGGCATCAATTTTCAAGGCAAGGACGAAAAACAGACTTATAAATATGGAAGATTGAGTCTTCTTTGGATTTTATCAAGAATCTCTAAATATATAACAGGGCCACGAGACCAGATGTGGCATCAATTTTCAAGGCAAGGACGAAAAACAGACTTATAAATATTGAAGATAGAGTCATCTTTAGATTTTATCAAGAATCTCTAAATATATAACAGGGCCACGAGACCAGATGTGGCATCAATTTTCAAGGCAAGGACGAAAAACAGACTTATAAATATGGAAGATTGAGTCTTCTTTGGATTTTATCAAGAATCTCTAAATATATAACAGGGCCACGAGACCAGATGTGGCATCAATTTTCAAGGCAAGGACGAAAAACAGACTTATAAATATGGAAGATTGAGTCTTCTTTGGATTTTATCAAGAATCTCTAAATATATAACAGGTCCACAAGACCAGATGTGGCATCAATTTTCAAGGTAATGACGAAAAACAGACTTATAAATATTGAAGATAGAGTCGTCTTTGGATTTTATCAAGAATCTCTAAATATATAATAGGGCCACGAGACCAGATGTGGCATCAATTTTCAAGGCAAGGACGAAAAACAGACTTATAAATATGGAAGATAGAGTCTTCTTTAGATTTTATCAAGAATCTCTAAACATATGACAGGGCCACGAATCCAGATGTGGCATCAATTTTCAAGGCAAGGACGAAAAACAGACTTATAAATATTGAAGATAGAGTCTTCTTTGGATTTTATCATGAATCTCTAAATATATGACAGGGTCAGCAGACCAGATGTGGCATCAATTTTCAAAGCAACTACAAAGGATAGGCCTATAAATATGGAAGATGGCTTTTTCTTTGGATTTTATCAAGAATCTCTAAATATATAAAAGGGCCACCAGACCAGACCAGATATGGCATTAATTTTCAAAGCAAGGACGAAGGAGAGTTTTATAAATATGGAAGATAGATTCTTCTTTGGATTTTATCAAGAATCTCTAAATATATAGCAGGAACACTAGAGCGGCAGCAATATTCCACGCATGGTAAACTTCTAAATATCTAAGAGAGGAGAAAAAAAAAATTTAATACGTCAGGCTGAATCGAATTTCTTAACAGCAAACCTAACAATGGATTTAATATAATCTTACCTTTTCATGTCAACCGAAAATTTTAGCCCAAGAAGGCTATCAATGGATTTAATATAATCTTACCTTTTCATGTCAACCCAGAATTTTAGCCCGAGATGGCATAACAAACCACTTCTATAGAGATTAGTATCAGCCCTGTTGATGGAAAGTAGGAAGGAGATATTCGGGGGATTAATGTAGAGAAGTTTCGTTTTGGAAACGTTATTAATTAACAAGCCATTCCTTGTCACAGTTAACAAAAAACTGAAGGTCATTTTTCAGCTCTCAGTTTGACTTTATCGATCAGATTTACTATCGAGCCAGGAGTAAATGATTGTGTCATCACATAGATGTCAATTTGAGACCTGATGTCTTCAGGCAGAGATAGATCCCCGGGGGACATCTACATTAGTGCGAAATGATCTAAAAGAGGGGCTATTCAGGACAACTTTCAACTTGTGAAGAAAACCTTTATGTCAAACTCTTTCGAGATATCCAAAGCAACAACCCGAACTTCACCAAACTTATTTAAATTTTGAGAGACTATTTCAGCAGGTAATCTTTTCCGTGTCGATACTTGACATAGAGAAACGAAAGCCATATCGCTTGTCTGAAAGAAGGCATTACGATGCGAGATGCTCAACTACTTTAGAGTTGGTTAGGGCCTCCAGTCATTAGGCAAAAAGAAGTAGAAGACTAATAGACCGATAGTTAAAAGAGTTATATGATATATATATATATATATATATAATTATTTATTTTTAAAGAAAAAAAAAATTATAACATAAATATGTTATAAAATCACTACAAAAATAGCCATTTTGTTTCAACACCTTCGGTGTCTTATCAAATTAATTTGAAACTTTTAAAACCATTTATTTTACATTCAACGTCATCACTTGATAAGACACCGAAGGTGTTGAAGCAAAATGGCTATTTTTGTAGTGATTTTATAACATATTTATGTTATAATTTTTTTTTCTTTAAAAATAAATAATTATATCTGCTCTACTTTGTATTGAGCACTCTTTTAAGAATAGTAATTGTTGGTTATTAGAATTCATTCCATATACACCAATCATATACTTGTATATATATATATATATATATATATATATATATATATATATATATATATATATATATATAATATCGGATGTAACAGCAAAATTTTCTAATTTTTAGATTAAGCTTTGAACCGCTGTATCTTAGAAATGATTAAAGATATCTTACTGGAATTCTCCGCGGTTTTTATAAAACGTATGGACTCTGAGCAATAAGAATGTATAATTAATCTAAAAGCTTGATAGAAGGATCGTGAGGAAATCGATCATAAACGAAATGACATGTTCATAATTTAATTAATAAACAGCTAAGGATCGGGAGATCATGAAGGATTGAAATAAAATTAATAAAATTAATCAATTCAACTTGGGACTTTATTAATTAATATCAGCAAGTACGTGTGTGGCCATAGGGTTTTTCTCCAAATATGGATTATCCTTCTTGTGAGAAGGAAAGAAACAACTTTCTCCCTTTCTGATGGAGAACTTGTATATCTACCCGTCATATAGTTATCCTCCATGTGCTCATCCTATATATATATATTCTAGGATAAGCTTCAAACTTATTCAAGATGATCTTCGCCATCTCTAACCTTCTATCTTCCTGTCCTGAAGTAACAAAGTGCCTCACACGTTTGACGTACGATTTCATTTTCAAGTCTTTTTTCACTTGTCTTTGGACTGTCATAAGTGAAACCATTCTCTCACGTGCCAAAAGTCTTATAGACTGAGTTGGATCTTTTCTAATTGATTACTTTAGCTCTAAGTTGAAATGATGATCTCTCTTCTTGTTTTGTTCTCTTGATCCAGTTTTCCTCTCTATTGATCCTTTTTTCTAAAATTATTCACCGGTTTCTTGATGGTTCTTGAATGAACTTTGACGATGGAAGCCAGAGTATGAATGTTGATACTATTACTGAAGGCCTGAATGATTTTTTTTCCATTCACCATTGCCCACTTGGGAAGTTACTGGGGCTAACACAAAACAATTTGAACCTGTTCTCTTTCTAGCTGAATAACTCAAAGTTTTTTTTTTCTTTCTGTGATTCTTACAACAAATGGTAGCAAGAAGGCTAAAGGTATTATGGGAAAACCTGGAAAAAAGAAACTCAATTAGTTTAGCTGTTTTTTAGATATTAAATATTTTTGGGATGGATAATTGTATTGTTACACGATTTGAACAATTTTACTGTTACTCCCGTTACACACACACACACACACACACACACACACACACACGCATATATATATATATATATATATATATATATATATATATATATATATATATAGCCATACTTTCCCTGACGATCCGTTTAGGTGAAACCTAGGTAGGTTTGTCTGGCTCACTAGGTGTATCTATCTATCTATCTATCTATCTATCTATCTCTCTCTCTCTCTCTCTCTCTATATATATATATATATATATATATATATATATGCCAGCTTACCCTGAAGATCCGTTTAGGCTTAGGTGTAACCTAGGTAGGTAGGTTGTTCCCTGTCTCGTTACGATTTATTTCATTTATATATATATATATATATATATATATATATATATATATATATATATATATATATATATATATATATAACGGAGTAACAGCAAAATTTAAACGTCATTATTTAAACCGACAGTATTCCTTATTAATGTAAACCGACATTATTTAAACAGACATTATTTCTTATTTATACAAACATTATTTTTCTTGGACATTTTCTGTTACATTATATATATATATATATATATTAGGTTGGTGCAGAAATAATGACATAATAAGGTCGTTTTTTGACGTTAAAAAATACGTCAAAAAACGACATTATTACGTCATATTTTTTGCACCAACCTAACATATATATATATATATATATATATATATATATATATATATATATATATATATATATATATATATATATATAATGTTTCATTAAATGTAACAGAAAATATTTGTCTGTTAAAATACTTATAATATTGATGCATCGTGTTAGGTTCGGTTTTTTCTCAATTGAATTGTTACACATGACGGCATCGTGTAAAGTTTTAAACTTTCATCTCACTATAATATACCAAGATATGACCAACGGAAACTTACCTCTACGACTCGGAGAAGTACATGGTTTTTGATAATAACTGATAGATACTTGAACAATAATCACAGCACCAACATGATATTCAGTGTGTTTATACTCAATTTCGATTCTGATATGCAACATGTGTCGTTACCAACTTAACTAAAGTGATAGTTGCATATTTCGGTCATAGAATGTTTTTCCCTGGTGGGAAAAGTGATACAAGTTCAATTTATGTCGGAGGCACAGTTTTTACTTTAATAGGATTGTAGAATCCTTGGCCATAGTGAAATGTAATTGGCATTAATGGCTAACGAACAGAATTAATATAGTTTCCAATAAACAATAACAGGAGAAAGAAAACAACAAGGCTAAGATAATACGAAGCAAGCAAATAATATATAGAAAGCAAAGCAACAATAATAAGTCAATCAGTTCGCAATCTAAGAATAGTGTTAACACAAAAAAAGAGATGCAGACAAGCGATCGCAGCGTTCTGTGTTCAAAACAGAAAAGAACAGTACTAAGTTTGATGAAACAGAGAAGTCGCCTACCTTATAGGTTAGGAAAAATTTGTGTATTTTGTCTCATGAATTTTGGGAGGGGGATTCTTTTGCAAAACCAAGGTTGTTGTTAATTTCACAGTTTAAGAAGAAAAAACAGAGATAACAAATGAAAGCCGAACATTCACGAAAAATAAAGCTTGTATAAATAAGAAATAATGTCAGTTTAGAAAATGTCGGTTTACATTAATAAGAAATAATGTCGGTTTAAATAATGCCGTTTAAATAATGTTGGTTTACATTGAGAAATAATTTCGGTTAAATAATGTCGGTTTAAATAACGTCGGTTTACATCAATAAAAAATAACGTGGGTTTAAATATTGTCGGTTTAAATAATGTCGGTTTACATTAATATGAAATAACCTGGGTTTAAATATGTCGGTTTAAATAATGTCAGTTTACATTAATAAAAAAAATAATGTCTGTTTAAATGCCGTTTAAATAATGTCGGTTTACATTAATAAGAAATAATGTGGGTTTAAATAATGTCGTTTTAAATAATGTCGGTTTACGTTAATACGAAATAATGTCGATTTAAAAAACATTCAAATATAGGTAATAAGATTATTTACTTCCAGCGCGGATGATCTTTAACATACCAAATCCATACATGAGATCAAGACTCTCCACAGCTTCCATTGCTATATTATCTGTAAATTGACAAGACTTCTTATGAAAGATAGTAAAGTGGTTTAATGACATAGAAATTGCGTCCAGACCTTTGAAGAATTCTTTTGTGTTCTTGTCGTGAGCGTGAATATGATGACAATGAATTAATTCTTTCTCTGTTCGACGTTCCATCGCATTAAGGCGAAATAATAGTCGAGTAAAAAAGAAAGAAAACTATCAAAAATTGAAATGATAGCATTTTTCTCATTAAATCGACAGTCCGCTACGTGGTATCACTTTACTAAGAGAACTCATTTATTCTAAGAAACATCGCGTTGGCAATAAATGTTTCCCAATAGTCTCTTCTTCGAGTTCCATAGTTGATTCTTTTACACGCAATTCACAATTCTTAAACCGAATAGTGGCGCTTATGAAGTCGGGGGGGGGGGAGGCTGTAAAACAGCTTTCTTTTTGCCATCTCTTTAACATATATATATATATATATATATATATATATATATATATATAGCATAGGCTACAATATTGATGACGTGAACTTTGAACTCTTTGAATAATGTTGACTCTCTACTGTAGTTGTAAACCTAATTTGGCCGATACAGCCTTTTCACCATATCTCGAGATGTCATTACCACCAGCGCCACCCCGGCCACACACTATCCAACACTGTCCAAATGAAAAGGTGCTTTCTAAATAATATGCATATATTATTAAAAATCTCCATTCTTCTGCATATTAGTACATATAAATTTAGATGTAGTATATATATATATATATATATATATATATATATATATATATATATATATATATATATATATACATACATACATATATATATATGGATTTTTGCTATACAGTGCGTTCTGCTTGATTATGCAAAGTTAATTTTTACCTAAAAATATCCAAGTTAAGCAATATATTCTGAAGAATAAAAGCTAAAGTGTTGTTGATACTATTTTATTATTTTGTCAATCATTTAAGTTGTCAAAATATACAAAACCTGCTTCTTTTTAATGATTTATGAACTTAAGCCCTAATTTAGTGTTCACTTTCATTATGCAAATGGAAAATAAAACAAGAAAAACACATTTTATACTAAATTTTATTAATTGAATTGTGGCGCATATGACAATACATCGTGTGTTCTAAGTCCTACATTACATGATATTAGGTTGGTATAAAAATAATGACGTAATAATGTCATTTTTTTACGTATATTTTAACGTCAAAAAACGACATTATTACTTCATTATTTTTGCACCAACCTAATACATATGTATAGCATGTTAAACAAAACAAAACAAGTCTGTTAATGCGACTACGAACAAACATGACATCTTCCATTCTTCAAAACCGAGGCGTCTCTCCACTGCTGACGTCAATGTTTCAATTTCAGAAGGTTTGATTGATCGGCAAGCACTTACAATTGCTTCCCACAGGACTTCTAAGCTGGTGAATTGCTTGTTTTCAGCATTAATCCGCCTCTTGACTATAGACCACAAATTTTCTATTGGATTTAAATCAGGGCTGTTTGGAGGCCATACCATTAAATTTTGCCCTTTGAACCCATGGTCTGATAGCCAATTGGTGGTGTTTCTTGATCTATGCGCTGGAGAATTACCCTGATGAAATATCAACGATCTTCTTTTCTGAATTGGTTGTTCAATATGCATTTGAATTTAGCTTAAGCTCTTTGGCTACTTTCTGTGGGCCTATTAGTTCATTTCCGCGGATCCCAGACCAAAACATCACTCCTCCGCCACCCTTTTGTCGACGAATGCGTACTCCTGCTGGCCGACCATTTAACACCCATCCAGATGACCACTCATCAGGCCTATCCCATTGCTAAAATTGATCTTCATGTAACTGTGTGCCCATTCAACTCTTTTCATCTTGTATGCTTTGCTCAATGGGGGCCTCTTGATGGGAATCTTCACTTTGGCAAGGTCTTGAGGACCTCACAACGGGTAGTTTTACCAACTTTGGGTACTCCAGCGCTTTCAAATATTTTTTTACTAGTTTCATGCGGTTTCTTCGAGACTTCATATTTAATTTTACGAAGATCTCTGGCAGTTGACTTTCGCAAATGCGATCGTTTAGGGGTCTTTCTGCATGATTTACTGCCTAAGACGAATGCTTTGATTGTACGGTGGTCTCTATGTAACTTTTTTGAAATTTCTAGCGTTGACAGACCACTTCCAAGCATGCGAGTAATTTCAGCATGATCGTTTTCAGTAAGACCCTTTTTTCTTACCCGTATTAAGGATTTATATGGTGATTGCTTAATCAGACTGAACACTTGAAACTGTTCCTTTTTACATACTTTGAGAAAAAGAACCCTGTTACTATACAACTTTTTTTTCATTGATCTGAAAGTATAATTTTTTTTCTCTTGTCTGAAAGTAAAATTTAATCTGCAAGAAGCACAAAGTTTGAAAAAAACAGAATTTATTGGCACGTTAGATGAAAACATTAGTTTGCATAATCAAGCAGAACGCACTGTATATGTTGTAAATATATATTATTTATTTATGCATATTTAATATTTACATTATTTCTTTTTTGTTATATATTTCATGAATATATATTATATAATATATATGATATTATTATTAGTAATACATATACATTTATATGGATTATTATATATATAATTTTATATGGATGTTTGTTATATATGTTGTTAATATATATTGTTTATTCTTAATAATTATTATATATATAAAATATATATTATTTATTTTTGTCATATATGTTATAAATATATATTATACAATATTTATATTATTATTATTAGTACATATAGATTAATATATATATATATATATATATATATATATATATATCTGAATCACAAATATTCCATGTTTATAACTTATGACATTGTAATCGTAATCACGTTTCAATTCATCAGACCTACAAATTCAAAAAGAAATCGGAAAATATAACTATAAGTGTTACTCTGTCATGGACATTGAGTTCCACCTGGATTCTATCCGCTTGGCAATTTATTTATATATATATATATATACACATATATATATATATATATATATATGTGTGTGTGTGTGTTAACTTATTTTTATGTTTATACATTCTTTTTATAAATGTCGACCTTGTCATAATATATATATATATATATATATATATATTAACCACTTATATTATAAATATATATATATATATATATATATATATATATATATATATATATATATATGATTTTTTTAATAGCGTAGTGGTTCCCTGAATGAGCAGGAACGAACGATAACTGATATAACACAAGGGACAGAATAACACAATAATGAACAGAGATCCCATATCATCAGATTAGTGGACTCTTGATGATGACCAGAGGGTACTTGGTCAAAACGTCATCTCTATAATTACATCAACGAAGATGAGAACAACAGTTCGAGATAATGCGGGAATATTTTACAGAGGATTTTTAAAATTTAATAGCAACAGGAAATTTGGATGAATTTTTAAACTTGAATATATGCGCAGTCATTTGTTTTAATTGATAACTAAATTTTAAATAAGGAAACTGAAGGAGGATTCAGTGAAGAAAATTCTGTAAATAAAACACAAGAAAAAGTAAAACAATTTCTCTTCCTCCCTGAAACCCTAGAATTCTCTTCAAGTGTTAGAGAACTGCATGATTTAGAAAAAAACAAATCATCCATTATTGGCGAATCCATTTTGGTTGTGTCACTTGTTCGTGTCATGTATATTTGCGAATCTGGTCAAGTGTCGTGTATGGAAGGGGGGGTGTTGCGGGAGTGATTTCGCCGTGGAGGCTTGGATTTGTACTAAAGCGGTCCTAAAATAGGTTCAACGTACAAAACGTTAGGAACTTGATATAATAGGTATTACGCAGAGTAATCTTGTTGTGGTTGCTGACTACTTTCGTATTCGACTAACTGTCGACTACTGTCGTCCGACATCGACTAGTATTTAGTCACCCCCCCACAAGGGTATCATGTGGCACAAGGCCGGTTTAATGTGGGATCTCCGAGCCCGTGGGCTCGGCCAAAAATTTGCCCTTTGAACCCGTATAAACGGTTTCAGGGTCAGGTTTACCTCCCCGAACGAGATTCCGCCCTTCGGCGTAGCCTCGTTCGAGTTCCTCCCCGCCCGAAGGCAGAGAGTTCAACCGTTCAGCCGGTCGTCCGACAGCGACTGACCCCCGTTTCTCTTACTACACCTACTTGTATTAGGTGGGAAGAGTCTATTAACTTTATAATAGGTGTGTTTCCCCATAACAGAAAATTATCTATAAAAAAAATGAATAATCAAAGAAGGTTAATTTTTACATATTGCAGGCAAGGTCTTTGTTTCTTAAACCTACTCTACAGCCTCTTTCAACCCTGCTGAGCCAGGGGCCTTTTTCTAGAATGCAGCCTCTTTCCATTCTGCAACGCCTTTCCACACTACAGCCTCTTTCCAGTCTGTAGCCTCTTTTCAGCCTGTAGCTTCTTTCCAGCCTGTAGCCTCTTTCCAGTCTGTAGCCTCTTTCCAGCCTGTAGCTTCTTTCCAGCCTGTATCCTCTTTTCAGCCTGTAAACTCTTTCCAGCCTGTAGTTCTTTCCACACTACAGCCTCTTTTCAGCCTGTGGCCTCTTTTCAGCCTGTAGCTTCTTTCCAGCCTGTAGCCTCTTTCCAGTCTGCAGCCTCTTTCCAGTCTGCAGCCTCTTTCTAGCCTGTAGCTTCTTTCCACACTACAGCCTCTTTTCAGCCTGTAGCCTCTTTCCAACCTGTAGCCTCTTTTTAGCCTGCATCCTCTTTCCAGTCTGTAGTCTCTTTCCAGTCTGTAGCCTCTTTTCAGCCTGTAGCCTCATTCCAGCCTGTAGCCTCTTTCTAATCTGTAGCCTCTTTTCAGCCTACAGCCTCTTTTCAGTCTGTAGCTTCTTTCCAGCCTGTAGCCTCTTTCCAGTCTGTAGCCTCTTTCCAGCCTGTAGCTTCTTTCCAGCCTGTAGGCACTTTTCAGTCTGTAGCCTCTTTTCAGTCTGTAGCTTCTTTCCAGCCTGTAGCCTCTTTCCAGTCTGCAGCCTCTTTCCAGTCTGCAGCCTCTTTACAGCCTGTAGCTTCTTTCCACACTACAGCCTCTTTTCAGCCTGTAGCCTCTTTTCAGTCTGTAGCCTCTTTCCAGTCTGCAGCCTCTTTCCAGCCTGAAGCTTCTTTCCACACTACAGGCTTTTTTCAGCCTGTAGCCTCTTTTCAGCCTGTAGCCTCTTTTTAGCCTACAGCCTCTTTCCAGCCTGTAGCCTCTTTCCAGTCTGTAGCCTCTTTCCAGCCTGTAGCTTCTTTTCAGTCTGTAGCTTCTTTCCAGTCTGCAGCCTCTTTCCAGTCATGGGCCACTTTCCACACTCCAGCCTCTTTCCACTCTGCAGCCTCTTTCCACACAGAAGCCACCTATCACCTTGCAGCCTCTTTCCACTCTGAAACGTCTTTCCACTCAGCAGCCACCTACTACCCTGCTGCTTCTTTCTAAACTGCAGCTTCTTTATACGCTGCAGCCTCTCGCCAATCTGCAACGTCTCTCCACTCGCTGGAGCCTCTTTCCACACCGTAGCCTCTTTGCAATTTGCAGTTTCATTCCACTCTACTGCCTCTTACCACACTGTAGTCTCTTTACACTTTGCTGTCTCTCTCCAAAATGCAGCCTCTTTCCATATTGCACCTTCTTTCACCCCTGAAGACTCTTTCCACCCGGCAGGCTCTTTTTACACTGTGGCCACTTTCCACTATTCACCATCTTTCAACACTCCAGCCACTTTACACTCTACTGCCTCTTTCCGGCCAGAAGCCTCGGGTCTTATCCGTGAAGGTTAGAAGTGGAGGACTAAGGAATGTTGTTCGTTTATGCACTTCAAATGGATGTAGTGATGGACCAGTAAGTGGCTTGCGAATTTTCGTTTGTGAGAAAGCCTTTGCAGGTTGGAAAATAATTTATCACCCACAGGGATGTGGAAACACTTTCGAGAATGAAAAGTGACAACTCGGCAGCTCCTGCCTAATTGTGACAACAGGACTCCATTTTTCGCCCTGATCTGGCTCATGTAAAAGCAAAGAATAACATGAAGTGTCAGGTACTTACTGGAGTGGTAAAGGGAACCAAACATTTTTTCTGCATCTTTAGCGATGGATAGTATAGAAGAGTTCCACTTAAGGTCTGGGTTGAATTTAAGACTCAATAGTCGCTCAAGACACGAGGGTTAGCGTAGTAGTTCCACAAATGAGCTGGAACGAACGATAACTGATATAACACAAGTGATAGTATAACACAATAATCAACAGAGATCCCATATCACCAGATTAGTGGTCTCCTGATGATGACCAGAGGGTACTTGGTCAAAACGTCATTGGATTACTTAATGTACAATTATAATTTTGATTACACGTATCAGGGACGCAGAAGAGCAATTACGTGCTGAGGGAGTGGTACACGAGGAGAGAAGTAGCCACTTGGTCAAGATATTACCAATGGAGAAGGTATCAACATCCAGGAGAAGGGGAAACTAGTAAAAGCGCATTTTCTCGCATTAAAATTATTTTTGTATCACCTTCACTGATGGGTGTTGGCAAAAACTTTTCTGACTGTCGTCAGCTTTCCTAATTAATTAATTTGTTTTTTACGCCTTATCAACCTTTAGCGGGTTAGTTAAAGCTCGATAATATTTCTATATTATAAGATTTTTTTAAAGTATATAATGATTTATTTATAAAAGCCCTACTAACTAACAGATAACTGAGTGAGATTCACACCTTTGCCAAGGGTGTAAGCACGTAAGTGAATGTAATGGATTCGACTGGAATTCGAATTTAGGCCTCCGATCCCTCAATCCGAGGCGCTATCCATTACTCCACCATTTGCGCGTAAATGAATATAACGAACCAGACTGGAATTGGATCTCGGCTCTCCGATATTGAATTCCGAGCCATTATCCATTACACCATCTGCACATCCAAGCTTACGGCACTTGGTATTGTCAAGTGTACCATCTAGGTACTGACCAGAATCGACATTGCTTAACAAATAAAATATGAAAACTATACGATGTAACCCCCATACTAAGACTATAGAAATTGCTGCTCTACTTGATCTCAGGATACTGATTTCAATGTTCTGATCTGCAAAAAGTTTTCTGCTTGAACTTAACAAAATGTGGGTATGCCTGGGGGGCAAGGGATTCAAACCAAATCTGTGAAGGGTTTATTCTTTAACTTTTTCATCCCTCAAAGATACCCACAAGAATTTTCCTTCACTTAGACTTTTGTTCTTTTTTTTTTCTCTTTCAATAATAATGTTTACTTTTTCTTCTATACTTGCACACTCAGTAACGTCTTCGGGTTACTGAGTGTGCAAGTATAGGTAAAATGATTTTTAAAAAATCTTAATATCCAAGAGCCAGCTCTCTGGACCGAACACCTGGCACACATATTCAAGCCTTTAGGTACCTGTGGCCCACTAAGTGAAACCTAAGAAATATTTCCTTGTTTTAAATCATTGCCGGAGACCAAAATTTTGTAGACTAACTGTTGTAGCATACCTACGGACGATGATGGGCGTGTCCCCATTCACATAAATGCTGTAGTAAATACTATATGTTGGTCAGCAGTTCGAGATTCGTCTCCAACTGTGTTGGTCAAACTCTCTGCCTTCGGGCAGGGAGAATCCCAAGACGAGACTATGTTGAATGGCAGAGTCTCGTCCCTGGAAACAGCTACCCTACCCCGTTTTATATGGAGTCTACAGGGAATTTTTGGAAACAAGCCAGCGGTTCGTGGAACTTATCACCAGGGGGATATGACAGGAATGAGGTTGGTTCTTTACAATGGGTGTGGCATAGCGGATCTTAGGCGTGAAGTTTAAGTCTGATGGAACTAAGGAGTGTAGTTCATCTGAACACTCACCATGAAAATAGCGATAGAGACATAAGCGGCATGCAACGTCTCATTTGCGAGAAAGGGGTTGAAGAGTAGAAAATAATTTCGTTGCCAACGAGGACCCGGAGACGCTTTTGGAGAGAGTGGAAATTGAGGACCGAGCGGCTCCCGCGCGTATAGGTTAGCATTACTCCATTTTCGGTCTGATCTTGTTCTTGTAAACGTAGAGAAGGGGTGAGGTACTTTCTGGATCGGTACAGGTTAACGACAATTTTCCCAGCATCTTTAGTGATGGATTCTGTGTACGAGTTTCGTGTGAGTTTAATTTCCAATAGTTGCTCAAGGTACGAGGCCTCCCTGGGGGGAACACCCATTCATCACGATTGGCAAACGTTCTAGTTCCGATCGGTGATGGTAGGAGGTCATTAATTTGGTCTTTGAAGTATTGAATGTGACCAGCCAGTTTGTTCATATCGTGTGTCTAATTTACGATTTGCTCGTTTCGTAGCCTTGTGCCAGACGGAGCTAATCTCAGCATATATCAGTCTGGTCAGCACGTACAACTTCGAAATCGAATTGACTTCAATCAATCAATCAACAGAGACGGATAAAAATTTTATTGATTTCTTTTATCAATGCGGTCTACTCGCCAATGTATCGATTGTGGATGTAGCGATAACTTAAAACTTTTTTTTTTATTCGTTATTGATTAATTTGCTAGACGTAGCGAAGTCTTATCAGTTCCTGGATAAGACTAGTTTCGCGAACAAACTTTTGTCGGTGATATTATTTTGCTCCGAATGAGCTCAGGGACTTAAATGTCGGGCCTGGATTGTCGTTCCTCGACCAGATCAATGATACAATTATCCTCAACCAGTCATATATTTTTTAAAATCACATGTTTTCTACTTTAACTGCTAAGTTCAAGCTCTATTAATTCACCCAATACAAGGCCCAAGATAGGTAACTGGGTGAGATTGTTGCAAGGTAGGAAGAAGAAGAAAGAGGGTATTATGAGGATGAATAGAATAGGTATGGATTAACCCTGGTCTTAAAGAGAGTACTGAATTTGACGGCATATAAGACGCAATTTTCTTTACTAAAATATCTTTTGAAATTCCCCTGCCATATGTAGGTTTAAAATTCGCGATAGTCGGCCGAAATAAGCAACTCCTATTAGCTTAGATTTAAACATGAAGGAGCAATGGAACACGTAGATGGCAATGCCTGATAACGACCTTACACTTACAGGAAGAATAAAAAGACCCAGCATTGCACAAGTCTGCGAATGGGTGAAGCAAGCTTGGGATATTAGACCAGAAATTGTTGTGAAATCTTTTAAAAAGTGTGACATTAGCAATGCTCTCAATGGAACAGAAGATGACGCATTATTTAACGACGATTATAGTAGTATTTAAAATGAGTATCAGAGTTTTGATAATGAAGACGACAAATTTTATGGATTTGAAGATGAATAAAATTTTAATGGTAACTGTACTGTTTTGCTCAATTATAACTGCTTGATATAATTTTTTTTTTCTTCTCTTACCTTTGGATAAAATAAAGTTTTTATAGGTTCGTGTTCTTTTTTCCTATTATTTTTCGTTTAATTATAATCATGGCTTATTTAACCAAAATATTACCTCATAAATATGTACCATTATCAATAATTTTATTAAGTTTACTAATAACTAATTGTTTCTTGATTTTCCCTGCTGAAATTGGTGTGCGCCTTATACACTCGTGCGTCTTATATGCCGTCAAATATTGTAATTCTTTTTTACTATTAGTTCACCCGATACAATGCCTGATTACTCTTATATTGTTCTCGCCCTTTCATAATGTGTTCTGTTTTCTAATTCTTCTACACCCAGCATCACGTTGTTTCTTAGGGGCTTTAATGCCTTGCTTGGGGTGAACTCGGTTTAAAAAAAAAAAAAAAAACATGTTGTAATCATATTGATGATGAGAAATATTCAGAGATTCTTGATAAAATCCGAAGAATTTGCATTATTATTGTTCCTGACCTGGCACAGAAGAATCGAATCAATCGAGAAGATTTTTTTTCTTTTTCTTGTATTGAAAAAGTAACATGGCTATTGCACCTTACAAAGTTCAGGGAGTATTTAACAGCAAATGGCTGATGCTAAGCTCCAAGAGAGCGACATTGCGATTTCTTGGGCTGATATGAAGTGGATCAGTTGCCAGGTCGGCTGCGAGAAAATGAAAGTTCGTTTACTGTGTCGGGTTAGACTTTTTTTTTCTCGTCAGAGACTATTTTACACACACACACACACACACACACACACACACACACACACACATATATATATATATATATATATATATATATATATATATATATATATATATATATATATATATATATATATAAACCTTATTTTGAATATTCATTGTTGATTCATCTGGCCTGGTACTTCTGCTATATATTTAGAGATTCTCGATGAAATCCAAAGAAGAATTTGCATTGTTATTGGTCCTGACCTGGCATCTCGGATTCAGTCCCTTTCACACCATCGTAACGTAGCTTCCCTGTGCCTTTCCTATAAATAATTCCTGTGGCAGCCCTGGTACCAAATTTCATTCGGTTGTCCTTTCCAATGAATTCTATCAACGAAGAGAGAGAAATTCTAACGTAGGGACAGCCCAAAATATCTATAACACCTGCCAAGACTTGTAGCGATCTCCGCTACACCATCGTAAATAATCGAAGACACCCGGAACTTTACCTTAGGATTAATTGTTATCATTGTGAAAGGCGTTTCCACATCATGCATAGAGGAGCTTTCAGTGGGGAGCAGCACACACGTTAGCGACTCCACCTATTAAAGCAGGGGGTGACTTACGATCGCTCACCTAAAAAAGAGATTTTGTCAGTCAGATCCTGAGTTCTTCCTTCTTCTTTTGGAGTTTTTCTTCGCTTCGACAAATATCCAAGGTTGGCTTATACACATTGAAGTTCCGGTTAAGATCTCACATCAAAATATCGTTGTTTAGTTAGGTACTAACTTTTGTTTCCTATTATGATTTACCTTAGTGGAATTGGTATGAGCACCCCTTCCCACGCACACACTTCAGGATTCATCAACGCTTCATCGCCTTCGTTCATCGGAATTCAGGTGCCAATTAGATAGGAATCTAGTTTGTAGGTTATACAGGTGGCTATGCAAAATCATTAATAGCAGTAATATTTGAAACACTTAATAATTAGGCAATTAAAGGCTTCATTTCTTGCTTCGTTTGAGGTCCTTATATATATACATGCAAACATATATATATATATATATATATATATATATATATATATATTTGTAAATTTGTATATTTAAATATATATATATATATATTTAAATATACAAATAAATAAATATATATATATAAATATATGACATTTATGATGATAATATATATATATATATGTATGCATATGTGTGTATATATATATATATATATATATATATATATATATATATATTTATATATATATGTATGCATATGTGTATATATATATATATATATATATATATATATATATATATAACACGTGTTAAAAGGTAATTATATATATAAATTTAGCGGGCGAAACAGCAAAATTGTCCAAGTCGTGTAACAGCGTGGGATAATTGTCCATCCCACAAAATGTTTACTATCTAAAAAAAAACAAAAAAACAAACACAAAATTAATTGAGTTTCTTTGTCCCAGGTTTTTAGATAAGACGTTTAGCCATCTTGAAAGCATCTATCCGTAAGAATCACTGAAAAATCCTTTGAGTTATTCAGTTAGAAAAAGAAAATGTTTTGTGTCATCCCCAGTATGTCTTCCCAAGTGAGCAATGATGAGAGGAAAGAAATATATATATATATATATATATATATATATATATATATATATATATATATATATAGCCATCCCGATATGGTGTAATGATTAGCAAGCTTTTGTGTTTGTGTGTATGCATATATATATATATATATATATATATATATATATATATATATACATAAAATTTATTTTTTTTAAATCGCGACATAGAAACTATTTTTCGAATTAAACTCTTATCTCAAGGCATATATATATATATATATATAATGATGTGTGTATATATATATATATATATATATATATCATTATATATATATATATATATATATGTATGTATATATATATATATATATAATGATGTATATATATATATATATATATATATATATATATATATTTACATATATATATGTGTGTGTGCGTGTACTTGTTATGTGTCTGTTTAAAAGTATAGAATATATATTTGTTTATATTTATATATGATAAATTTTCTGTTTATATGTTATTTGAATAGGTGCAGTTTATTTAAATCAATTCTCTGATTTTTTGGGTTTTTTATTTTGTTTTGTTTTTTAAATAAGCATTATTAATTACATTTACTGGTCTGTAATCGAGAGATTTCGTAGAAAATGTGTGCTCCCTCGACAGCAGTCGAACCTGTAACCCCAATGGCATTGATCATGTAACCCCAATGGGATTGGAAAAGTTCGAATTACTATTTATAAACAACAAATCTTCGACGATTTTTCTCAATCGATCATATCAGTTTATGAAACTTATTGACAACATAGATAGATAGATAGATAGATAGATAGATAGATAGATAGAGAGAGAGAGAGAGAGAGAGAGAGAGAGAGAGAGCGATTATATTCTGGTAGCAAGAATTCATTTGAACAGTTTTTGTTAAAAAAAATATGTTTATTTCTTATCGTATTTTTCTAATACAGTATGTTCTATTTTCCAACCCCAGATGTCCTGGGTATGACAATAAACTACATCCAAGTCCTGGATATGACGATAAACTACATACAACAGCAAGGCCTAAGCTCTCACCTACGTCCTGGGTATGACAATAAACTACATCCGCGTCCTGGGTATGGCGATAAACTACATCCGCGTCCCGGGTATGACGATAAACTACATCTAACAGTAAGGCCTCAGATAAATATATTTGAAACAATAATGTTGCTAGTTATCCGTCTTTGAAACAATAATGTTGCCAGCTATCCGTTTTTGAAACCATAATGCTGCAAGCTATACGTTTTTGAAACAATGTTGCCAGCTATACGCTTTTTGTAAAAAATAATGTTGCCAGCTATATGTTTTAAAACCATAATGTTGCCAGCTATACGTTTTTGAAACAATGTTGCCAGCTATACGTTTTTTATAAAAAAATAAAAAACAACAATGTTGCCAGCTGTACGTTTTTGAAGCAATAATGTTGCCAGCTGTGCGTTTTTGAAACAATGGTGTTGCCAACTATGCGTTTTTGACTTTTAAAGTCACTCAAAATCATTTCCGACATAAAATGACCACTAAGGTTGAGATGCCGTTAAACAAAACAATCAATCAATCAATCAATCCAACCCCAGTTAGAGAGCCTAGAGTATCTCTCTCCCCCCCTCTCTCTCTCTCTCTCTCTCTCTCTCTCTCTCTCCATATATATATATATATATGAATGTATGTAAGTATGTATCCTTCTATTTAAGCAAAGTTAGGAAGAGAGAGTAGATGGATTCTGACCATTTCCAAGAGTGCGAAATTAATGTAGTGATTTCTCGTTCCGATCCGCTAACCATTAAACTACATATTTTTAAGCTCATCCGTTCAATTTGCTGATCTCTTAAGACATGAAAGATAATGTCCTCCGAAATTTTCAATGTGGATGTAAAGAAAATATGAATAAAACATACGAAGAAATGTTATAAAATTAAATATTTTTTAAAAACAAGATATTTATTATCAGTCATAATATTAATAATAATATCCACTCAAAAAAAAACAAAAAAAACAAATACGATGATTAAATTATATAATTATTAACCCTTTGAGCCCTGACTACCGCTTTAATGGTGGTAGAGAAAATTGACGTAATGCCAAGCCACCGGTTGAACAGTGGTAGAGAAAATTGATGTAATACCAAGCCAACGGTTGAAAAGTGATAGAGAAAAATGACTTAATGCCCAGCTACCGGTTGAACGGTGGTAAAAACTTGTAACTATTTTTATATCTACCGTGAAACATTACATACTAATTATTTGCGAATTTTGACTCAGGAGCTCAGGCAGAAGGGTTAAAATTATACAGGAACGCAGGGCTCAAAGGGTTAACTTAATGATTGGATAAGTCCCTGAAGACAGGAAAGATAATGTCCTCCGACATTTTGAATGTGAATATAAAGAAAATATGAATAAAACATACGAAAAAAAGTTATAAAATTATGTTTTTGAAAAGATATTTATTATCAGTCGTAATAGGGGTGGTGTCTCTTATTCTGTAACCCTCTACCTCTAATGGTTCTTGAGCCTTGTACAGGGTCAACATCAATGGCTCTCTCTGGACATTCTATTTTGTTTCTTTAAAAGCGTGCAACGATGGTCGAACTTATTAGATCTTAAGATGTTATTTCACTTTTCTCTTTTTCACGTCTCCATCTGAAATAAAGCGATCAAGAGATACATTGCACTGCTTCGTAACGATTCTATGTTCCCAGACAACAACAAGATTTCCAGATAGATCATGCATTATACTTACATTATTCGGTCTATTATCCTCATCTTTGTCGCCATATTTATTACAACGTTTCGGACGTTGTACGCTCCGTTCTTCTTCAGGTGGTTGGAATGTCGAACTCAACCCTTTATTTCGCTCGCTGGGGTAGACTGTTCTAGTTCTACGTCCTATGTTTTAATGGATATCAGTTATCAGTTATCTCCTATTAATTTCCCTCTCCGGGTACTCCATTTCTTTAACCGGGTATTGAACTCGCACTCTTTCGGTCCTGTCACTGGATCTAACCAACGCCTTTATCCACTGTGCCATGTGTCCTTGAGGATCATGCATTGTGTTATCGAACTCAAATTTAACGAACCATACCGTTCTTGTCCTATTGTTTAATTCTACTGAACGTCCTATTCAATTCGGTGAAAATTAAATTTTGTTAATTTTACTTTATTTGATAATCTAAAGGAGAAAATATATTAAATTTGTTTTTTGTGATTGAATCCTTGAATTCTGAAGAAGATCATTTGCAAATGGTACAAAATGTAGCACTCTTTTTTTGAGGGGTTGAGAGTCGTTGTTCAAAAACAATTCAAATTTCTATATTTCGTAAACTCTGCGCAGAAACTTCATTTATGTAGGGGAAATATATCAAGTTTGTCACAGGTATATTTACCAGGCCACCCCACCAAGACTGGATGTGACACAGGGTCGTTTTAACGTGGGGAGCGCCATATGCATACGTATGCATATAGGCCAAGGAGAACAATTGTTCTTTTGCCCAGCCCCGCTTGGGACCACTGTCACGCTGGCATTGGTATTACACCGACCTCAGTTGTCTAGTGTCATGAGGAATGTGCTGTCGCTCGGTTGGAATCCCCGGGGCTGAGAAACTTCTCCCATCTAAAATGAGGAGAAACATAGCCGCATTCACAGCATAGAACCAATAAGCACGCCTTAGTAAACCCTCATTGGCTAACACTCTTCAGTTTTGTCACGGGCCACAGCTTCGTTTTAGGTTTTTGGTATTAACACGTTGCTGTTTGTACAAAACTCCATTTATCTTGAATTCGATATCTTCACCCTCAGAGGAAAAGCTTGGTGTTGTTTTTCAATCAAAGCAGAGAAATAAAAAGCATAAGAGTGTTTTATTTACCCCCGGGTCTCCCTACTGAGAGGAGATGTGACACAAAATCGTGTTTAACGATGGAAAGCCAAGCGCGTAAACTCAGGGTAGGTACAAGAATTGTCCAGATACCGCAACCGTCGGTTACTCGGGCATCGGTATGACTACCGATCCCCACTCCCTGGTGCAAATTTACAACCGCGGACAGCTGTTCCCCAGGACCGGGCACCTCACAGGTTTTTTTTTCCCCAACTGTGTTACTGTCCGCAGACAGAGCCAAAAATCCATCGCACTCTACCCTAAGACAGAGACGCAAATGAGAGACGATAATCCTCACCCGGTATAAACAAGAAGTGAAACAAAGACACACCCGTATCTAACATTGGTTTAGTACGCTAGCACAACAACTAAAAGTCTAAGATACTTGCACTTTTAAACATGTCAGTCGGTACATATGGTCTGCTTGAATCTCTAGTTTATCACCCAAAAGCTACAAAGTTACAAATTAACAAAATTCACATATATTAAAATACGTATCTCCTAATTACACTGCTATACTTAAATATTTCTGAAAATATTGGGTTAATTTAAAGGCATAGATCCATCTCTTCCCTCTTATTCTAAATTCTACCCTTCTTAGGAACCATGCGTAGAGCAGGTGCAAGAGTCTTGTCCCCAAACCTGAATCTATGATACGGGACCAAAACATCTCAATTTTTATAAGGTAGTATCAACATAAAATTTTATTCTAACCTAATTATCTACAACAATTCAATCATATGCAATATAGGTGAACAATTCAACTAGAAAAATTGAAAATAAATACAATGTATCTAAATACAAATTAGAGACATAGATCATTCCATCTTAAATAAATCAACAATGTTTTGCGCCAACTTTTAACAGTAATCAACGCGACGATACGAATCAAACGAATGAAAGGTTGGTGGAATATTGAATATCTTTTCAGAATATGGACCATAAGATGTTCATCGAAACATTATTATTATTGTTGTTGTTGCTTTTGTCGATGAGCATGTTAACAAAATGATTCTGAGCTACAAATATAAAAGCCCAACTCACCTATCATGAGACCGAACCTCGTAAGTGTATACCCGGTACACGCCTCACAGTCAAATCTGCGTGTATGACGATAGACTTCGATAAAACTTGAGATTTTTCTTGTTAAAAAGTTGAAGAATTTTTAACACCTTGAACATTATGGAAAAAAAAAAATAGTGAACTTTATAGCATTTTTATTTATTTTTTATTTTTTTCGGCGGATTTGAAAGAAAATATAAAGACAGCTGAATGACGTCAATATCTGCGATTGTTTTTCATTCTGGGATAGTCTGTTGTGCTTATATTTGTAACATATATACATGTAGATAAGAAAAAAACAAATTTTGATAAGATAGAGACTTGCACACCCTCCAGTTGTATTGTTCACGGGTGATACGCGCCGGCCCCGACTATACGTAATACACCCTTAGGTGATCATGTTTCTTTTCGATTGAATTCTAGAAGTAGGCTGTTGTTACTATCTGAGGTAGACCGATTGCCAATCAAGGCTATAGAACTCATTCTGACCTGTTATTTAACCCACAGATGAAGGGAAGAAAAAATTGTTTCTTATCTTTCCCACTGGTATTTGAGCGTAAATTAATGTAACGAACTCGACTGGAATTCAAACTCGGCTCTAAAGTTTGTTTTTTGTTTTTTTTGTTTTTTTATTCTGAGCGGTTATCTTTCATAAATATTTGTATATCATAACTTACAAAATTTCGTATTCCCAAGTGATGACCCATTTAGATATTGACCTGAATCAACATTGCTTATTTTCGGTGATCAAACGAAAACCGTTGTTTCAATATGATATGGTCATAAGCCGTAAATAAATAAAAATGGTATTATAGTAGAGTAAAAAAAGCAGCGCATACCCTTAAAGGTATTATTATTTTTTTTTTTTTTGGTGTCGCATATTGGCGTAATCAATAAAAATTCTGTCTTTCAGGCATGGCGTCAACAAGAATCTTTACGATTCAAATAATATTTCCTTTAATTCAAAGAATAGCAGTTTTCTGGGGGCCTACAGTCTTGGTCCCCATTTCAATTTTCCCTAAGCGCTGTTTCAGTTTTCTAGGTTGTATTCCAAGAAAGCACATTACTACAGGAATTGCTTCAAAAGTCAGGTTCCATAGTTTCTTCTGCTCCCAAGACAATTCTTGGTAATTTTAACTTTTACAGTTACTTTGGAGCCTATTCTTGTATCATATGGAATAGCAAATCAATAATTTCACACTTGCTATTCTCTTTATCTATAACAATAAGGTCGGATATTATTATTATTATCATTATTATCATTATTATTATTATTATCATTATTATTATTCACATTTCTTTCCGGGTGCCAACAAGAGATCAAAGGTCAAAAATAGATTCATGAAATTTCCCATTGATCATTTTTGTAAAAAAACAAAAAGAACTAAGATCGCACACATTTTACATAGTTAAAGTTCTTCATAATGTGTAAGCTGTACTTGTGGGTACAATTTTTTGTATTTCTTTAAGGCATGAACTACCAGGAATCCCTTCAATGAGTTATTATTATTATTATTATTATTATTATTATTATTATTATTAATCGATCAATAGATTCAACATCTACGGGTTATTTAATACCGAAATCTAAATATTTTGATTATTTTGGTTTGGTTAATTTTGTGTAGCGGCATATCAGCGGTTATTTAATGCGGAAATCTAAATATGTTGATTGGTTTGGTTGGTTGATTTCGTTTAGCGACATATCAACCTCTATGGGTTATTTAATGCCGACATTTAAATATTTTGATTATTTTGGTTTGGTTGATTTTGTTTAGCGGCATATCAACCTCTATGGGTTATTTAATGCCGAAAGCTAAATATTTCACCCGTATTTTTATGGCTTCAGCTACAGTCATTTTGTACATGATCTTGTATTTTCAGTTTAAACGTATTTTTTTTTAGATATATAGTTTGTAAATGATAAAATATATTGTTGGTAATTTTTTAACAATGTGTTACTGGAAATTTCGCAACAAAAATATATTGCAAGTTATTTTTACTATAATGTATTTTTATCCTTTTTTTTAGCATTGTATTGATTATCGTTTGCTATAAAAAGGAATTGTTGGTGGTTTTAGTATAAAAATTTATTGCTGGTAATTTTTTTAAATTAAATAAACTGATGGTATTTTTAATATAAATATGTATTTATACTTTCTTAATGCTTTGCTTTTAAGTTTGCGGGTTAATTATTTGTCTTTAACTGGAAAACTAACATATGTTTTGTGACGTACGGTGGCCTTTAATAATTAAGTGTAACTCAAGACTTCGATGTCAAAATAAAACAGCATTTAATTACAACCGCAAATAAATATTTAACAAGAACAAAGAAGTAAAAATCAACCAGAGATAATTAACCATTTCAATTAGTTTTGTTAGTAGCGCGGCTCGGCTTAACGTCCGGTAAATCCTAAATCAAAAACCCAAATCATCGACGTACAATAATTCACACTAATTCGACTGGATAGTTCCACTCAATATTTACTTAATAATCATTGCAGTCAGTAGCCTGACACCGCTATTTATACTCCTGGCGAAAAACATATATTCATAAGTCTAGGGTGTCACGCTCGACCTCAGTGTCAGTAGTTATTCATTTTCTTCCTATGAAATAGATAGATAGATAGATAGATAGATAGATAGATAGATAGATAGATAGATAGATAGATAGATATGAACAGACTGAGATAGATAGATAGATAGATAGATAGATAGATAGATAGATAGATAGATAGATATGAACAGACCGAGTTAGATAGATAGATAGATTGATAGATAGATAGATAGATAGATATGAACAGACTGAGACAGATAGATAGATAGATAGATAGATAGATAGATAGATAGATAGATAGATCATCAAGAGGCTGTTTAATAGATAGATATATATGAGCAGACTTAGATACGAACAAGCTGAGATAGATAGATAGGTAGAAAGAAAAAAACTGACCCAAATAAGATAGATAGATAGATAGATAGATAGATAGATAGATAGATAGATAGATAGATAGATAGATAGATAGATATGAATATACTGGGAGAGATAAATAGACAGATATGGCGGTGTTCATAGTTGTTGATATCGAATATTGTCTTTCTCTTTTTATTACTAGTACTTCTATTATTTTTAGTCTCTTTTTTCCATGTGGCTGTGACTATTATACTTGTATTTTATAGAGAGTTTTGTGACGTACGGTGGCCGTTAATAATTAAGTATAACTCAAGTCTTCAATGTTATGATAAAACCGTATTTAATTACAACCACAAATAAATACTTAACAAGAACAAAGAAGTAAAAGTCAATCAAAGATAATCAAAGCAAAAATCATCGATGCACCAAAATTCACACTAATTCGACTGGATAGTTCCACTCAATAGCCCCACAATAATCACTGAAGTCGCTATTTGTACACCTTCCGGATAACATATATTCATAACTCCAGAGTATCACGTTCGAACCTCGGTGTCGGTAGTTACACATTTTCTTCCTATATGAGTATTTTAAGAAGAAAATTATTTATCAGACCATGTAGACTGGCACTACAAAATTCTTTCAAGTCGATTTCAATAAGAAACTATTATTAACTGCTTCTTTATAATACAGTTCTTCATTTCAGCACACTGTACAATCAATAATAAATATTTTGTTATTGCTGTCTTACCTACTCGGTTCGTATTCTCATTATTTATTCAAAAGCTCTTGTATTACGACTGGTACGGTTTATCAAATCATTCATCAGATTTTATAGATTGGCGCTACAAAATCACCTTTTTCAAATAACAAAATCCACCGCTATTTATATACCTGTCAAGAGTCTCACTCTCGAACCTCGGTGTCGTTAGTTACTCATTTTCTTTCTATATGACAAGATGCTACCACCCTGGTAACAAGAGCAAGAGGTGGTTCCACGCTCCTAAAGACCTTCAATCTCCTAATCAGTGGGCTTGCTGCTGGATTTAGTTTATCGTCATACCCAGGACTCTGACCTGTTGGGAAAAGAAAATAAATTACATTAATGCCATACGTATTCGTAACTATTCCTCAGACGATGCAAACTTAGCAGTTAATTCATCATATCTCTACTGAAAACAGATTCATGATTCTTTCTTTTTTCTTTAATAACAAGGACTGAATATTTCGCATAGTTTAAATTCTATTTTTTCTATTTCTTCCTTCCTTTCAAATTTTCCAGCGATTAGCATGGATTCGTATCATTCAATGTGTTTTTATTTATTTATTTAATTTTTTTTTTTTGTTTTCAATGGCGTCTCTCCGCTTAGTGGCTGGTTAATTATAATCAATAATCAGATATAAAACGAAACGAAGAAGTTTTTTTTTTCTTTTCTTTTTTTTTTTTTTTTTTATGCAAGCTAAAACATTCAGAAACGTTCTCCTATTTCCTGCCACTCGCGCAGTAATTCTGCTTAAAAACGGTCGACACATATATATGATTTAAATTCCAGTTCGTTTTATCCGAGTACGTCTGTGTTGATGGTAGAGTCAGGATGAAGACTAAAATAGTTAATTAGACCAAGGTAGTTGAGGAAAACAAGAAGAAATAACTAACTATTAACTGTAAAAAGACAAAATACATAATTGTCGATAAAAGACACAACCTAAAATACAAATTACTTATAGCACGCATAAAAATCACGCAGGTGTGGAAATTACACAGTCTGACCGAAATTGAGATACAAGGTGAAAACAAATAAGAAAAAATAGTTTCTAAAACTAAGGAAAATATCAAAGGATCGTAAAAAATATTTTTAGAAACAAACAAAAAACCGTTGAACTATTTCAGTTGTTATCCTTCTAGGTTAAGATGAAACTTGTTTTTATTATTATTATTATAAATACAATTTTTACCAGAGCTTATATTGCACTTTTTTGTTGTTATTCATTGCTTCTCTCTGGTACTCCTTATTACTGGTTCAAAAACTGCAATATGAGCATTGGTAAAAAAAAAAAAAAAAAAAAAAACGGTTACTGAGACATTAGGTTTATAATACCCCAAAATTCATGCACAGATGTCCTCAAGGACACATGGCTCAGTGGATAAAGACGTTGGTTAGATCCAGTGCCTAGACCCAAAGAGTTGTGAATTCAATACCAGGACACAGCAGTGGTGAACCAAAAACTTGGAGATTTGAGTTAAAGGGAAGTAACTGAGACATTCGGAAGAGGCATGACACGTGGAACTAGAATAATCTACCCCGGTGGATGAAATAAAGGGTTCGGTTCAAAATTCCAATCACCTGAAGAAGCGTACAACGGCTGAAACGTTGTGAATATGACATTAAAGATTAGAATAGCAGTTCGAATAATGTAAATAATGCAAGGAAGTTCTAAGTAGAATAAGAACTACAAACAGTCTGTTTCTAACAATCAGAATGCGACAGCTTTGCGATACATATGAGGAAGGAAGGTTTGGAGAACCACACGCCCTATTGAAGGCAAGAGAACTGATTGATTGATTTGTTTAACATCATTTAATGCCGAAATTTTATTTTTCGTTGGAGCTTTGAAGTAATAAAAATATGATATACGTTATTCTGCTTTCGCAATAGAATACAAGGTAGATGATACTCCGCTTTTGTTCATATACATGTTTGTGTGGACATAATTACTAGAGGCGGTAATATGAGTGTCATGTGCTGTAGTTTTGTTGAAGTTAAATTTTGATTTACATTTTGATTTCTTCAAGAAACTGTCAGATGGTATATGAATTAATGTCCTAAAAAAGTTCTTTTATCTTGGTTGCTTGACATATCAACCTCTATCGATTATTTAATGCCAAAATGTAAATAATTTTAACAATTTTATGGCTTCAACTAAATATATTCGGAATGTAATTGTATACCTTCTATTTCTAGATAAAATGTATTGGTGCCCATGTTGCTTAGAAAATCTATCATGACTTTTTTCCCATGTCAATTATGAATTCTTTAAGACTACAGTAAAAAATGGATTCTTACTTGTAAAATCGAAACAGAAAGAAATTGTTTATCTAAAATAAATTATGTGAAAAGGAAGATGGACGTTGGGGCTGTTCAAAATATTATTACCACCTAAAAAATTCACCTAAGCAGAGAAAAGTGTTCTTAACAAAGTGAGGATTTATGGTCGTAGCAGAAGTTATAAGAGTACTTGACAGAGATGAAAAATATGTCAGCGAAGTTCATGAAATGCTCAGATGATCTTTTAAAGAGTGAATGTAGAGCTGTCAGTTTTTATTTAACCATTAGGAAGTTGGACGGCGTAAAGGTGATGAATAAAAATCGTAGGATGATTGGTGCGCGCAAAAATCTTTCAAAAGTTGGTACTGTCTTGTAGAATTATAATCGAATTATAATTGGCTTAAATTTTTGGAGTCAGTTGACTTCGTTTTATTTAGGAAAATATGATCTTTTGTGTTTGTTTCACACAAATATTATCAGTTTTTTAAGTTTTTACAAGTTGCCCTAGAATTCTTTGTGGACCGTGGGAATGTCAAAAACCAGCGACCTTTTTTCTCAAATCGCTGACTACTCACGAATAGGATTACGGTTGATTTATTGATTTTGTTTAGCGTCATATCAACCTCTATGGATTATTTAATGCCGAAATGTAAATATTTTGAAACAGTTTTATGGCTTCAACTACAGATATAATGTATTGCTGATCATGTTACTGAAAAAGGTATTGTTGCTAATTTTAATATAAATAGGTATTGCAGTTATTTGCTTTTACATAAAAATGTATTGCTGATAATTTTACTATAAATAGGTATTGTTACTATTTGATTTACATAAAAATGTATTTGGCCAAAGCTGGGACCCTAACAGGTGCTACCACCCCTGGGCGCGGTAGATCTGGGAACAAGAGCAATTAACAGGTGGTTCCACGCTTCTCAAAAGTTCCAATCAGCCGATCAGAGGCCTGATGTGAATATATGTGAACGTGACGACATCTGGGCTTTAATACTGTGGTTTCTGTAGCACCCCACCTTTTTCGGGGGTGGAGGTTTCAGTCCCACATTCCAACTGGTTTTGAATTCTGAGTTTACTTCTTCCTATCTATTTACTAACCTCCCCGCAATGCAAAATGTTGCACAAGGCCTTGTTTAAAGGTGTGGAGTTCCGAGCCCGTAGTCTCGGTCAAAAATTGTCCGTAGACACTGTATACAATGTGTAGGGTTTTGTCTACCCCCCCCCCCAAACGAGACACTGTCTTCGGCATAGTCTCGTCTGGGTTCCTCTCCGCCCGAAGTCAGAGATTTCGACAAGAGAAGAAGAGGAAGAGAAAGCCTCATCCTCGTCCTCGTCTGTTTGCCAACCAAATTTAGAGAGATTATCCGGCCCGCCACTAACCTTTCCAAGCATACTTGTGCAGAAATAGTCTTCAGCTGGAATTTGAACTCGGCATACCAATTCGGTTTTCTACGTACATAGCCACAGCGCTACACGCACACCCGTAAATAAATAAAACGAAGAAAATCGAAATACTATACTGATATACAGCCAGACAATATATCCCCGGTAAAATTTTTATGACGCTTTGCATTCTTCCTATCTTATTGATTATTATCCGACAGCTAGTAGCAATTTATACAGCGACAATATCATTAATAAGTTCAGTGCTCAGTGCTGGCAACAACTATTATAATACTACACACACACACACACACACACGCACACACACACACACACTCATATATATATATATATATATATATATATATATATATATATATATATATATTTGTAGGAGTCACAGTTGCGAGCACGTAGACTTAGAAGGAAGTCATACTTCGATACTGAATTTCCCAGACTGTATATATATTATTATTGCTACTAACCGCATTTCTGGATCTACTAACCGTATTACCAATTGTATTATTACGTCAATACATTTATTTGCTATATTTCATTCCTGCGTTTGTCATTCATTTTGAGACCGGATTTCATCCCGGAATCCACAACAATATATATATATATATATATATATATATATATATATATATATATATATATATACTAAAGGATGGCAACTGCATTCGTTGCAATCGTAACCTAAATAAATATACCATAGAATGGTAACTGCATTTGTTGCAATCTAAACATGAATAAATATACCACAGAATGGCAACAGCATTTGTTGCGATTTTAACCTTAATAAATATACTATAGAATGGCAACTACATTCGTTGCAATCGTAACTTAAATAAATATACCATAGAATTGTAACTGCATTTGTTGCAATAGTAACCTAAGTAAATATACCATAGAATGGCAACTGCATTTGTTGCGATTTTAGCCTAAATATACTATAGAATGAGAAGTACTTTTATTCCAAATATAACCTAAATTAATATACCATAGAATGGAAAATTCATTTGTTTCAATCTAAATTTCCCCTTTTCTCTTTGTATATATATACATATATATATATATATATATATATATATATATATATATATATATATGTATGTGTGTGTGTGTGTGTGTGTGTGTGTGTGTGTGTGTTTATTTAGGCAGCACATTATCTTTTATAGCTATTCTATAAAATTCTATAGATGTCCATAAAATGTAACTATCGACTTTCGTCATCCCCACTGATGCAGATGCCATGAGAATATCCAAAATAAAGGTCGTTGTGTAAAGCTTTCGACTCCCATGGGTCATCATCAGGAGTGTGTATAATTAAGTAAGGTGAAGAAAATGTATAGCTTTTTATGTAATAGAAAAGATTTACCAAGTTCTTCATTATCCAGTCGCGGTTCATTTGAAGACAATGTCACACGCAATTGAAAATGGATATACATTGCTTTCCCATCTTTTGTCTGCATGTCTCTCTTGCCAAAGAATCTGCAGGCAGAAAGAAATGGTAAACGGCTTTCGATGAAATTTCTACATTCTCATTATATTCTGCTTTTACTTCTTCCTCCAAAAGAAGCAAAAATGCTACTTTTTCGAGAAACAAAATCCTTTAGTTGGTAGTCCTTTTTCGCACACTGACATTGCGAGAATGGAACACAGAAATCTATACAGTAAAATACTTGCTTCCCGACCATTGGTGTGAGTGAGCGTGTATATTATTATTATTATTATGATTATTATTATTGTGCGTGGTATCAACTTGCCAGAGAATAATTTTAAGTGCCTAATTGCCAAGTCCCCTCCGATGTCTGAGTAAAGAGGCACTGTAGGAAAGTTATTTATATATTCGTGACGATTCATTTAGACGGCGAGGGTTTTACGGATATGTGCAGTTCCGTACAAAGTAAACTTTTGTAGCTCTCAGGTGCTGACCTGCCCAGGAATTTTACTCACGTGATTTTCGACCCCATTCTTTATCATACCCAATGCCCTTGTCACAACATGGGTAACTGTAGTTCTATGTTTCTACATTTCTGTTACTTTGATTTGCAGGTCCTTATAATTTGACAATTATTGAAATTCTTTTTTAGAATCCTGTGGACAAGTCATATTAATTAGTTGATAGGTTCCTTTTTTGAAATCTTCTATGAATGTCAGGTCTATTTACATCAATTTTCATTTCTGTGAGGATCGGGAAATTCCACACTACAGTCACTCCTTTACCATTTGTGACACCATTCGGTGGTGTTTGTACTATCTATCCAAGGATTCTGCAAGGTTTTTGTTTCCAACCAAAGATCTTGCATTATGGATGTGCTTCATGAAGCCGTAATTCCTCAGACAAAGATTATCCTCGCAGAATATTTGCAGTGCAAAGCATCGGAGACTTTTGAAACGATGGTATACTAAGACTTATTCCGATATTCCCAAAACAAGAATTTAAGTTCAATTGTATGGACCACAACGACCCAATGATAAGTGGGACAATAGTGGTCCCACATTCTGCCATTATTATTATTATTATTATTATTATTATTATTATTATTATTATTATTTCCTTTGATTTCTGGTGTGTACACATTTCTTTTCGGGTCCCTCCAGAGACCGAAGGTCAGAAATGGCATCATGACATTTTCCACTGACCAATTAAAAACACACACACACACATATTTTACATAGATAAAGCCCTTCGTAAGGTGTGGGCTGTACTCGTGAGAACAATTTTTGTATTTCTTTAAGGTATGGGCTTCCAGGAATCCCTTCAATGAGTCTGCTAGAATATTTTCCAACCAATCTGAGGGAGCTAAGTACAACTGGAATTGTTGATGTTTCCATGTGCCACATTTCTGAGATTCTGATTTCAAGGTCTTTGTATTTTGATAGATTTTTGAAGATCTTCAACGATACATTGCAGTCTGCAGGGACTCTCATATCAATAACGAGGCCCTTTTTTTTTTCTTTTTTTTTACTTGCGGTTTCTAATAACAATGTCTAGGCGGTTATCTTTGATTGTTCTGTCTGCGTGTATTGTGTAGTCCCATAAAATAGTAACAGGACCTATCGCCGTAACCGGGTCTGGATGGCGTTCATACCAATTTCTTTCAGTTTTCTTTTCGTAGAAGTTGCAGATTTTCCAGTGCAGATATTGGTCAACTCTGTCATGTTGGGTTTTATATTCAGTGGGTGCCAATACCATGCAACCTGATAGAAGATGGCCAATTGTTTCTGGATATTTATCACAGAATCTGTATTTTGGGTTAACATAATATTTTTATTATTATTATTATCATTATTATTATTATTGTTATTGGTGGTGATTGCGGTGGCGTTTCCGCGAACGAATATTTAAGAGAGTGTTCCACGTCAGCTGCAGCCTCTCAGAGGTTTATCAAGTCCCATATGAGGTGGTATGTTTTACTTTACTGCAGAAGAAGGTCTGGCAACCAATGGAAACACTGACCTTACAGAACTGCCTCATTTTCTACACTATTTTGCAAGTAAGTTAATCCTGCGCTGACACTTGACCCCTGCGCTGACACTTGACCCCTGCGCTGACACTTGACCCCTGCGCTGACAGGTAAAAGACATGCCAATATGTTTAGCGTATCAAATAAACCTGATGTCGCACACTACAGTTAGAACTTGATAGTAAAGCGCATATTTCAATAGAAGTTGAATATTGAATGCAATGCTACAGTAGCACCCTTATAGTGGGAGTTGCAACAATTTGTTGCGTTGCAGTCGGCTTCTTTATTCATTCACCTGAGCGTGACTGACGCTGATTGAACCTCGCGTCCAAATCCCCACTGTAATCAATTTTATCTATTATTTGTGCTCGCTTGTTGTTTTTAGTTCGATATCGACTTATTACTGCTGACCCTTGAATCTTAGTTCAGTAGGATCTTTAT
>OZ010608.1:4115450-4137950 GCA_963932145.1 Acanthosepion lycidas | reverse complement strand
AGAACAAGAAGATGTTTGCAAACAAGAGAAGACAAGAAAAGTTACCCAGTTCGGAGAGAAAAACAGTATTTGTATAAGATTGCATGGATATTGTTATTGATTATATTACTTCCTTGGTAAACAAAAAAAAAAAAAGTACCTCAACAGGTGATGTTAATCTCACAGGTGATAATGCAATGAACTGTCATAATCGTAAGGCTCTATTGTAACTTTGTTTTATTTTACACTCCAACTAAATATTTCAATAATTTTTATCATTTCGAAATGGAAGAACGGTAGTGTTAGATGGTCACCTGCTTTATAAACGACATGATGACACATTTATCTCTCCTGTCTATATATGATGTTCAGACCTATGTGAAAAATCAGGATGATATCTTCAGGGCTGATGCAAGTGTCTTGTTCTCCCCGAAATCTATTATACAACCCACTGCAATCCATGCTACGGGGTTCGTCACTCAGCTACATCTTAATTTTCATAAGGTAGCATTCATATAAAATACTAATTTTATTGTAATTCAATTATTTATAATAATGGATCCTATGCAATATAGGGGAACAATTCAACTAGAAAAATTGAAACTAAATCCAATGTATCTAAATACAAATTAGAGACACTTCATAATGGATCATTGCATCTTAAATCAACAATGTTTTGCGGCAATTTTTAACATAAACTTTAGATTTTGTTTGTTAAAAAGTTGAAAAATTTTAACATATTCAACATAGAATAAAAAAAATGAATTTTATATAGTGCTTTTTATTTCAGCACTAAGCATGAGCAAAACAAATTCACGGAGTTAAACGAGAAAAAAAAACTAACATGACATCAAAATCCGAGAAGAGAAGGCAATAAAAGTTACTCTGTTCGGAGAGAAAATAGTATTTGTATTTATTTGCATGTATTAGGTTGGTGTAAAAATAATGACGTAATAATGTCGTTTTTTGACGTTAAAATGTACGTCAAAAAACGACATTATTACGTCATTATTTTTGCACCAACCTAATATATTTTTATTGATTATATTGCTACTTTGGTAAACAAAAAAAAAAAAGTACCTCAACAGGTGATGTTAATCTCACAGGTGATAATGGCAATTCGTTATTGTTTCCTTTTTAATCCCATCAGCTGGAGGAGAGTCTGGTGACAATATCTAGATTCCGTCTGTCAATGAAACTATATACATCACAGGGTGAATGGGAAAGGGTTTTGTTTGTTTTGGTTTTTTCTTTTTCTTTTTTTCTTTTACATCCGCCGGACATAGGCAGATGAACAGTTGGGTTAATTTCAACTTGTCCTATTCTATACTTTATATAAAGATGGTTTTGTTTTGTTAAGCGATACAAATTCTCCATGATATGTTGCTTGGACTTTTCCTGTTTTCTATTCGGCATACACGCTTATCAAATACTTGGGATTTGATAGATAGATAGATAGATAGATAGATAGATAGATAGATAGATAGATATTAGGTTGGTGCAAAAATAATGACGTAATAATGTCGTTTTTGACGTATTTTTAACGTCAAAAAACGACATTATTACGTCATTATTTTTGCACCAACCTAATATAAAATGGTAGAAAGAGACTATGATAGATTGATAGAGAGAGAGAGAAAGAGGGAAACAAATTAAGATAGATAGAGAGAGGAGAAAGAGAGAGAGAGAAAGGGAGAAAACAGATTAAGATAGATAGATAGATAGATAGATAGATAGATAGATAGATAGATAGATAGATAGATAGATATAAAAAGGTAGAAAGAGACTATGATAGATAGAGAGAGAGAGAGAAAGGGAGAAACAAACTAAAATAGATATATAGAGAGAAAGGGGGAAACAGATAGATAGATAGATAGATAGATAGATAGATAGATAGATAGATAGATAGATAGATAGAGAGAGAGAAAGGGGGGAAATAAACTAAGACAGATAAAGAGAGAGAGGAGAAAGAGAGAGAGAAAGGGAGAAAAGAGATTAAGATAGATAGATAGATAGATAGATAGATAGATAGATAGATATAAAAAGGTAGAAAGAGACTATGATAGATAGAGAGAGAGAGAGAGAAAGGGAGAAACAAACTAAGATAGATATATAGAGAGAAAGGGGGAAACAGATAGATAGATAGATAGATAGATAGATAGATAGATAGATAGATAGATAGATAGATACTTAGATACTATGATAGATAGAGAGAGAGAAAGGGGGGAAATAAACTTAGATAGATAAAGAGAGAGAGGAGAAAGAGAGAGAGAAAGGGAGAAAACAGATTAAGATAGATAGATAGATAGATAGATAGATAGATAGATAGATAGATAGATAGATATAGAAAGGTAGAAAGAGACTATGATAGAGAGAGAGAGAGAGAAAGGGGGAAATAAACTAAGATAGATAGTGAGAGAGAGAGAGGAGAAAAAGAGAGAGAGAAAGGGAGAAAACAGATTAAGATAGATAGATAGATAGATAGATAGATAGATAGATAGATACTGATATTCTGTGTCTACCGGACGTTTGGTCAAGAATCCAGCCATGTTTTAACTGTTTCTTGATACCATTTTCATTTCTTTATTTTCCTTTAACTTCCTCTTGTATTTTTCTGTTATCTTTTTTTAAATTACTACTCTTAAGCCTTCTTTTAGGCAAGTATGTATGTATATATATATATATATATATATATATATATATATATATAGTGTAACCCGGATATAAGAGACCCTGATATAAGAGAAACCCGGATATAAGAGAGATTTTCTCTGGTCCAAAATTAGAACCTGTGTTAATGTATATATAATAGACCAAACCCGGATATAAGAGAAACCCGGATATAAGAGACTTCTTCTCCGATCCCGACAACTCTCTTATATCCGTATATAAGAACGTCCCCATACCCATCATGGTTATTCAGTGATTTACCAATATAAGTGTAGTTGTAGACTCGACTACATAGGGATGACGTCCCAGCGTTTGGATTCGAGAATAAAACAATATTTACCCGCCAGGATTTTGAATCCGGCTGCCAGGAAGAGCCAACTAACCAACACTTCTGGCTCTGCTATTGCTGAGCATGTAATAAATAGTAGGAAATGTGTGGTTGATTCTAGTGCGGACCGTTTTTGTTTGATTTTATCTAGGTCCCACTCCACATTTCACCTCAAGCTTCTAGAGTCCTTGTATATCAGATCCCATGAGCCTTCCCTTTGTAAACAGAGGCAATGCTTACTGCGTTTGAATGTTATTGGACTCTAGTTTCTTAAAATTCTTCTATTTTTTTCTTCCATTCCATTCGTTAATTTAATTTACACGCTTTTATAAATTTTCTATTCCCAGAAAAATAAACTTGATATGTCCTGGGACGAAACCGGTTGTTTTTTTGTTTTTTATAAATAATGCCTTATAAATTTCGCCTTTTCCTAGCTAATATATATATATATATATATATATATATATATATATATATCCACGGGTATCTGTACTGCACTAACTGTCGATTCACATGATATTTAATGCAAGTTTGTCTTGCGTAGTAACTTGGCCCGTGTGCCAATATTGTACGCTTTTCAAAGAGGAGATCTTGGGATTTATACTAAGTTAAAACTTTATAACTATCACGTCCATTCCTAATATATCCCCTATCCTCATTGGTAAGACGATTCTGTTGAATTCTCAGAACAACTGTCAATTCCTGCGTTGTGGTTTGTTTTGTTTTTTTTCGCGAAACCAATCAAAACAAACTAGCAAACCCAATCACAAGAAAAACGTAGACCCCCGTTATACCATCACTTACACCAATGTAGGGGCCTAGGTTCGAACTTTCCAGAAGTGGAACTTCATCATCTTTAATCTCAAACTGAACTCCTTTTTTCTCTCTGAAACGGTTATCAATGCATCAATCCCATTGCAGGAGCTCACAATCCCGGTCTACTCACCCATTAAAACAAAATACGACCACCTAAATCGCGACGATCCCAGGCCCGGTGCCTACATCAAGGACGGGTTTCCCTGTAGGAAGGGCACGAAAAAAAACGAGAACCCTGATCTCCCGTATATGTGTTTCCGCGTGGCACGATTCCATCGTACCACATTCGTCTTTGCCATGTATCGTCCTTAGGATGAAAGCCACTGATCCAGACAAAATTCTAGTGGTCGTCCTTAAGAATATTAACTCAGAATTGTCCCCGATTCTAGCAAAGTTATTTAACCGCTGCTTGAAAGAGAAATCATTCCCAAGCCTGTAGGTGTCAAGAGTATAACCGGTCTTCAAGAACGCGGGCAACCGATCCTCCCCGACCCAGTATGGATCCATTAGTCACCTCAGTATCATCAATAAGCTTTTTTGAGGAATTAATCAACAAGAGGGTCGTTGACCACTTGGATAGGAACAACCTCTTGTCCGACAATCAGTATAGGTTTTGATCAGTCCGATCCACTGCTGATGTGCTAATTACCATTACACACAGAATTAATGAGGCCCTGGACGACACCCACGCCGAAAGGATTATAGCATTAGATACCTCGAAAGACTTCGACAAGGTGTGGCACAAAGCTTTGCTGCGCAAACTCTCCAGCTATGAAATCACTGGAAAGGTTTTCTCTATTATAAAATCCTTCCTAACCGGTAAGTCCCTGAAGATATTTACTAACGTTCAATCCTCCGAAGCCGTTCCCTAGGGCTCACTTCTTGGACCAACCCTTTTTTGATTTACCTAAATGATCTACCTAAGTATATACTCCGATCATTTTTAAACGTTCTTGTCGACGATACGACGAGATACGGGCACAGCTCTAAAAGTCTTGACAATCAGAGATTGGCAGCTGGCCTCTTTTCCGATCTGACCTTAACTTCCCATTGGGGAAAAACTTGTTGGTTACATTCAATGCCTCGAAACCCAAACTAGTTACATTCAATCACCGCCGATCAGACCTCAAACCACCGCCAGTCACGATGAACGGATGTCCCCTCGAGAAGGACCCGTACATACCGGAAACACCATAGTATTAGATATCACGAACGCCTTCGACAAGGTGTGGCAAAAAACATTTGCTACACAAGCTCTCCAGCCATAAAATCACTGGAAGCGTTTTCTCTATTATAAAATCCATCCTAACAGATAGAACCCTGAAGGTAGTTATTAACGGCCAGTCATCCGTGACCCTAGTGGTCAACGCAGGCGTCACCCAGGAGTCACTTCTGGGATCAACACTCTTCTGATTTACATAAATGATCTACCCAAGAATATACTCCGATAATTTGCAAATATCTATGCTGATGATATAGGGGTGCACCTCTAAAAGTTTTGACGATTAGAGATTAACAGCTGACCTCTCTTCCGATCTAAAACTAACTTCCCAGTGAGGAAAAATGGTCTGTTTACATTCAATGCCTCTAAAATCAAACAGGTTACAAACTCAAACTCACACCCAACCTCAAGTGGAATTTCTATATACGATACATCGCTAAAGATCCAGGTAAAATGATAGGCACCCTGTACCCCTCTATTAAGTACCTCACTCGTCATGCTATCCTCTAACTTTATAAGAACCAAATCAGTCTGAAAATAGAATACTGTTGCCATATTTGGACTGGAGCTGTCCAGACCTCACTTTCCAGAGTTCAAAAGCATCTTCGAGTCCTTGTACGAGAAGAATTATTTTCCATCCTCCAACCTCTCCTTAACAGGTGGGATGTGGCGAGTCTCTCACTTCTCTCTCGTTACTTCCATGGGAAGAGCTCGCTTCGAACTGCATCTCCAGATTCCACCAGGTCTGACCTTCACTGCTAGGACCCGCCAATCCACTTACATTGTAGCAAACAACCCACATTCCCTCCGTATCCCATCAGCGAGCTCCACTCAAACAGCTTCTCCCCGCAAACTACTGCCCTGTGGAACAGACACCCAAGAGAATGTTTCCCTGATTACTACAATCTTAACATTCTAGAGTTAACCGTTATCTTCCCCCTCCTATCCATATAAACTACCCCTTACCCTAACCCTCTACATCGAGTGCCCCCGGCGAGCCTTGTACAGAGTGAAACTTATTGTAAAAAAAGATAGATAGATAGATAGATAGATAGATAGATATGATTAGATTGAGATAGATAGATAGATAGATAGATAGATAGATAGATAGATAGATAGATAGATAGATAGATAGATCCATTAAGCAAATATCATCAATTTGTGTACTGTAGCACACGCGCAGACACAAACCCCGAATGTCGAAATCTTGAAATTTAAAATACCGAAATTTGAAATCCCGAATGTATCAAAGACCCGAAAGATCAAAATCCTGAACTTTAAAATCCTGGGAGATCAGAATCCCCAAAAAAAGTCTTTGGGAAAAATTTTTTGGGAAATCCCTTTATTTCTAATCATTTACAAAATAGCTTTTAAATAGTGTTTATACATTTGAAATATTCAAAATACATTAAAAAAAATAGTAAATCGGAATATGGTAAAGGTGATGAGAAAATTTAGTAGGCGATGCTTATGTCGGAGTTAATCGCATTATTGGAGAGTTTCAAAACGGTCAGCAGCAGAGCATAGAAAACGAACGTGAATTCATTCTCCCAGGAGAGCCGTGTCCAAAAAGAAAAAAAATGTGTGTTTTATCGTGATGAAAGATTTAAAAATATAGTTAAAGATCGTGAAAAACCGACCAGATCTTATGGACTATCATTGAGCTATTGCTCATAATTTTTCATTATAAATTATCCATATATTCTGGTTTTATATATATACTAGCAGTAGAGCCCGGCGTTTCCCGGGGATGTAACAGTAAGAGATAGATCAAGTATCGACCATCATAAAGTCTGAAAAATAAAATTGACAAAGATTATTGTTTAAGGTTGACGGACACGCATGTTTTAAATAGTTTTTTTTTTTTTTTTTTTTACGAATTGGTCAAACCCAAACTCAAACAAAAACATTGTTTTCAATCGTTATGAGTCTACCGATTGAATAGAATTTTATTATAAACAATTGTCTTGTAAATGGAGTTTTTAAAGCATTCTGAATGTAAAAATAAAGAAAAAGTGTACAAGACAATAAGAAACACTACCTGCCAAAAAAAGCGAAGTTTTGTTGAAATCGGTTGAAAAATGTAGGAAATCCGATCCCATATATAAACGAACACACACACACAAACAACCTGGGTTTTATAATAAGTATAACTCGATATGAGTTGTCACCCTTTCATTCTCGGACTGCCTCTTCATCGTGTTTTCAAAATGATTTCGTGCAAAAACAATTGTGTTTTTAAAATTTTGGGGCCCTGTCAGAACCACCGCAAGGTAATTTCACATAATCCTGTGAATTTTTGTTGAAATCGGTTGAAAAATGTAGGAAATCCGATCCAATATATAAACGTACACACACACACACAACCTGGGTTTTATAATAAGTATGATATATATATATATATATATATATATATATATATATATATATATATATATATATATATATATATTAATTAATGAATTTTGAATATTTTAAATGCGTAAGCACTATTTAACTGGTATTTTGTAAATATTTAGAAATAAAGGTATTTTCATTATTTTCAGTTTCTCCCAAAGGGATTCGTATCTTTCCGGATTTTAAATTTCGGGATTCTGATTTTTCGGCATTTTATAAATTCGGGATTTCAAAATTCAGGATTTCGACTTTCAGAATTTTAAAATTCGAAATTATAACTCATACCCTACACAAGGACACACATCTATATAAGATAAGTGGCAAATTATATCTATCCATAAAGTTATATATATATTTGCAGCAATGAATTGTCATAATCGTAAGGCTCTATTGTAACTTTGTTTTATTTTACACTCCAACTAAATATTTCAATAATTTTTATTATTTTTAAATGGAAGAACGATAGTGTTAGATGGTCACCTGCTTTATAAACGACATGATGACACATTTATCTCTCCTGTCTATATATGATGTTCAGACCCAAGTTAAAAATCGGGGAGCTTACGTCAGGGCTGGTGCAAGTGCCTTGTTCTCCCCGAAATCTATTATACAACCCACTGCAATCCATGCTACGGGGTTCGTCACTCAGCTACACCTTAATTTTCATAAGGTAATATTCATATAAAATACTAATTTTGTTGTAACTTAATTATTTTATATAGGGGAACAATTCAACTAGAAAAATTGAAAATAAATGCAATGTATCAAAATACAAATTAGAGACACGTCATAATGGATCATTGCATCTTTAAAAAAAAATCAACAATGTTTTGCGGCTATTTTAACATCAACTTTAGATTTTTCTTGTTAAAAAGTTGAAAAATTTTAACATATTTAGCATTATGGATAAAAAAAAAAGATAGTGAATTTTATATAGTTTTTTTTTTTTTCTTTTTTTCTCGTGATTAAACATGATCAAATAAAAGAAAATCACGGATTTGGACGAGAAAAAAAAAAAGACAGTAACATGACGTCAAAATGCGCGAAAATTTTTCATCTTTCATTTGTGCTTAGTTTAATTTGTAACTTATATTAATGTAGGTAGAAAAAGCAAACATTGATAAGATAGCGAGGGTCACAAAGCACTGCCCGGGGCCCTAAATCAGGCTTGCCCACTACCTTCCCCTGGTCGGGAGATAGTACGCGCTGGGCCTGTTGATATATATTTTTCCCTTTTTTTTTTTTTTTATAGATCGAGATACAAGTCTTTTTCTTTATTTGTAAGGCTAGCTAGCTAGCGTAATCCAACCTTCCTTAAGTTTTTGATAGACTTCTGCTTGTTTTGTTTTTTTTTTATTTTGCTACAAAGAAATGAATGTCTGATCTTAAACGGTCATAAATTAGCTTATATGCATGCACTACGCACGCATCTGTGATGGAAGCCGTAAATTAAGCAATTAGTACATTTTTTGTTTTTTATTTTATTTATTTCTATGACATACACCTGTCTTTAGCGAAACAGTTATGGCATATTTAAAATGAGACTGCTAAGAACGCTTATCGTTAGTCCCCTTTTGTATTTGTTTTTTTAGATTCTCTACGTTGCTTTTTCGGACGACTTAAACATGCAACCAAAGGCATTTCCAACGCAATGAAACGCGATACGCACTTAGGTGCAGAGTAACGCTTACTGCCTTTTTGTAGTAATTCTTTTTCGTTTTACTTTCTCTGAATGTCGAATTTAAGAATGCTTTATTTGGGAGAAGATGGTGACTTTGTTGACGAAATATGGAATCCAAATTGATAATGGGGTTTATCTGACATCGTTGCACTGAAATTAGTAGTGATAATCGGAAAGTAGCAGTTATTCTGTGGATGGATTATTTTGCGTTGCGGATGCATTAGGATGTGGTAGTGGGGGAGGTTAGTAAGGGTAAAATAGTAGTCGTAGTCAAAGAAGAAAGAACGAGAGAAGTACGCGTAGTGAGTGTTTCGGTCGTGATTAGGTTATGGTTTTAAGAGAACGGTGGGAAAAAGAGTTTTTAAAAATGAGGAAAGTAGAAGATCGACAAATAAAAAGATGATAAATACATGCAAAAAAAAAAAAGGGTAAATGAAGGAGGGGTAAAAATAAAGAGTAGTAAAGAAAGAAAGAAAAAAAGAAAGAAAGAAAAAGAATTTAAGACGAGGAAAAGAAAAAAACGCTAAGTTGAAAATTAGCAAAAAAATAGATAGATAGATAGATAGATAGATAGATAGATAGATAGATAGATAGATAGATAGATAGATAGATGTTGCTTCTTTCTTGACTCAAGCTTTTAGAGTCAGTTGGTTGTTGGCGTAGGGAGACAACCTAAATTGTCACGTCTACCTTCTTACACTTAGCTTTGCGTGTGTGTCTTAGTAAATCAAGCCAGTGCGCGAGTGGCGTGCGTGAGTCCTTCTTTTTGAGTGCATGCCCCCAACCCTCTCTCTCTTATAACTGTTGATTCTTCTTCTTCTTCTTCTTTCTGGAAATAAACTTTAATCTTTCTCTCTCGGTCCATCTTTCTTTCTTTCTCTCTATCTCTCGTTCTTTTATTACTTTTCTTTTTTGTCCTTTACTCTTCTTATCTCTTTCTCTCTTTTTTTTTTCGCAAACTTTTCTCTCTCTCTTTCTTTCACTCCCTCTCTCGCTCTATTTCTCCGTTAGCAGCCTCCTATTTTTCTTCTCCTCTTCCTTTTCCTCATCTCTTCCTTCCTCTCCTCCTCCTCCTGCTGCTGCTGCTTCTGCCGTGGTCGTGGTTGTGATCGTCACCGATTCCCGACTCTGATGCCGCCGCCTCTGCCTCAACATTATGTGCTTATAATTCTTTTCACCCTGTCTCCTCACCCTTAACTGCTCCTCACCTATGTGGCGCATCCATCCCTGAGTCTGCAAAAAAAAAAAAAAAAAAAAAAAAAAAAAAAAAAAAAAAAAAGCCTGTTTATTTAAAAAAAAAAAAGCCACAACAACAAACAAAAACAAAACACAACTCAAACCAAAAAAAAAACAACCCTTTTTAAATTTTAAAAAAATCGCTAAATATAACAACAAAAAAAAAAATACAAAAAAAAAACAAAAAAAAAAACACACACTTTTTATCCACCACCAGACCCTCTTCTACTTTACCCAGGTATGTTTTCCATTGCATTTTTTAGTAGTTGCACATTTGCCTTCTACGTCTTTATCCGTCCGTCCGTCCACCCTGCCTTTCTTCTTCTCTCTATCCAGATCCTGTCCGTCTACCCTCGTTGTAAAACCGAAGACACTTCTATTTTTTTCCGTTTCTGTCTTTTTAATAATAGTAATAATAACGATCATGACAATGATGATGATGATGTCGCTGACTGCTATCACACCCTCACTTCCATCGCAGTAATCAAAATTTCCAACTACAATAACCTTTTGAGTAAATCGACTCAGCACCCTGCTCTCATTACTTAGTTGAAAGTATCCAACTCTTTCGCAAAACAACAAGAATGGACGCAAAAGAAAAAAATGGTAAATGCATTTATACGGTACCAATTCATTTTTCCCCTTTCTCTTTCTCTCTGCTTCTCTTTCTAATGTGGAGTGTAACAGCAGTCATCGACAGTTAAGTAATTTGATAACATCTAATTTTTCTTATTTCTTGTTACCTTGGCTTTAAACAAAACAACAACAAAAAAAAAGACATCAGAAGTGTCAATGTGGTCAATTTACTTTATTTTTTTTAATTGTTACATTATTCTAACCCTAAACCTTTTTTTACCTTTTTTTAACCAACCTTACCTTTAAAAACCTAACAATTTACCTTGTATTCTAATATATATACCTATGTTTACCTTTCATACTTGTTGTTTGTTTTTTTTTTTGTTTTTTTTAACCTTTATCCTTTCTAATATGACATTCCTTTAAAACCAACCTTCTTGCTAAAAAAAAAAAAGGAAAAAAAAAACTTGTTCTGAATATTGTTTGCCTGGTGTGTGTGTAGATAATTTAATACAATTATTAACTTATAAAGCATAAATTTCTTGTGTATATATTTAAATTAATTGACTTATTTGCATGCAATCAGCTTCTTAAAGTCAACAATTGGGTTACCGGTGGCAGGTTCTTATAAACTTAGCATTACATACAGGTACGCGCTTCAGATGAATTTTTGTACACTTAAAAATAAGTCTCTGGATACTTGTTTATCTATTTACAAAAGTGGAGACTGTCTTCTGCGATATTAAAAATTTTAAAGGCAGGAAAACACTTGCATATTTACCTACCTAGATGAGATATGAATGAATGTTTTTGTGGTATAAACTGAAATTTAGTGGAAAGAAAGACCAAGTTTGTGTCTTGATGGTGTATATCTATAATCTTTGCATGTCTATACCACACCCTTTGTATCCCTTTTTCTTTTTCTTTTTTTTTTTTTTACCAAATTGTTATTTTTTTTTTATTTTCCATTATCTTCCTTCACGTTTCTTGTACCAAAACAACCTTTCTACCTCACCTTACCTTCTAGTAACCTCACCAAAAAAGTAACTTTACCTTCAAAACCCATCCTATTTAACTTCAACAATATTTACAACACCAACATTACCCACCCCCAAAAAAAAAATTTAAAAAAAAAAAAAAAAAAAGAGAAAAAAAAAAAAAGAAAAAAAAACAGAAAAAGATGTTGCTTCGGATTCCACACGACTTCGTCATATCTAAGAATTCTATAAGCAACTGTTGGCATCATTAGCTATTCTTTGATCCACTATACCATTATGATTTCGTCTATGGATTTTTCTTCATCGTCTTCATCTTCTCCGGTGTGAATCGTCATCTATTTCCAAATCACATCGATTCTTTTTACCTACTTTCTGGTCATATCAGGGAGGATATTGCCAAATTGTTTTATGTTCGAATGCAACTGGAAAGCCGTAAAAAGTGCAAAACACAGGATAAAAAAAAAGAAGAATGAAAAAAAAAAAAAGTAAAATTTCTTATATAGAAAATATGAAAACAAAAATCAAAAGAAATTTAAAAAAAAATAATTTTGGCTTCTTTTACCAAAAATTTTCAACAACGTGAGGATGAAAAAGGCTATTACTACATTTTTATTTATTTTATTTTTTTTTACTGATGTTATTTAAAAAAAAACAAAAACGGATGAATCTTCTACTAAAGTCCAAAAAAACTCAGGAAAATAACTACAGAAAAACAAAATGTAAAGGTCAAACTTGGATATACATACATTACATACATGCATAAACCTAATTTATATCGAGAATGTCAGGTGTATATATATATATATATATATATATATATATATATATATATAAAATGTACTTGTTCTTACTAAATATGGTGAATAAGGATGTATAAATTTACTATTTAATTTATTGAATTTTTTCTGAGTGCTTGACTGAGAAAGAACTAGTGTATATCCAGTAGTTTCTTTTTGTTTTCTGTTTAACTAGAATCTCACTTTATTTTTAATTTTGCAATATAATTCCTGGTTTTATTTAAGAACTTCAAGAAAAAGAATAAAACAATACAATTGGTCCGCTAGAATTGTTTTGTTTTGTTTTATTCTTAGTAGAAATTTCATATAATTTATCTACTTTTCTTTCTTTTCTTTCTTTCTTTCTTTCTCTCTCTCTCTCTCTCTCTCTCACACACACAGATGTAATAATATACTCACACACGGTTACATAATATATATATATATATATATATATATATATATATATATATATTATAAACTTTTTGGAGTGTCTTATGTTAAATGACTTAAAATCCTTTCCTGAAGTGAAAGTATATCTTATGCAAATATACTTACACCAATACTTACAGATATATAATTTGTTGAACAAAAATGTAACGTAAATCGTTCGATAAGGTAATTGAATCAAAAAAACAAAAACAAAAACATCTAAGCCGGTTCGTATATCTTTCTTGTTGATCGAAGGTTTGGCTGTTTTGAATAAAAAAAGGTGGGTGGGGGGGCACTCTTCTTGTCGTAAATTACTATTTTATTTTTTTTTATTTTTAAAACATGTTGTTTTTTTTTTTTTTCAAGTTTTCATACATGCTTTCTAATCTACCTGTAAACCCTTCTTGTCCCTTTTCTACGAAGGATTTATTTTCTTAATCTATATAGGAAACTAATAATTCATATTGTTTATTGTCATGGCGGTCCAGTAGCAGACGACAGCTGTTGTTGGTTTTCAACTAAAACTAGCATTTTCGATTTTAATCCACTTTTCCTTTCTCAATAACCTCCTTCCCACAAATCATAGCAAGATAACATGCTTTTTAATTTTATTTCAACTATTATTGCTATGTCGTCTTAACTGAAAAAACCTTTAAAACATTTTTCCCCATTTGTAAAGGAGAAAGTGAACAAAAACACGCACCATTCTTTTTATTACAGAAAAAAAACAAAAAACTCAGATTTTTTGGGGGGGCTCTTCTTCAATCCAGAAAGAGTAGGTGTATTTTGATCTATTCTTAACTTATCAAAATCAATCAGGGATGTGTGTTTTACTCGCTTTTTCTCTTATTTTTACAAGTCGTTAGTAAAAAAAAAAAAAAAAAAAAAAAAAAAACGAGACTTAACTTAAGTAACCTATATTAGGTTGCATAAAAAATATTTTATCTAACGCAATGTTCCAGACATTTTTTTATACACCTGGCGTAAGGTGTAATTTTAAACTTATTTAGTTAATAAATACAACAAAAGTAAAACAACCTTAACACACAGCCGGTGTTCATAGCAAAAATGGCGATTTATCAAATATCGCAAAAAATACTTTTTACGGATATTTAATATTGGATTTCCAATTGAATTTCATGCGCCAGATGTGTGAACTGTTTGGAACAGTTTAAGCAATATAAAATTCAGTTATTTTCATTTAAAATATATTATATTGCTTGCGTGAATAAACTAGGATTTTTTTTTTTTTTTTTTTAACACATTTTACCTTTTTTTTTTTTTTTTTTTTTTAATTGTTTTCCCCGGCGTCAATTCTTTTAAACAGGTCATTAAAAAGACGAAAAGGTATATTTGCAATGTGAAGTAGTCCAAAAATAACATAAGGGTTAGAGAGAAAAACGAGACGAAAAAAAAAGAAGAAAATAAACATAAAAATAAAGTTAGTTATCATTTACTACAAATATTTTCTCGATTCGTTATTATTGCTCGAAGAACGTAGAAAATAAATCCTTTCCCTGTCTTATTTCCATCCTATTATCTTTCCTGCTACTGTATCATATTCTAACAAATTTCTTCATCCAAGGTGTCACTCCATCTTTTCCTTCTGCGACTAAACAGTAGTCGTACTATTTTGGTCCATTTTTGTTTACTACAGCTATGATTGTCATAAATAACATATTTCTTGCATTAAGTCTCCCTACTTTTCAACAATACTAAATGGCATTATCTTAGATTCAATTATTACTATGTACTCAACAATGTCTGTCCTTATCATGAGCTTACTTGCCATAAAACTATAAGAATTTTGATAGAATTATCGATATGCGATCGAAAAATAGTGGCCGGTCATTCCTCTGATTTGATTATGGGATGTTCGATTTATTAGATTCCAAATTAATAGATTTACAATCATTTCTCGGGATTTTTTTTTCATTCCATTCAGTAGTTTACGTTAAATTAAAAAAAATCTCTTGAATCCAGGTGGATTCTAGGGATATAAAAATATTAGAACAGATCCACAAAAAAAGAGCTCGATATATTTATACAGATCAATATAATTCCAAACGGGTTCCACACCGGGGTTGAAAAGACAAACGACCACTTTCGTCGTCTGCCAAAATAACCTATACCTCATAAAGGATTTGTTTGATTATTATTTTTATATATATATATATATATATATATATATATATATATATATATATTAATTGACACTTTTGTTCCGTTTATCTTTCTTTATAATCGATTCTCAATAAACGACCCACAATTATTGGTGATTATTCAACAAGGAAGAAAAGAAAACTATCATTACTTATAGCCTTTTCGCGATTCGTTTTGCAAGTTCCCCATTATTTTTTTTCCCTTTTTTTTTATGCGTGTGTATCTTATTTAAAATACCTGAGAGAAGAACCTTCCCCACCCATCAAGAAAGAATCACTCCATTAAAACCGAAATCCCTCTCCGTACAAAATGGATATTTGCTGTTAAAATCTCTTTTTCTATTCACCTTGTTTAAAAAAAAAAAAAGTAACAATCTGTTCAAATTGTTGATTTCTTGAATCTTTTCGAAGGCCCTCAATGCGGGTAAACGTAATTCGAATTCTTGATCTTTTTGAAACGAGTCAGTTTTCTTTTTAATTAAGCGTTCGGAAAATAATTGATTTTACTATTTTTACTAGTGTTTTTGTGAGTATCGTTTACGGCTTACTGTTTTTTTGTTTTTTTGTTTTTGTTTCTTTTCTTTTTCCCCTAAACAACGTTCAACCTGCTTTGATTGCATTTCAGAAAACTGAAGTTATCTATCGCGTAACAATTGATATTGTGTGGAGTTCCACACAGCTGTCATTTCGCCAATAATCTAACTTCAAAAATAAAATCTAAAATTCACTTTCGTGTTTTGTTCACTGAGCAAATTCCTGGTATTCCTAAAGGATTTTTAAAAATTTCGGTGTGTGTAGTTTTGAATATTTTAAAATCTACCTAAATGAGGAATAACTTTTTAAAAACCACAGATCTTACCAGTCGAAACGTATTCGTTTAAGTAGCAAAAACAAAAATGAACAAACTAAAAATTCATTTTTCTGGTTCCTTTTCACCTGCCAAATTATAAGTAATTTTATTATCGTTCTGTACGCGTTTTCTCAATAATGTATCTCTTCTTCCTCAGTAAATACCTTTTTTTTGTTTTCAGAAGTCTCGTTTGTTTCGGCAGTGCCGTTGTTGTCTGGATATATCCAATTCGTATCATTTACGTTTTTTAGCTTTTAAAATGGAAATCAAGTAACAGTACTGTAAAAGTAAAACGCTTTTGTACTCTAGCGCACTTCTCAAATCTTCCTTTTTAAAACCTGTTGTCGTCTTCACTCCAAGTCCAAATGTTCTTGGAATTTCCAATGATTAAAGAAATTTCTTAATTCTTATTTTGCCGTAGTACTAAGACGAATAACGGGTTTTCTTTCACAGGAGTTGTATGTGGTACCTTGTTTTCTGGCTACAAAAAAAAAAAATAATAATAATAATAATAATAACCAAGTCTCTATAACTTATTTATTGTTAAATAAATTTACCACGATAGAACGAGCGTGTTGTACTTTTATATTAAATTCAAACATGATTACACGCTCCGGTAATTTCAAAATATTTGGATTTTAAATTGCCGTTGTCTTTTTTATTTTATTTTATTTTATTTTTTTTAAATGAAAATAAATTACCTTGAACCCTGAGGACCCGGTTTCCCACTTAATTCTAACTCCAAGTATTTCCCACACTGCATCGTGTCGGTTGTTAAGATCTCTAAAATATATTCATTTGAACAGCCTATATCATATTTTTATTTACATACAAGAAAAGAGGGGCTGATGTAGTTAGAAATATATAGCTCTATGTGTGGCGTAGTCTTCCATCTCTGATATGAAAACACCGACCTTAAAAATGCTATATTGCTACCGCTACTACGAACTATGGAGGGAAAAAAGCGCTTCCCTCTGAATACATCAGCTGTTCTGGGGGTGACTCTGCATTGAGTATTTGCTAGTGAGCTAGTCGAGTTGATCATTACTGGTAATTTCAATCCTCATTGGGTACCCAAATTTCGTGGCTTTGTGCCAAACAAAGCTAAGCTTAATAACAAAAATCAACTGTTATGTTGTTTTTTTTTTGGTAGATGATAAATTCTTGGATTATTTTTTTGCATTTTTGTCTTTTTAAGTTTTTAGCGTAAAAATGTGAATTTTTCGGATTCCACCTTTTTATTTATTTATTTATTTTACGGAATATTTTCTTTATTCCATCTTTTTAAAAATATGTAAAATCGCGATGTACTTTACTGTCAAAAATCGTATTTATAAATTTGTTTTTGCTAGATTTTTGTTCTTGTGATTTTGAGTGCTTTCAGCAGACAATGGTAATTTTAAGTCGGTAAGTCCGATTCACACCAGGCTTGTCATCAATGAGGTTGCCGGCATTTAAGTCAGTGGGGGCTCGAGTAAGAATTTGCACACTAAAGATACTTCATACCATTTTCAGAAAGCGATGGGGGTGGTTGCAAATTAATTTTTGAAGGTAGAGAAGTGGTCTGGCGACGGGCATGGTTCTCACTAGGTGACTTCAACTTAACAACCTATTTTAGCCTGGTGCCATATTTATGTTATTAAACGAGAAAATATCACACACACACATACATATAGATATATATAAGTTAAAGATCAAATGCAGATCAGATAGGATGATGAGATAAGAAGAAATAGGAAATGCATATCAATTTAACATGTTTCGCTTTTATTAAAGCTTCATCAGGGATTGAGAATTTCCTCTCAATCTTTGACGAATTATGTTAGATTGATGTTTCCTATTTGTTCTTTCGCTTATCATACACACGCACACATATGTGTTATATATATAGATAATACACACACACACACATATATATATATATATATATATATATATATATATATAATTATAGATGTATAGATAGATAGATAATTATATATATATATATATGAAGAGATAGATAATTATATATATATATATAAGATTCGACAATTCATCATTATTACCTTTTTTTCTTTTTTTTACTACAAAGTTGAAATAGAAAGACCGTAGCTAAATTGTCATCTTAAAATTTCATTGTATGTATGTAATTAATGGAGAAGGCCACATTAAATACATTGACAAGGAAGGAAATTGTTTTAAAATGAATATTTATTGTATATTAGACAAAAAACAAAATGTATTTTTCCTGGACTTACTGGTATAGATAAGTGAGAAAGGCTACTAAAAATGGTTCTTCGCATTTTAGTATGGAACGCTAATTCACACCTGTTGTTAAAAAGATGTCGTAAGAAAAAAAGAAAAAAATAGAAAAATCGCCATAAATAATCTGTAATTGATAATTCGATACTTAATTATCTTGAGTGTTGTGATGATGATTAATTCATTGCAGACTTCTGGTAATAGCGCGCCCGCACACACACACACACACACACACATAGTGTAGACAACTGATAATTGATTATGTCGATGGTAATGATGTATTTAGTTACCTGGACATTTTCATAAAGAACTCATAGATGTATTACTTCTGTATATCTCCTGCCACTGAATATTCAAATAGCCTGCAATAATTATACTTGTACTCCTCCTCCTCCTCAGCTTCCTCAGCTTCCTCCTCCTCCTTCTTGCATATTAAATGTTTGCATACACAGACTGACATCTGGCGATGAAGGAAGAAGCCACCGCCTCCAACAGCCCCCCCCACCATCTCCACCACCACCACCAACAACAACAACCCCCATTTCTGTAACTCATTTTCCGTCGGAGTAAGTTCCGTTCCGGTTGTAAATGTTATTCGACCAACCATTTTCTTCTTTCTGGAATGCTATTCGGAAAATTTCGTAATGACATTTTTTTTTTTTTTTATACTTTTCTTTTTTGGTCTAGTAATATCGATAACAAGTTGACACCACAACCACCACCAGGGAATGTAGCAATAATCACAATCATATTGCGAGTGTCAAACACACACACACACACACACACACACAGGTACATTCCTACGTAATAATTTAAATAAAACGTGTGCTAAAATGCTACGATTTAACCCACTTCCCGTAATTTGACCAAATGTAATTAAGGACTCCTTGGTCGAAGCGAGGATTTTTCAAAACACTGCAACACACATACTCTCTCTTATATATATATATAAAAACCTAAAGAGCCAGGTTTAGGTTTGCTCTACTTCGTGCATTGAGCACTTTACGTAGTTGCTTTACTCGTTTTAGAGGGTTTTTTTTTTTTCTTTGGACTCTGAGCTTGAATTCTGGATGATTGTTTTCGCCTAAATTTCATGGCCTTAGTTCTTTTTTTTTTTTCTATTCCTCATTTATCCTTGGATATTGGTTTGTTCAAATACAAGCCGAAACACCCAAGGTTTTTCCAAGTGAGTACCACCATTTATATATATATATATATATATATATATATATATATATATATATATATACATACACAAGTATATGATTGGTGTATACGGAATAAATTCCAATAACCAAGAAATACTATTTTTAAAAGAGTGCTCAATACAGAGTAGAGCAAATAAAATTATTTATTCGAAAATTATAATATAAACATGTTAAAATCACTACAAAAATAGCCATTTTGTTTACCAATATTAAAGCATTAAATAATTATTATAACCTTAAAGTGGGTTGTCAAGTTTTTTGAATTTCCGTATACTTGTTTTTGATTGGTCATTTCAACTTATGTAACAGCGTTTCCGCTTTGCGAGGGGTGTTTGAGTGATAAGAAACCAGAAGTGTTGAAACAAAATGGCAATTTTTGTAGTGATTTTATAACATGTTTATGTTAGAGTTTTCGAATATATATATATATATATATATATATATATATATATATATATATATATATATATATATAAGTGCAGTGTTCCATTTGATCAGATGAAGGAATGTCGTTCAGGCCGATTACTAAGGGAAGTGTGCTCAATATTAAAGACAGAGCATATATGAGAAAAATAGATGTGTGGACATAGGAATCCTCACTGATTATATTCCGACTCTTGAAGCTGATTGGGGGTGTAGTGGTTAGCAAGCTTGTCTCGCTAGAACATTTACGACTGAGTAGTGAGTTCGATCCTCACTGGGTGCCTCATAATTTTGGCCTTGTGCCACATCTAAGGTATGCTTGAAAATTCACTATGTATATAATGTCAGTTAATTGAAAACAAATTATAAAATAAATAAAAACAAAGCTGTTTCATCATACAACAGATTCCCAAGAGTATTAATGGAGTAGATATTTTCGCCTCTCACCCGTTTCACACGCTTCTCCGGTCTTTTTAACGGTAGTGCTTTATCCCCCCATGTTTAGGGCTGCGATTTCTGTTCCTTCTTTCATTCCTAGTAACCCCTTCCGTCTTAGTGTTTTTACCTCCTTGTTTGGGGCGAATTAATTTTAACAAAATAGGATTCTTCTCTGATATTAACGTCTTCAAGGCTAATTTCATTTGTTATCTAAACTACGTATCGTCAAAATATACGCTTCTTGCTCCCTCCCTGTACGCTCTTAAAACAACCTCATTCAATAAATCTCTATCTTCAGTGGCTCTTTGGCCTTGTATTTAGTGAAAATTAGTTAAAATAAACAATCAGGGTATAACTTTTTTAAATTTATTACCCTCTCGACGACACCTCAGACGTAGTAGTCCTAGGGAATTTGTAATTCACATATTGTTGGGGGTGCTTTACATGGTCCATGCAGAACAGATCTAAGTTCCTTTGGGACAAATGCGCTCAACCCATTGATCCAGAGCGTGACCGGCGTTTCCAGAACCTCGCTACAGGCGGTGGCACTGACCCAGGGGTCATGCAAAAAAGGGCAAGACGACATGGCCCTAATCGCTCACAGCACACAGGACCGTCACCGCAACACCCTGTGTACTTCGATGAGGTCAGCTTAGAACCAACTGTCATTGAACACCAGGCCACTTTAAAGAAGCTGGCTATCACCGAGTCCGGGTGATTGGCGGCTAGGAGCGCAGCGTTTTTTTCCCCGTTCAGACGAGAATCTGTTGAATTAACCTGCTCGAGATGTCCGATCCATAAATCTTAATATTAAAATTTGACGCATGCCTAGTAACATTACGTTAGGTCGATTTAGTATAGTGCTCATAAGATCGCTAAAATATATAGTCAAATATTTAGCGCAGCACACACACACACACACATATATAATAATAATAGTTTTCAGTATATATATATATATATATATATATATATATATATATATATATATATATATATTTCCAAGAGTATAGAATCCAGGTAGAACTCAATGTCCAGGACAGAGCAAGAATATAATATAAAAGGCTCAAATACTAATATTCCATGGTTATAATTTATTACATTGGAATTTGTAGCTCTGATGAATTGGATCGTGATTACGATTCCAATGTAATAAATTATAACCATGGAATATTAGTGTTTGAGCCTTTTATTATTACACACACACACACAGATAGATGGCCTGAAGATTGCGTACAAGCATAAAACAGAGTGTCTTCGCCTGGTGTTGACATCAATCTCAATTTTTATATTCTGCATTTACATACGCTCTATCATTGATATTGAGCATTTTATCCATTTTATACAGCATAATTTAAAATTAGATATTTATCATATATAGTGGGTGTGATAGGTAAATTGCCGCCATTTCTTATTTTTAATATTGCCCATGCGCAATGATAGTTTTTGGTTTTATCGACTGCTCAGTATAGTAGGGTCAGTTGGGCACCGTCTGTGAGAAAAACATCAACATGGCGCAATTGAGTTGAGTGAGAGACCAACAAAACGCCTTGGAACACCAAAGATGAACTAAATGCAAGGATTATGGCAGCATTCACCAACATAAGAAGGAGACTGTTGAGAAAAGTTGCAAGTAATTCCAAACTCCGTTCTGAAGACAGCGGTAGAAGCCAATGGTGATTTTTATTGAATAAATTTACTCTTTAGTATTTCAAGATAATGTAACTGAGATGTCCGTGTTAGTTTCATTTTTGAGTAATTTAACCGACAATTTATCTATCGCACGCTCTATTTATGTCGGGATAAAATATAAATCCAATATCGATCGGATTTCGACAGAATGTTAAAATAAAGAACAAATAGAAAACGTTTATCAATCTAACACGTTTCAATTTTATTAAAACTTCATCAGAGAATAAGATATGGAGAAAAAGAACAACACCATTTCTTTCTTCTTACCATAATTCATTCTCTGATGAATCTGTAATAAAAGTGAAACGTATAAGACTGATAAAAGTTACCTATTTTTCTTCATTTTATCATGCAATATACTTATTTGTTCTA
>OZ010608.1:4107950-4110450 GCA_963932145.1 Acanthosepion lycidas | reverse complement strand
TATATATATATATATATATATATGGTATGTATATATATGGTATGTATATATATGGTATGTATATATATGGTATGTATATATATGGTATATATATATATGGTATGTATATATATGGTATATATATATATATATGTTATGTATATATATGGTATATATATATATATATGGTATGTATATATATGTTATATATATATATGGTATATATATATATATATATATATATATGCAATGTATATATATATGTAGAAATATATATATATGGTATGTATATATATGGTATATATATATATATATGGTATGTATATATATGGTGTATATATATATATATATATATATATATATATGCTATGTATATATATATATATATATTGGTAGATATATATACATATATGCTATGTAGATATATATATATACATATGCAATGTGTATATAGGCAGATATATATATATATGGTATGTATATATAGGTAGATATATATATATGGTATGTATATATAGGTAGATATATATATATGGTATGTATATATATTTATATATATGGTATGTATATATAGATATATATTATATATATATATATTATATATGGTATGTATATATAGGTATACATATATATATATATATATATATATATATATATATATATATATATGGTATGTATATTTAGGTATATATATATATATGGTATGTATATTTAGGTATATATATATATATGGTATGTATATATAGGTATATATATATATATATATGGTATGTATATATAGGTATATATATATATATATATATATATGGTATGTATATATAGGTATATATATATATATATATGGTATGTATATATAGGTATATATATATATATATATATGGTATGTATATATAGGTATATATATATATATATGGTATGTATATATAGGTATATATATATATATATGGTATGTATATATAGGTATATATATATATATATGGTATGTATATATAGGTATATATATATATATGGTATGTATATATAGGTATATATATATATGGTATGTATATATAGGTATATAGATATATATGGTATGTATATATAGGTATATATATATATATATATATGGTATGTATATATAGGTATATATATATATATATATATATGGTATGTATATATAGGTATATATATATATATATATATATGGTATGTATATATAGGTATATATATATATATATTGGTATGTATATATAGGTATATATATATATATATATATATGGTATGTATATATAGGTATATATTATTATATATATATATATGGTATGTATATATAGGTATATATATATATATTATAGGTATATATATATATATATATGGTATGTATATATAGGTATATATATATATATATATATATGGTATGTATATATAGGTATATATATATATATATATATATGGTATGTATATATAGGTATATATATATATATATATATATGGTATGTATATATACGTATATATATATATATATGGTATGTATATATACGTATATATATATATATATATATATATATGGTATGTATATATACGTATATATATATATATATATATATATATATATATGGTATGTATATATACGTATATATATATATATATATGGTATGTATATATACGTATATATATATATATATGGTATGTATATATACGTATATATATATATATGGTATGTATATATACGTATATATATATATATATATATGGTATGTATATATATGTATATATATATATATATATGGTATGTATATATACGTATATATATATATATATATATGGTATGTATATATACGTATATATATATATATATGGTATGTATATATACGTATATATATTTGGTATGTATATATACGTATATATATATATGGTATGTATATATACGTATATATATATATATATATGGTATGTATATATACGTATATATATATATATATATATGGTATGTATATATACGTATATATATATATGGTATGTATATATACGTATATATATGGTATGTATATATACGTATATATATATATATATGGTATATATATATATGGTATGTATATATAGGTATATATATATATATATGGTATGTATATATAGGTATATAATATATATATGGTATGTATATATAGGTATATATATATATATGGTATGTATATATATATATATATATATATGGTATGTATATATATATATGTATGTATATATAGGTATATATATATATATATGGTATGTATATATAGGTATATATATATATATATGGTATGTATATATAGGTATATATATATATATATGTATGTATATATAGGTATATATATATATATGGTATGTATATATAGGTATATATATATATATATGGTATGTATATATAGGTATATATATATATATGGTATGTATATATAGGTATAATATATATTTGTATGTATATTAGGTATATATATATAATAATAGTAGTATATTATATATATTATATATATGTATATATATATAGGTATATATATATATA
>OZ010608.1:4082950-4102950 GCA_963932145.1 Acanthosepion lycidas | reverse complement strand
CCTACAGAAAAAAAAATCTCATGGGTTCAAACCAGATGATCGGGCGGCCAACGCTATTTGTGTTGCAGTTACCGATTCGTTGTTCTTGATAAACGTTTCCACAATGAAAGCTTGATGCTCACCGATCCAATTCATGTTGGCAACTCAAAACGAAATCAAACAAAATGGCATTATATGTCAGTCAGTTATGTGCCATGCGTGATACACGCTGAGGCGATCATGTATCTTTCGATACAAGACTGACGAGGCAGATTTTTCTTCTCACAGTAGGTTGCCATTTCTTTCTGCGGCAGACCAGCTGCTACTGCCACCCAAAACTATAGAACCTGATCTGTCCTGCTATTTACCCATAGCTGGGAGGAGAAGAAGAGGATTCATACCTTTTCCAGGGGTATTAGCACGTCAGTCAGTTATGTGCCATGCGTGATACACGCTTAGACGATCATGTATCTTTTAATACATGACTGACGAGGTATTTCTTCATGCCATCCAAGGCTATAGAACCCAGTCTGTCCTGCTATTTATCCATAGCTGGGAAGAGAAGAAGAGCATTCATACCTTTCCCAAGGGTATTATTAGCACATAAGTGAATATAAATGGATTCAACTGAAATTTGATTTCGAAAATAAAGATACATTTTTCGTTCATAACTCTATTTTGATTTTATTAAACTTGCAAATATGTCCGATCATTTTGCCATACCCTGTATATCAAACCAAATCTGTTTATCACTGTTAATTTCTAGCACTCAGAGTAGGCAATGGGTTTGTTGAATCTTTCAAAGAAAGATAATCTTTTTTCGCAGTGTTCTTTATAAATTCCTTGAAGACAAGATTCTTCTCTCTTTTTTGCTAATAGTAATAACAACCGTTTCCCTATAAGGAAACATTTGGTATTTTTTGCCCAAGCAACCAGTACTGTTTTCGGTTGAGATTTATAAAATCTTTCTCTTGAAACAATTTTCAGGAAACCAATTTTCTCAAGTCCAGTAACTGTTATTGTTCTTTCCGGTACTGATAACAGTTTCCTTCCTAAGCATTTCTTTGAAGTCGTGTGGAACGCTAACATCTTGATAATATGATTATTTTCTCTTCAAGTTACATGTGCTATCCCTTTTAATTGTCGCTGCTGTCCTGAAAGTCCCCAAGTGATGTATTTTCTGTTATTGGGTACAGTTTTTTGGAAATACTCTAATGTTCCAAAGAACACACACACATACACACACATTGAATAGTTTTGTGACAACGACAGTATTTACAAATTCCTACATGCATACTCACATCATACTAGTGTGTGTGCATGTGTGTAGAAATACTAGTCGGTACTAAAACGTTTCTTGTCTTGACTGACTTTTCCAAATCAATATTCCAGTGACCAAATATCCGAATGTTGATCTGATTTTGGTAAGTGGGTCAGGACGATAACTTTTCAGCATCTGTTTTTATGGCTCATCAGTTATTTCTGTGTTATTTAAAACTGAAAAAATATGTTCAATTGTTAGAATATTTTTGTCCACATAGAAATCTTACTATATTACCCATAGATGAGGGGATGGTATAAATTAATATCTTTCACAAGTGTATTTGCGCACAACTGAATGTAATGAACGTGACTGGAATTCAAACTCAGCTCTCCAATTTATTATTCCAAGCTGCTACTCATTCCATGATCCATGACCCCTTTCAGCATTCTTCTTATATATATATATATATATATATATATATATATATATATATATATATATTATAGCTCGGAATAATAAATTGGAGAGCTGAGTTTTAAATCCAGTCATGTTCATTACATTTAGTTGTGCGCAAATACACTTGTGAAAGATATGAATTTATACCATCCCCTCATCTATGGGTCAAATAGTAAGATTTCTATGTGGAAAAAATATTCAAGCAATTGAACATATTTTATATATTTATTGAACATATTATGTATATATATGGTTCTGCACAAGCCTTCATCACTTTAATCAAATCACTTGTGTGGGTTTTCTGGTGGCTTACCTTGATTTCTTAAATGCCACTTAAGATTATCGCACAAAATTTCATAACTGAATCAATAAGCTGTCAGATCCTCTACGTCGAAACCGACAGGACAGTCCATTATATATATATATATAATATATATATATGAAGAGGATAAAATTCAGGTATAGCTCAATGTACAGTACAGAGCAAGAATATAATATAAATATTAATAAGGCTCAAACACTAATATTCCACCGTAATAATTAATATTAGTGTTTGAGCCTTTTTTATTATATATATATACACATACACACACACAATATTAATACATGAGTTAATGCTGTATGCATGTGAGTATGTGCATATATATATATATATATATATATATATATATATATATAAATAATAATAATAATAATAATAATAATTTTTACATATGTACAGAAACTGGAAGTTGATCTTGTCCGTATGTAAAAAGTATAATAAATAATTATTGCTCTACTCTTGGTATTGAGCCCTCTTTTGAATTAATGCTTTGAACGTTAGAATTTATATTATTTTCATTCTCATTCCATTTGGAGATAAAATATAGTTTTCAGCTATGTTATATTAATGGATTAAAGTGCTCAATATCAGTGATAGTGTATGTAAATATAAAAGTGGACATTAAAGTCAACACCCTATCAGTTTCCTGCTTAAACACAATCGTCAGGTATGATGCCTAACGATTGTGTTTAGCATGGAACAGACTGTCTCCTCTGGATGTTGACTTCAATGTCCATTTTTACACACACACACACACAGACACACACAGATTTTTGATATCCAGCTAAGAAGTGTCCTTTCTATTTTCTCTCTACCCTAAAAATTTATTATTTTTCTTTCACTCAGACCTTGATTATAACTGATAGGGTGTTTTCTATTCCCAGGTAAGATTTCGTTACCAGAGATCCATTTGAAATGCAAATACCTTTCTGAATCCGACATTTATTCGGAACAATCTTCAGCTCAGACTCCCTTGTCTAGAACTTAAGATAACGACCAGACTCACAATAATGATCTATCAATTATAGGGGCTACCTGCAATGCCACTCATTGCCAACCTTTTAACCGGTTGATCAAACGCAATCATCTTTCAGTATTGCAATAAAGATATGGCTACAATATAAAAAGTATATTATTTTTGTGGTTTCTTTTTCCTCTTCTTAGCATGCATTTGTTAGAATTACTGTTTTAATGCTTGATATGATTGTTGATTGATAGCAGCAACCGTTGGTTTATGGCAGTTGCACTAAGCATGATTAAACAGAGATCAGCATATAACTCTATTCACACTGAATCTATTTATTGTTGCCACTGCTTTCTGCATTATGTTTAACTGTTGCTGCTGCTGCTTTTCCTGACCGAAGTTTTCTCTCAAAGAACACTTCAAAACTACCTTCAGTATATAAATGAAGGCTAGAACAAGAATTAATAAAATCATATTGAAATAAATTAGGGAAATCACTTTAAAAAAACCTCTACGTCAAGTTCAGTGAATATCAACTTCACTCTATTTCATTGCATTTCGATTTACTTCATAAACAACAATTGAGGATTTCCAATTATTGAAATCTGCTGTCAGAAGCAATGATGTTAAATTCCTATTATAATCTGTCTTCAAACAATTTCTTGAGCAATTCATTAAGATCATGAGAATTTCTATTCTCATTTTTATTCAATGAAACTTCATCATTAATATAAATTTTTGATAAGTATTTATTTTCATTTTTATTGGCCAAATCATTCTCTAACATTAATATTAATTTTTAACTTGTATTTAGATACATTTTCATTTGTGTAAGATGACGTATTAGCAAACATTATTATTCATGTTTGACAAATATTTATTTACATCTTAATATTTTATTAGATAAAGCAGTGTTAGCCATTATTATTAAGTGTTGACAAGTATTTACAAGTATTTACTGCCATCTTCATATTTTATTAGATGAAGCATTGTCAGCCATTATTATTAATTTTTTACTAGTATTTACTTCTATCTTCATATTTATTAGATTAAGCTTTGTCAGTTATTATTAATTTTAACTAATACTTACTTTTATTCTCATTTTTCCTTAGTCAATCAGTTTTATATATTTTTGACTTGTACTTACTATCATTTACAGATTTTTAGTTTGTTTTTTATTGCAACTTTTTCTGGTTTTTTACCAGATGTTCCTGTGGCAAAACATACATGAATTTGAATCTCAGTCAAAATATCTTATTTCCGATTGAATACTGTCTACTGTCTATTCACTACTACAGATTGACGGACTCACAAAAAGTAGCAATAAAATAGAAATAAAAATTTACAATGAAGGTAAATATGAGGAAAGGTGGTTTGGAAATGTTGACATTCACAGAACGTATTGAGGAACAGTGCAAAACAGCTAGAAAACTACCTAACAGACTTATCTTTACTCTACTTCCCCCCCCCTACAAATAAAAGTCTTAAGAGCCACTCAAGACAGAAGGTTTCTTTTATGAAAGTAAGAATTGTAGATTGAGGATATATCGGAGGTAACAATGGAATCTAGACTTGAATGGTTAAGATTGTAATGATAAAGGAAGCATTCTCAAGAGAGACTGTTCTGCAGTCAAACAGTTCTTGGAAGAATCTGCCATTGTGGAACTTCCTCTCTATCAATGGAATATAAAGAGAATAAAAATGAATTGGCTCTGTGGACATGTCATGGGGAATCCCAGTTGCAGAGGTCAGTTCTGCTGTAAAGATCTGAAGTGCTAGTGATTGTGTAAGGAAAAGGAAGTGAACTCGTTCAAATGAATAGCACAACAGGGAAATCTAGAGTTTTGAGAAGGTAACGGGAAACCACTCAGTCATTTCCAAGAATTAATGACAACTCAGCAGCCATAAAGAAAAGGAAAATGTAGAGAACCATGACCGTCTACACTTGGAAGGGACATTGCAGATTTTAGGAAATCCCTTAAAAAGTGGCTGAACATCTTATTCTGGAGACAATTCTTATGCAAATATAAAAAGAATGAAATCTCGAAATGTGATGTCTAATGTATATTGATTTTAAACATCACTCCTAAACTAGTCTGGGTTAACATCATCCCCACTCGCTAGACATTAAAAAGATGATCGCACAATAAGCTAAGATAGTGAGGAGCATGTTAAAATGATTCAAAATTATATATATATATATATATATATATATATATAATAAAAAATGTTGGAGTAAAAATCTACTGTATGTAGAATTTACTTTTAAAAACTGCTCAATACAAAGTAGAGCAATATATCATTAGTACATTTTTATTACAAGAGATTATAAAAAAAAAACATTTTGAAATCACTACACAAAATCTTTTGTGTTTCAATTAATTGTACTTCTTCATGCAATAAGTTACTTACAATGGCCTGAAGAAATAAAATCATAATATTGAGATATCTATATATATATATATATATATATATGAAGGAAAATATATATATATATATATATATATATATATATATTTAATATGTTTTTTATGGCTATGGTGTTTATACCGGTATTTATCAGTTGTCGACGATAAAATGAATGCAACTAATTTTTTAATTTACTAGTATTTCTTTTAATCTTGTTTCTGCTGCTTTTTTTTCTTAATATTCTCCAGACCAACATTCTGTGATCATTATGTATGCAACACCTTATCAGAAATAAAGGATGAATCCAACTTTTTTCTGTATTTCAGCTGCTTAAAATGTATTTCAGCTGACGTAAAATGACAGCCACGAATGCTTGAATAATAATAATAATAATAAAGAAACAGCATCAAAATTCAATGGGAACAACTTTAGATCCCAACTTGATAGTCTTTCAAAAAAAAAATGGATATTTTTGAATCTTCCTCAAGCTAAAGAAGAATCAAAAATATTGATTGTTTTTATCGATTCAGAAGTCATGTCCAACTCTTAGAATTGATGCAGCATAAAATCGATCACTAACTTTATATATATGTATATATATATATATATATTATCCCTCACCACTAGCATGACTCAGAGTTTCATGCACAATGCAATCTTCAGGGGTTGAGTTTGGACTGAATGTCACGTAACTTGAATTTTAAAGAATATATCTGGTTATTGCAGTGTTGTCACTCTTATATATTATACTATGATTACAGTTTTTTTTTAATTTAAAAAAATTATATTTGGTATTTTAAATAAACAGGATTTCTAGATGTATGTAAAAAATATTTTAGAATTTATTTTTGAGTTGTGAATATTAATTTTTTATTTAAAGGGAGATTACTAGTTCTTATATATAATATTATATGTGTGTGTGTTTTTGCGCTATTTACAAATGTAAAGTTTGAAACTATGCTTATGCCATTGATATCTCCATATATTTTTAATTTTTGAAAGTTTTCTGAATTTTCAAAATAATTTTTTTTAAACTTATTTTTTAAACTTTTGTTGTGGTGGATTTTTTTTTTTTTTTTTTTTTTTTTTTGAAAGCACCTGCTCAAACATTGGCACAAAGTAATCATTTATCTTAAATGAAATGTAAATTTATATATATATATATATATATATATATATATATATATATGTATATATGTATGTGTGTGTATGTAAATTTTTGTTCATTAATTATATATTAATTTGATTTTTAATTAAAAATTATATCCATTTTCCATTTTTATTTAAAATAAATCTTTTTGTAAAAAAAAAAAAAAAAAATGTGTCTTCTTGCGCAGAACAACTAATTCCAATAATTCTGTAAAAAGTCAGGGATCGATTTTGCATTCTCTCGATATTATGAACAGGACTCCCTTTTCTAAAATGATAACAAATCAATACCTTTCAATTCTTACAAATATTGTGGCCCAAGGAAGATCTAGAGAACATTAATTTATGAAAAGATTATTTTCCTAAAAATAAGATGTCTCTATTTTTTATGAATGGAGCAGCCTATTTAAATAATGTCACAATCAGTTCACATTTTTCCCTGCTCTTCTGAACAGGAGTAGAGGTTTATCCCTTGTTTGTTGTTTAGGACTTGGTTTCCAGTTCTCTCTCAAGTTTTTTCCTTCTCTTTCATTTCTGGTGACCACTTGTGTCTTGGTGGCATTATCTCCTTGCTTGGGGTGGTACCTATTACTCTGTAACCCTTTGTTTGTGTGGCTCTTGCTGGGTGAACATCATTGTACAGAAAAGTAAAGAATTAACAAGTGGGAATGAATCATCAAAGAAATTCGGATTTTTTTCCTTGTGTTTTTTTTTATTTTATTTCCAGAAAGTCATTAAAATTCACAAACCAAACTGCTGACCTGGTTATTAAGGCTATGAAGGGATTCTATTGTTTACCTCAGGGCCGGCCCTAGAAACTTCAGGTCCCAATTGAAAACATTTGGACGAATATGATTGAATGGGTGAAAGAACATGGACAAAGAGGCACAGTTACTTAGAAGCAATAAAAGACATTAAATTTTTGGAGAATCATGATGGCCAATATCCTGAAATAACATTGCAAATAAAGGAAAATTATTTAATTCAAGTACACTTAAATATTTTAAAATAATATATCAGAATATATATTAAAAAAATAGTAACTTTTTAAAAAATTCAGTAACAAGTTAAAATTAGCGTTTTCTCCAAAAAATCAGCAATAGCATGTTAGGGAAATGTTGCAATGTATTCTGGTCTTTGATAAGACCTGAGTAGATGACTCTAGTGTGAGAACCTTCAGGCATGGTATCCAATTAGAGACACAGTGTCCAATTACAGGTATAGTGTCCAATTAGAGGCATGGTGTCCAATTAGAGACACAGTGTCCAATTAGAGGCATGGTGTTCAATTAGAGGCACGGTGTACATTTAGCTCAAAAACAGTCCTTATCTGTTGTTCTTAAAAGCAATAAAAAGATTTATGCAATTTACCTTGAGTTGCTCATGTTTATAGTTCATTTAATCCATATTTTCCTGGTATCAGTTTAAACTGACTCTTCTTTTCCATATAACTAAATTATTATTATTATTATTATTATTATTATTATTATTATTATTATTATCTGTAAGTTTGGAAAGTGAAAATTCCATTGAAATATGCTGAAAATTTTCCAAATTTTGATTTGAAAATAAGAATATATAAATCTTAAGCAAAATGGGCATAATATATTTTTTTAAAAATAGCATCTGTTTAATTCATACCAGATAATCCATATGCATATCCTATAATCTATTTTGGAAAGTGAAAATTCCACTGAAATATGTTGAATAATCTCCATGTTTATATCTGGAACCAAGAAAAGATGAAATTTAAGCAAAATGGTTGCAATATATTGAAAAAAAAGTGCCTGTTTAAATAGAAAGATATGAGATAACACAGTTACGATGTTTAGTTGCATATTACCTCTCATTTATTTTAATTTCATATTCACATTTTTATGGTGTTTGGCTAGATACAAGTACTGATAGCCTATGATTCTGGGTAAGCATTAGCTTTTTAAATACTGATAGTCTGTGATTTAAGCCCTTTTAAGGATTAATTGATTCATATTTATGGTTTATCAACCCTTTATAAAATATTTTCTTGATCATAAGAATTTTTTTTGCGATAATGGTTTAGCGATTTAATTTTTACTAAGTAACTGATGGGAGAAGTGGATTTATACCATTTGCAAGGTGTAAGGGAATATAATGAACCCAACAGGAATTGAAACCTGGCCTGCTGAGTAATAATTCTGAGCCATTATCCATTACACTGCTTGTACATGCAAGCTTACAGAACCTGATATTCTCAAGCAATCACACATCTAGGTACTGACCAGACTTGATGTTGATCATACGAAAACCAGTGTTTCAAAGTGGTATGACCATAAGCCCCTTTTGAAGGAGAAAAACAGGTGGACTTTTATACCATCAAAATGATATATATATATCTGAATAAAAGATCAAATAATTCAAGGAATGATGAAAACATATTATCCATAATTCCAAACAATACTGAAAAGGTCAAAGAGCACAGCAACCAAAAGCCAGCAACCAAATTAAGAACCAGAAGGATGTTCCCAGAACAATGATAGTATTAGTAATAATAATTCTGTTCAACATGATTCTTTACTTGATTTGTTCCTTACCTCCTCTCCTGGCTCTTGTTGAGCCTCGCAACTCTGTCAATTTGGATCATGCTGTAGTGTCTGTCGATGTTTCTGTTGACTTATTTATTAGACATGAGCCCCCTATTCATAAGACTCCTTCCTATTACCCGTGTCTCCATTGGGACTCATTTTCTGATTTTCTACATGATACCCCTTGGAGTGAAATTTTTAAACTTCCTTTTGAGAATTGTGCAACTGAGGTTTCTTTTTTGGTTAAAATCCGGCATCAATGCTTTTGTGCATCTCAGAAATACCAAGTGAGGCCACAATATTCTTCTTGGTTCACCCCTGCCTGGTCAGCTGCTATAGCCCTCAGAAATCACTTTTTTTCAGGCTACATGATAGTTCAAATTACTACAGACACGTCTTTGTGTCCCACTCATAATAATTGTAAATGTCTCTTCTATGAGTTTAAATATTTGTTCACTGATAGAGTAAAAGGCACAGGATAGATTTTAAGAAGTTTGGTTTTCATTATTACTGGTAGATATGTAATAGGATTTTAAATAAAGATACTTCTCAATCACTTGTCTCTTCACTCAGTTTGAGATGTTATGATCATTTGCTGATAAAGCAGCATGCTTTGCTCGTAAATACTCTTCCAACTCTACTCTCTATTGATCTAGAGTATCTTTGCATGACTTTTCACATAGAACTGTTTCTACTATGTGATTTGCAAATAACTCCATCCATGGATTCTGCCATATTCTTTAAAGTGGATCACTGCAAATCATACAAACCTAATGGCATCTCTGCAATAGTGAAAGAAATGTTTCCTGATATGACTCTTATTCTTTCTAAACTCTGCAATAAATGTGTTGCTTATTGCTTTCCTGCTTGTTGGAAATCCTCTTCTGTAGTTTTTTGTTTTAAGAACTCTCTGGAACTGTCTGATCCTTTCTTACTGTCAGCCTATTAGTATTCTGCCTCTTTTTGACAAAGTCCTAATGGTTCTAATCAACTCTGAATTGATTAATCAGGGTCTTCTTTCAAACCAACCATGTATTTCATTTCTCTAAGTCGACTGCTGATATGTTAATGGTTATTGCTGAAATGATATGCATATAACTCTCTCCATGGTTTTTGCTATCATCTTCACACTGGATCCTTAAGAAATGTGCTCCTTAACCATATCCTGTTCTCTCTAAACTCTACAATAAATGCCTGGCTGCCCCTTGCTTTCCAGCCTGTTGGAAATCCTCTTTAGTTCCAGTCTTTAAGAACTTCGGTAATTTGTTCCTAATTTTCATCAACAACCTTCTCAATTTTATCTTGACTTCAGTATCTATGCTGATGGTACAACTATCTGGTAAAGTCTGTTAAATTTGATATGGTCAAATTGGCAGCTGATCTTAAAAAATGACATTCAGTTTGTTGTTAAGATCCAGAGACGGATAAGCAATGTAATTGGTCCTGATCCGGCATCTCATCTTCAGTCGCTCTCTCATAGATGTGCCGTTGCCTTCCTCTGTCTTTTCTACAAATACTTTCATGGTAACTGCTCCGAGGAGCTACTTTTGCTAGTTACCAGGCTGGCACTAGGCTGGCATCATGGTCCCACCGTTTCACTATCAAAATGGTTAAATGTAGCCATCTCTTCTATTCTAATAGCTTCATGTCTCGCACCTTCGGTCTGTGGAATTCCGTTCCTATTACTTGTTTTCTTGATAGCTATAATCTCCAACTATTCAAATGTAATGTCAATCGACATCTCCAAATTCCCTGACCTTCTCTTCATCCTTTCCTCCATCACGCCACTTTATTCTCGCTCCCACTCTGTAACCCCTTGCGTACTAGGGGCATCCCGCGTTGCTTGGGGTGAAATGCTTAAAAAAAATGGGACAAGAAATGGCATATTAATTTTAATGCCTCCAAAACAAAACTGCTCTCTTTTAATCAACTTAAAGAAATGGTTTTGCCTTCCATTAGCATGGCTGATGCTAACCTTCAAAGGAGTAACTCATTGTGAGTTCTCAAACAAATGATGTGGAACAATTATATTGAATCAGTTACTGGTTCTACTGTATGGAAAGTTCTTTCACTGTGTCATGCCAGAAGCTTTCTTACGCCTTTATAAGTCTACCATTCATCCATGCATTGAATATTGCTGTTACAATTGGGCTATGCATCTAGCGATTCTTGACAAAATCCAAAGAATCTGGAATGTTATTTCCAGACCTATGTTGGCTTCAGTCACTTTCTCACCAGCATAACATTGCTTCTTTGAGGCTTTTCTATTAATATTTTTGTGGTAACTCTTCTGATGAGTTTTCTTCTGTGGTACCTGACTTTCAGGAATTGAAGTGCGATACTAGACTGGAAGCTAGGTCTCACCATTTTACAGTTGAAAATGCTAGATATAACCATAAGTTCTCTTGCAATTCTTGTTTGTAGAACTGCTTCTTGCTTTGATCTTCAAAATTTAAATGCAATTTTAATCATTATTATTATTTATCCCCTTGAATTCTATTCCTTCATTGTTTTCTCTTTTTGATGATGATTTTCACACATTCTCTCACTCTCAATGACCATTCGTGTCTTAGTGGCTATATTACCTTGACTGGGTTGAAATGATTAAAAACAAAAATTATCTGAGAATATCAGACGTATTTTCACGGAATGATGATAGAAAATGTACAGATATAATAAAGAAGTAATTAAGATTTACTCTAGTATAATCTAAGGAAATTACCTGATCCAATGGGATAATCCTGCACAATCTAGCTTTGGATTTAATATTACATTATTATCAATTTCAGCTTAATACAAAGACTGGTGGCTTATATTAACTTGCAAGATATCTCAACTTTGTATGTTGAAAAAGCAATTTCTAAGCCTGTTTGGGTGCGTAAATAAGGACTCTTATATATCAAATACAATAGCTATCAATTGATCTTTTACCTGAGCTATACAGATTTTAATCTAAAATTTTATTTCATATATTTTAGCTTTATTTTATACAGTTCATAATAATAGCATATTTCTTGGTATATAAGAAGGCCGGAGAGAGCATATCTGCCAAAAACCAATTACTAAACTAACAACAAGAACATTTTCATTATAATAATAATAATAATAATAATAATAATAATAATATTTAATCTGAGGGCATCAGAGATATTTTCTTGGAAAGGCAATATCAAATGTAGACAGATTTAAAAGGGAAAAATTTAGGTCTTACTCAGATACCAGTTCTGGAAACTGACTCATTCAATGCTATATAAATCCTACATCATTAAGATTTAGATTTAATATGACAATATTTTGGATTTCATCTAGGCTCAAGAATTGATTGTTTATGCTATCAACCTACCAGATATCTCAACTTCAAACGCAAGAACCAGACGATATATTTGGCTCTATTTTAAGATATAAATAAGGATTTTTATATATCATCAAATACAGTATATAAGTCTCCCAGCATTTAGATGTAATATGACTGTATTCTGGATGTCAGCTTGATACAAGTACTGTTGATTTATGGTATCTTGGAAAACATTAGCCTGCCAAATTCACATAAAAAATCCAGAAGATATTTTTGAGCCCTTTTAGAGTAGAAAATATATGGTGGCATGCTTAATATACTGTCAAATGAAGTAGTTCAGATAATTAATATTTTATCTGTGCTTTATAGATTTTAATGTTGAAGTTTAGACTTATTCAGTACTTAGCAGATCATAATAATACTGTATTTTTTATGCATAAAACCTACAAACTATTTGCATTTAACATTCAAGTTATAGTGTTTGTCTCTGGCATCTGAGTAAATGACTCAAGGGAACTTTTTAGGAGTTTGATATTATTTAATCTAAGGACATTAGGCACATTTTCTGAGGATGCCTATATGAAATGCACACAGAATAAAGAGCGGAAACAATTAAGTCTTGTTCAGATACTATCTAAGAAAAGTAACTTACATGATGCGATGTGAAGCATTTTTCTTTATATTTAATATTACGATATTATAGATTTCAGCAAAAGAACTGGTGCTTTATTCTATTAACTTACAAGATAGGACAACTTTACATGTTAAAACCAGAAGATATTTTTGAGCCTGTTTTACAATATATATAAGGGTTTTTATATATATATGTATATATATATATATATATATATATGAACCAAAAGAGCCAGGCAAACCTACCTAGGTTTCACCTACACAGATCATCAGGGCACGCCAGCCCTACTGGTGTACCCTGATGATCTGAGTAAGTGAAACCTAGGTAGGTTTGCCTGGGTCTTTAGGTTCATAGTTAGATTTGCTCTACTTAGTGTATTGAGCACTTTGCTTACTTATTTTTACTTTACTCGTGTCGGAGATTCTTTTCTTTGGACTCTGAGCTTGGATTCTAGTCGATTGTTTTCATCTGAATTACATGTTCTTAGTTTTTTCTTTTTTTATTCCTTATTTTTCCTTGGGTATTGGTTTGTTCATTTACAAACCAAAACACCTAAGTTTTTTCCAGATGAGTATAATTACTTATATTTATAAGATTATTATATATATATATATATATATATATATATTTAAAAATATTTTACATCACTACATAAAAATTTTTATGTTTCAGAACTAAAATTGTTCTGTCATCAGGCGATGTTAGTTAACTTTTATTGAAAATGATTTACTTCTGATAACAGAAAACAATAAGGTAGCTTACTTAAGATTTAAAAGGAGCGGAGGAAACAAGATTTTTAAGTTTTTGTGGGTATGTCTAGGTTAACCAATTAAAAGAGTGGTTAAGGTTGAAGCAGAAAAGGGAGAAATAGAGGTCAGAGGTTATGGGTAGCTGTGTAATTCAATCCTGTCTAAATGAAATGACATTGTTTTAGGACATGTCACCCTTAACTAATATCCAGTTATGATCATACATCTAAAATACATTGATGTATTTACTGAGATATATTTAGCAAAAGGTTCATCTTAAAAAATTTTAAGATTTAATTTTTTTGTATATACTTGTGAACTATCTTAAGGGGGCCTCTAGTGTAATTAACTCACTTTTATATATATTATTTTGAACCCTAAAATACAATACTTATTATATTGAATGGACAATAAAAAATGGCAATATTAAATTAAAAAATCAAATGCTAAAGAACGATGGATTCTTAATGTATCTGTTCTTTTTCTTTATTTGTGTGTGTGTGTATATATATATATATATATATATATATATGATAATAAGATGGAGACTTTAATTATCCATTTTGATTATAATTTATTTTGTGAGCAATGAGGTGATCAACAAGTCAGACCAAAATCTCCTCCATAACATTTATGGCAAAGATTTCAGTCTGAAGAGTTGAATACATCGGTTTTCACAAAATAAATTATAATCAAAATGGATAATTAAAGTCTCCATCATTATAATGCTCTGTTGTTTACATTGAGCTCTCCCTGGATTTATATCCTCCTCAGAATTATCCCTTTCGGTCACAAACTGGTAAAACATATATGAAGAGATATAGTCTTAAAGTGTGCTATATTTATGGGATAAAGTGCTCAATATCAGAGATAGAGCATTTGTAAATATAAAAGTGAACATAGAAGTCAACACTTAGAGGCGACAGTCTGTTTCATGCTATATGCAATCGTCAAGCCACATGTGCTTTTATTTTTCTCGGCTATTTATATATATACGGGTCAGTGGTGCATTGTGGGAAGTCTATTATGGCGGTTGTTTTACCGGAAGTCGTTTATTTATTTATTTGGGTTAAATTATTTTGCTTGTTTTTATTTTTTGTTTCTTATTTATTTTTTTTAATTGATCTTTTTATTAACGTAGTAAAAATTTGTTTATGTCACTTATTTAATAGTTTTGTTTTGGTTTGAGAATTTAATTAAAGCTATTTATTTGATTTTGGGGTTGATTGTTGTAGTTTGTTCTAACTATTATTTTGGCAGGAACAGTTTTTAATTTGTGTTTATTTGGGTTGATTATGTTTATTTGTTTTTTCTAACGGTAACTTTATTGGGATTGGTTTGTTTATATATTTACTCGGATGAATTTAGGTTGATTTATTTTACTTGTATATTTTCTCTTTTTCGGTTTTTCGATTTTTAAGTAACGTAGTATTTATTTATTTATTTTTTATTATTATTATTTTTTTTTTTTTTTATCATTATATAACAGTTATAAGTATTTTTTCGTCAGATTTTTTTGGTTTGATTTTTTAGTCTAACTAATATTTTGGTCATAATGGTTTGCTAATTTGTTTATTATTTACTTTATTTATTTGGGTTCGTTTTTTGGTTTTTTTTTTGTTATTATTATTATTCTTTTTCGTCTATTCTAACAGGTGTGATTTGATAATTTGTTTGGATTAATTAATTTAGCTTATTTTATTGTTATTTTGTTTATTTGTTTATTTATTTGTTTTTATTTTGTTTTTTTCGTTTTCAATTTTTTAAGTACGGTAGTAAAAATTTGTTTTCATGTCTGCATTTTGAGATGAGCTCGGATCTTTTATTTAATAATTTATTTTGGTCTGGGAAAGTAATGATAGCTATTTTTTCCTCCAAGCAAAGTTTGCAAGTTTTTAATTGATTGTTGAAGGCTGATGATCTTTTCATTATTTTCCAAGATATGTTTGGTGTAATGTGCGTTTTGTTTTTAATTCCCCAGATATACTTAGAAAGCATTGTACTGTTCGCATATTTGCTATTTGTGAAAACACAAATTAAAAACTGTTCCTGCCAAAATAATAGTTAGAACAAACTACAACAATCAACCCCAAAATCAAATAAATAGCTTTAATTAAATTCTCAAACCAAAACAAAACTATTAAATAAGTGACATAAACAAATTTTTACTACGTTAATAAAAAGATCGATTAAAAAAAATAAATAAAAAACAAAAAATAAAAACAAGCAAAATAATTTAACCCAAATAAATAAACAAACGACTACCGGTAAAACAACCGCCATAATAGACTTCCCACAATGCACCACTGACCCGTATATATATAAACAGCCGAGAAAAATAAAAGCACATGTGGCCTGACGATTGCATATAGCATGAAACAGACTGTCGCCTCTAAGTGTTGACTTCTATGTTCACTTTTATATTTATATATATATATATCTATATATATATATATATATATATATATATATATATATATATATATGAAGAAATATAGTTTTAAGGTGTACTTTATTTATGGGATAAAGTGCTCAATATCAGAGATAGTGTATGTAAATATAAATATAAAAGTGAGCATTGAAGTCAACACTCAAAGGTGACAGGCTGTTTCATGCTGGACACAATCCCCTGTTGCCTCTGAGTTTTGACTTCAATGTTCACTTTTATATATATATATATATATATATATATATATACAAACAATATAAATTATTTTTTGATAGCAAGATGAATAAAAAGACAAAAGGAAAAGTAATCTTAGTCACCATGATTCATCCTCTGAGGGACTTTATCAAAATAGATGTAGGATTTATTTTGTTGCATGTGTTTATATACAAGAGCAAGGACGTTATTGGTTTATCAAGGATCTTAAACTTGAGAACATTCATGAATATTCATCAGGTGGTTGAAAGCTCAGTCAAATTCTATGGAGGATACAAAGTGCCATAATTCAAAGTCTGGTATGGCAAAAGTAAGCAAGTAATATTCAAGAATTTTTTTTTAATAGATGAATATTGTTTAAATTATGATCAGATTGTTATGGTTAGGGATGGATGTACGTGCTGTACATCTTCAAAAACACAAGCTAATCGATCTAATCATTTCCTTTTAATTTTTCAATATATTTGTGGTTGTGCATGCTGACTTGGGAAAATAGTAATTCAGGAAAATACAGGGTGTCCATAAAGTTCGTGTGCACTTTAATGTTATTATTTTAAAAAATGCACACTGACTTTATGGACACCCTGTGTATAATATATATATATATATATATATATATATATATATATATATATATATTTCATCAAATTTGTATTTTTTATTCAGTTGAGTTAACACAGAAATTTATGAGTCTATCATACCAAACATCACAGTCCTGCATCAAAGTCATTAGAGAAGCATTCTCTGCCATAGCATAGCTGGTCAGTGTAGGAGGTACTGGGCGACCAACATATCTTGCACCATGGCTAGGTGTCTAGAGCAGTAGATCACTCACAAGTTATTGTTTTGCTCATGAGCAATGTCCTGCAAAGCACATTCTGCATTTGCATAAGATTGTAGAACTATCACGGATGGATCTATAGAGCTGGGATTTAGTTGGATGTTATCTCCAAGAGGTTTTAAGTATAGCTCTCAGCATCCAAGTGTAGGTTCCATCAAGCTTAGACTCTAGGGCAATGATTCCCAATGTGGGGCACATTGTAATATTTTGGTGGGGCATGCGTAGGATGTGCACCCTTCAGTTTACTATACCAATAAGGGGGGCAATTCGAGAATGATTTATTAACAGTGAATTGTTTCCTAGTGAGTCTGAGTGAGTGTGTTAATGTTGATGTGTGTTAATACATAAGATGCTTATACAGTATGTATGCATAAAACATATTTTGTGTGTATGTACGTACATGTGTAATTGGCATACGTGTATGAATTAAATATTACAGAGGTGCATGACAATTTTAGAAATTGGTTTGGAACAACTTCTCTAAGGCTTCAGTTAATGTCCTGGCATTGGCAGCATATATTAAAACCACCTCTACAGTAGCAAGAAAGTATCTCCACTTGAGGTTGTCTGTTAGATCAGATTTCCAGATTCCATCCATTTTTATTCAAAGCGACCCAGCAAAGTGAATTTTCACTTTCATTTCAGTAGAATTTTTCTCACTTCCTTGATATACATAAAAGATTCAACTGATTTTATTGATTTACCTGAGACAGTTTGTAATGAGCGTTTCTGGTTGAAGCCTATGAATTCAGTTTTAGAGGCATTGACATAGAGTCCAACATCATTGGCAGGACTTTCTAGATGACGAAGGTGTATGTGACATTAGTAAATGGGATATGAATCCAGCACCATTTAGTTTTAATATGACAATATTTTGGATTTCATCTAGACTCAAAAATTGTTTTCATATGCTATCAACCTACCAGATATCTTAACTTCAAACATAAGAACCAGAAGACATATTTGGCCCTGTTTTGAGATATAAATAAGGATTTTTATATATCATCAAATATATTATATAAATCCCCCACAATTTAGATTTAATGTGACAATATTCTGGATGTCAGCTTGATATAAGTATTACTGATTTATGGCATTTTTAGAAAGATTAGCCTACCAGATATCTTAACGTCACATAGAAAATCCAGAAGGAATATTTGTGCTCTTTTAGAGTAGAAAATAGTGTCGGGGTGTGTTTAATATACCATCAACTACAGCAAAGATAATTGCTATTTTATCTGGTTTATACTGGTTTTAATCTATTAAAGAAAAGACAATAGGAAAACTGTCGTTTTAGCCGACGTGTTTCGTCCAATGAATTGAATATATTGAAAGAAATATCTATAAATAACAAACAAAATGTCATTAGCAACTAGAAGAATTTAGAAACACTATTGTATATTCATATAGTCAACTGAAAAATTATGTTAATTACTTTATATTCGAAGAGAATATTTTCACATGCAGAAATTATTGTTTGTATTGTTGTACTCATGGATTCAACCATTTTCTTTTGATTTCTTTGATATATTTGATGTGTATGTTACCTTGGAAGAGTAGTGAGTCAGTTGGGAAAGGTGTTTCAATAAATTCATTCTGATTTTTTGTAATAATGTTCACTATGTACAAGACCAAGATGTACTCCTGATAGAGGGTTACAGAGTAAGTGACATTTTTTATGAGGATAGGTGAGTACAATAGCAGTCAACCCTAAACAATTTAGCTATAATGTTCTGTTTTGAGATACAAATAAGGGTTTATATATCATCATATAATACATATAAATACACCACCATTTAAATTTAGATTTAATGTGACAGTATTCTGTATGTCAGCTTGATATAAGTATTGCTGATTTACAGCATTTTTAGAAACATTAACCTAGATTTATATACATTAGCTTAACTTCACATTGAAAATCCAAAAGAAATTTTTGAGCTCTTTTGGAGTAGAAAATAGTGTGAAGGTTTTAATATACTGTCAACTACAGCAGAGATAATTGCTATTTTATGTGGACTATACTGATTTTAATGTAAAAGTTGACTTTGTATATTTTAGACTTATTCAACCGTAGATTTGAACAGGTTAGAATTGTGGGGACCTTGGGAGTATCCTTTGTGGATTTGGTTCTACTAAGTAGCGGTTTGTGGGTAGAAGCTGCTACATTTGAATTTATATCTCACCAATAGAATACAAAGGAAATGATATTTCACTACAATGTGCCTGGCATAGGGGTCTTAGCCATGAAGGGTAGAACTGGTGGAACTAAGTAAGGAGTATAGTTCATCTGAACATTTTTTCCTTTGCAATAATGTTCATCCTGAAGAAAACCCAAGATCCATTTGAGGTAGGTAGTTACAGAGTAAGTGGCACATTTTATAGGGATATGTGGGGAAGATAGTAGTCAACCCTAGATTTGAACAGGTTGAAAATTGTAGGGATCTTGGAAGCATCTTTTGCGAAGTTGGTTCTATAAAGTATTGGATCATGGAAATATGCTGCTACATTGGAACATCACACTAATGGAATATGAAGAGTATGGTGTTTCGTTACAATTTGGCTGGCATGTGGGTCTTAGACATGAAGGGTAGAACTGGTGGAACTAAGGCATATAGTTCCTCTGAACACTTTTTTTTTCTTTTGCAATAATGTTCACCCTGTACAAGACCAAGATGTACTCCAGTTGGAGGATTACAGTTTATGGAGATATGTGGGG